>JADHKM010000012.1:240091-551983 GCA_019925495.1 Ophiostoma fasciatum
ACACACCACCCACAGCATTTGGGGGTGACGGTGGATTGGGACGTGGGAAGTAATATCCGCAACGTTGTTTTTTTTTTTTTTTTTTTTTTTTTTTTTTTGGGTAACCACCTCTTCCCCCCCCCCCCCCCCCCCCGTCGTCCCTGTCCCTGCCCCGGCCCCCGGTTGTCTTCTTGTTGCCGGCCAGCCACCCACCGCCTCGACTCCGCCTTTTGCCTGGGGCCGAGTTGTCCTCTTTCGGGCACCCCTGGACCTAGCGCCCGGGCGTATCACGCCGGCCGCCGCCTGCTGTGTCCTTAGCCCGCGCGAGGCAATGTGGGTAGTGGATTTACTCCGTATGACGTTTGCTCGTAGTGCGGAGCAAGGTGCCGGTTATGGTTACGGATAAGGGTATCGTAACACTTACGCGGCGCATGCCGCCTTTTGTCAAAGACTATTACTCCGTACTGTCGTATCTTCGGCGGTGCTCCGAGACCGGCAGCATTGGCCTGCTCGCTCAGAGATGCGAGGACACGGAGAACGTCAACCAGGCTGGAGACCTTTTCCTACTCCAACGGCCTCCATATTCACGTCTCATGTCTGAAACAAGTTGCGCTGGACCACGACCGTCGACGGCCAAGTTGTTGCCGCAGAGACGCCTTGCGGGACCATCTCCCAGTAGAGTGCGGGCCGTGCCTTCAGCTGCAGTCGCAGCGGTGCGTTGTCGCTGTTGTATTTTTCTGGACTGCCTGACCTTCTCTGTAAGATATCTTACAAGACCACACCGCTGTACGGCTGTCCCCGTACGCCATCATCATGCCGTCAGTCGAATGCAGGGCAAACACCTTTTTGTATGCCTGACAAGGTCTGCTCACAGCGTCCCCATAGGATCTCCCGTCGTCGTATTATTCCTCCGTAGTGAGTCTGGTTCCGCGGGAAGTGGTCCGCGAACGAACCCTGCATCAGTGCTCTCGCCGGCGCACGTGACATCGGTGCAACAACAGCCCTATCTTATCAACAAGGCATTGTGTTTGTTCGTTTGTCCGTGTCCATGTTCCAGCCGCCGACACGTCTGGGTCTCGAGGATCCGGCACCGCCGTCCCCATGGCAGGCAGCCCGTTCAACCCGGCGCTCATTGTCGTCGATCTGCAGGAAGACTTTTGCCCGCCGGTGCGTTCCACGGCGAGCCGAGATATCCCCCCCCCGCGAAGAATGCCTGCTGACGTCGTTCGCTCTGCCAGAATGGATCGCTGGCCGTGCCCGAGGGCCGCGACACGGTGGCGGTGGTGAACAGCCTGCTGGCGCTGCCGGCGTTTGCGCTGCGCGTGGCCACCAAGGACTGGCACCCGCCGGACCACATCTCGTTTGCGTCGAACCACGTCGGGCCCGACGGCAAGACGCCCAAGCGGCCGTTTCTCGACTTTGCCACGGTGACGAACCCGCTGAACCCGGACGAGCCGCCCTACGAGACGCGCCTGTGGCCGGACCACTGCGTGCAGAACACGCCGGGCGCCGCGCTGGTGCCGGAGCTGGACCCGGCCGGCCGCATCGACGCCGTCATCGAGAAGGGCACGCACAAGGACGTGGAGATGTACAGCGCCTTCTACGACCCGTTTACGAACCCGCGCGTCAGCGACAGCGGGCTGGCGGCGCTGCTCCGCGAGGCGCACCCCAAGGCCGCCGCCCGTGGTGATGCGGGTGCGGGTGCGGATGCGGCGTCCCCGTCCCCCACCACCGGCGGCCCCGCCGGCCCCATCACCCACGTCTACGTCGTCGGCCTTGCCGCCGACTACTGCGTGCGCTGCACCGCGCTGGACGCCCGCAAGGAGGGCTTCGAGACCTATGTGGTCGAGGACGGGACGCGGGCCGTCGACGCCGCCGCCTGGCCCGCGCAGCGGCAGGAGCTCGAGGATGCCGGCGTGCGCATCGTCCGCATGGACGGGCCCGAGGTCGCGCGGCTGCGTGCTGTGCGTGCTGTGCGTGCTGTGTGACCCTGGGCCGTCGCGTGGCGGGGCTGAGCCTCTTCAGCCTCGCCCAAGGGGTGTCTCGGTTGTCTGCATGCACGGCGATCTCCCGGGCGGACGCCTGTCTTGCCCTGGTCAGCCACATGCCACAAGCCAAGCCACAGTCATCTTTGTCAGCCGCTCAGCCACGCGATCTGCAGCAAGCGCCAAAATGTCAGCATTTTAATTTTTTTTTTTTTCTGCAGCATTGCCTGTAAGCATAAGCATCAAAACTCCGTTCTCCGTACTCAATACCGATGCTTGGATAGAAGCAGTTGCATTTTCGGCCGCCGGCTTGTCTCCAGCCTCCAGACCCTCTCTCTGCCCTTTGTCGTCGCCTCCCTTTGTGGCCGGATCTGCCCCTGGGACCGGCTATTTCTTTGTGGGGCCCGTTTCTGCCAGCCTTCACCGTCTTCCGCTATCGTCTACGCCCTATCTCGCTGGCTTCCTCTTTTGCCCTTCACCTCCTTTTCCTCTTTTCGGCTTTCCCTCCTTCTTTTCCCACCGCCTCTCCACCGCCGCCACCCGCCGCCATCCTCTCCCTGCCCTCCCTCCCTCCTCCCCCCGTCTCGCGCCCTTTCGTTCTCCCTGTGTGGGCCAGCTGGCTTTTTGAGCAGAGGCTTCTTCGCCGTCGGCCGCCGCGCACGTGGAGTTTCGGCCGAAACCCCAAGGGCAACGTCCGGAAAGCTTCCCGTGTGCGTGAAGGCCCCTCGTGGACGCTCTCCGGGGCATCCTGGCCCGACCGGCTTTTGCTGTTTTGCTGACCGTGCCAGACTACCTCCCCCGGACCACTGTCTGCAACCGGCCGCCTCGCTCGCCAGCCAATGCCTTCTCGATAGCGCCCGCCCATTTTTTTCCCCCTCTTGCGCCATGATTGCCTCGTCTCTCTTGCCCTCCCGCTTCCGCGGCGGGCAGCCTGCGGTGCCCGCCTCGGCGGCCCCGTCCTGGCTCAACAAGAAGTTGACCCCGATCCTGCAGATCTTGGCCAGCCTCACGTCCTCGCACCCCATCCACACCATTGTCATCGTCGCCGTCCTGGCCAGCTCCACCTACATGGGCCTGCTCGAGGAGAGCATCTTCGACGCCACCCACAGCGTGCGCCGCGCCGACTGGTCGTCGCTGCTGGAGGGCAGCCGCAGCCTGCGCGTCAGCGCCGAGACCGGCTGGAAGTGGCAGCCCTGGGACGCCGACGCCGTGCCCCAGGGCGCCGACCGCCTGGCCCTGCTGACCTTTGTCTTCCCCGAGTCGCTCTCGGACAGCGCCCCCAAGACGGCCCCCCTGGTGGACGCCATCCCCGTCCCGGCCAACGTCTCGACCACGCTGCTGCCCTCGACGCCGAACCCGCTGGGCGCCTACTCGCAGGACACCTCGCTGGCCTTTGCCGTGCCCTACGACGAGGCCGCCCAGTTCACGGCCGCCGCGCGCGAAATCCCCAACGGCATCTCGAGCCGCGGCCCGGCCCAGGCCGACGAGGACGCCTCGGCCACCCGCGTCACCGACGAGCACGGCCACGAGCAGAAGCTGTGGATCATGAAGGTGGCCGGCGCCCAGACGGGATCCAGCATCGTGCGCTGGCTGCAGAACGGCTGGGTCGAGTTCCTCGACCTGCTCAAGAACGCCGACACGCTTGATATCATCATCATGGTTCTGGGCTATCTGTCGATGCACCTGACCTTTGTCTCCCTCTTCCTCTCCATGCGCCGCCTGGGCTCCAACTTTTGGCTCGCCACCAGCGTCCTCTTCTCGTCCATCTTTGCCTTCCTCTTCGGCCTCATCGTCACCACCAAGCTCGGCGTCCCCATTACCATGGTTCTCCTCTCCGAGGGCCTGCCCTTCCTCGTCGTCACCATTGGCTTTGAGAAGAATATTGCTCTGACCAAGGCCGTGCTGTCGCACGCCCTCGAGCACCGCCACAACCTCGAGCACGGCCCCGTGGCGGCCGGCAGCAGCAAGGGGGCCGCCGGCGCCGCCGGTGCCGCGTCGACGTCCAAGCGCGTCCTCGCCCCCGGCTCCTCGCCCAGCGTGATCCAGTACGCCATCCAGATGGCCATCAAGGAGAAGGGCTTCGAGATTGTCCGCGACTACGCCATCGAGATCCTCATTCTTGTCCTCGGCGCCGCGTCCGGTGTCCAGGGCGGCCTGCAGCAGTTCTGCTTTTTGGCGGCGTGGATCCTCTTCTTCGACTGCGTGCTGCTCTTCTCCTTTTACACGGCCATTCTCTGCATCAAGCTGGAGATCAACCGGATCAAGCGGCACGTGGAAATGCGCCGCGCTCTGGAGGACGACGGCGTCAGCCGCCGCGTGGCCGAGAGCGTCGCGCAGAGCAACGACTGGCCGCGCACCGGCGCCGGCGGCCGCGGCGAGCCGAGCACCTCCATCTTCGGCCGCCAGATCAAGAGCACCAGCGTGCCCAAGTTCAAGGTGCTGATGGTGACCGGCTTCGTCATTATCAATGTGCTGAACCTGTGCACCCTGCCCTTCCGCAGCGCCGAGTCCTCGCTGCCGTCGTCGCTGTCGTCCATGGCCGGCGGCCTGGGCGGCGTGGTGGCGTCGCCGCCCATCGACCCGTTCAAGGTGGCCTCGCAGGGCCTCGACACGATCCTCGTCTCGGCCAAGGCGCAGAACCGCGAGACCATTGTGACGGTCCTCACGCCGATCAAGTACGAGCTCGAGTTCCCGTCCATCCACTACGCGCTCTCGCCGGCGCGGTCCGCCGGCCAGGAGCACGCCGCCGGCGCCGCCGGGCTCGGTGCCGACGGCGGCTACGGAAGCGTCGGCGGCCGCATGATGGGCAGCATCCTCAAGAGCCTGGAAGACCCCGTCCTCTCCAAGTGGATCATTGTTGCCCTGGCTCTGAGCGTGGCGCTCAACGGCTACCTCTTCAATGCCGCCCGCTGGGGCATCAAGGACCCGAACGTGCCGGACCACCCCATCGATCCCAAGGCGCTCGAGCAGGCGCAGCAGTTCAACGACACCGCCTCGGCCACGCTGCCGCTGGGCGAGTACATGCCGCCGACGCCGCTGCTCAGCAAGCCGCTGACGCCGGCGCTCACGGACGACGAGGGCGACCTCCTGTCGATGCGGCCGCTGAAGCAAAAGGAGCCCAAGCCGTCGCCGTCGGAGGCGGACCTGCAGGCGGCCAAGGCACAGGCGTCGCTGACGCTGCGGAGCGCGGCCGAGATGGAGCTGATGCTCAAGGAGCGCCGCGCGCACGAGCTGACGGACGAGGAGGTGGTGTATCTGTCTCTGCGGGGCAAGATCCCCGGCTACGCTCTGGAGAAGACGCTCAAGGACTACACGCGCGCCGTCAAGATCCGCCGGGCGATCATTGCGCGCACCAAGGCGACGGAGGAGCTGACGGGCTTCCTGGACCAGTCGGAGCTGCCGTACGAGCACTACAACTGGGCGCAGGTGTTTGGGCAGTGCTGCGAGAACGTGGTGGGCTACATGCCGATCCCTGTGGGGGTGGCGGGCCCGATTGTGATTGACGGCAAGAGCTACTTCATCCCGATGGCGACGACGGAGGGCGTGCTGGTGGCGAGCACGAGCCGGGGCTGCAAGGCGATCAACGCGGGCGGCGGAGCGGTGACGGTGCTGACGGCGGACGGCATGACGCGCGGGCCGTGCCTGAGCTTCGAGACGGTGGAGCGGGCGGGGGCGGCCAAGATCTGGCTGGACTCGGAGGTGGGCCAGAGCACGATGCGCAAGGCGTTCAACTCGACGAGCCGGTTTGCGCGGCTGGCGAGCATGAAGACGGCGCTGGCGGGGACGAACCTGTTTGTGCGGTTCAAGACGACGACGGGCGACGCGATGGGCATGAACATGATCTCCAAGGGGGTGGAGCACGCGCTGAACGTGATGATGAACGAGGCGGGCTTCGAGGACATGAACATTGTGTCGCTCAGCGGCAACTACTGCATCGACAAGAAGGCGGCGGCGATCAACTGGATCGACGGGCGCGGCAAGAGCGTGGTGGCGGAGGCGATCATCCCGGGCGACGTGGTCAAGAGCGTGCTCAAGACGGACGTGGACACGCTGGTGGAGCTCAACATTTCCAAGAACCTGATCGGCTCGGCCATGGCGGGCGCGCTGGGCGGCTTCAACGCGCACGCGGCCAACATTGTGGCGGCCGTGTACATTGCGACGGGCCAGGACCCGGCGCAGGTGGTGGAGAGCGCCAACTGCATCACCATTATGAAGAACCTGCGCGGCTCGCTGCAGATCTCGGTGTCGATGCCGTCGCTCGAGGTGGGCACGCTGGGCGGCGGCACCGTGCTGGAGCCGCAGGGCGCCATGCTGGACATGCTGGGCGTGCGCGGCCCGCACCCGACGAACCCGGGCGAGAACGGTCGCCGCCTGGCGCGCATCATTGCCGCGGCCACGCTGGCCGGCGAGCTGTCGCTGTGCTCGGCGCTGGCGGCCGGCCACCTGGTGCGCGCGCACATGGCGCACAACCGCTCGGCGCCGCCCACGCGCGCGACCACGCCGGCGCCGTCCAGCGGCGCCATGACGCCGGTCAGCCTGGCCATGACCACCGGCGGCGGCCCGGCGCCGGAGCGGGCGCCCAGCGCGGTGGCGCTGAGCCCGGCGGCCATTGAGCGGTCCAAGCGCTAGACGGCGGCCTCGGTTGTCGTCCGAGGTTGTCGAGGTTTCGTCCGAGGTCGTCGTCGTCGGCGGCGGGCGACTGTCCTCAGCCCCTTTTTCTTCTTCGGCATCCGCATGGCCCACCCCGGCTGGCCGACCGACGGTCTTGCGTCACTCGGGATGCGGCGGTGTTTTTTTATTTTCTACGCATCATTGTTTATCGGAGCAGGGCGTCGTCCACGACCGCTGCCGGGGCTCATCAAAAACAGCGAGCAACTGCAGTCTCTCCCTTTTGGAGAGGCGAGCGGCCTCGCCCGAAAAGCAACATTTTAAAGAATAGACTACTGTTCCCACGTCACACGGCCGTGCGTAATACCAAAAAGACATGGACAGACAGGGCGCTATATTGAAACTACCACAACGGTACGCCGCGAGAGCAAATGCAACGGATGCTGTTCCTGGTGGGATGACAGACTGTTTGATTTTTCCTCTTCCCCCTCCCTCTCTTCCGCTCTACCGGCCCACGCGGATGACGCCGGCGGCGATGAGCTTCTGGATCTTGGAGCGCACGCTCGGGTTGCGGGCGTGCTCGCTCAGGGCGGCGGGGTCGGACTGGGCCTGCTGCAGGATGGCCTGCATGACGGGGTCCTGCATGATGCCCATGATCTGGGGGGTTAGCGGGGGGTGAGGGCCGCAGCAGGGGACTGGGGCCGGGCCGGACTGGGGCCGGGCCGGACTGGGGCGGGACTGGACCTACCTCGGGGTCGCGCATGATGCGCTCGCGGGTCTGCTCCTCGGTCTCGTTCTCGCGGGCGGCGTACATGGCGGCAAAGGCCTTTTGCTGCTGCTGCTCGATCTCGCGGGCGTTGGCGCCGTTGTGGAACTCGAGGTCGACCTTTTCGGCCTCGGCGCAGGCGTCGACGGACTCGCTGTACTTGCGCATGCCAAAGTAGGTCTGGGCCTTGCGGATGTAGGCGCGGATGAACTTGGGGTCGCGCTGGATGGCGGCCTCGCAGTCCTCGAGGGCGGAGGGGAACTCGAGCAGCTTGATGTAGGCGGCGGCGCGGTTGCTGTAGCCGCGGGGGTCCTGGGGCGCGCGCTTGATCATCTCCGTGTAGGCCTTGACGGCGCCGGGCCAGTCCGTCTCCTTGAAGAGGCGGTTGCCCTCCTCGCGCGCCTCCTCGGCCTTGGCCGGGTCGATGTAGGCCTGGCGCGCCTCCTCGATGCGCCGCCGCTCGGCCGCGCGCAGCTTGGCCACGACGTCGGGCGTGCGCTGCTCGCGCAGCGACGTGTTGTAGTTGTCAATGGCCTGGTCCAGCTGGCCCAGCCGCTCGTGCGCGGTGCCGATGCGCGCGTACGCCTTGGCGATGGTCTTGAAGTCGGCAAACATGGCGCGGCCCTCCTCGACCGCCTGCGTGCACGCCGCGATGCACGCCTCGTAGTCGCCCTTTTCAAAGTAGGCCGCCCCCAGGTTGTTGAGGTACGTAATGTCCTTGTGCAGCTCCCACGCCGCCTGGTAGTGCGCAATCGCCTCGTCAAACTGCCGCTTCTTGTAGCACGCCGTGCCCAGCGCCTTTTCCTCGTCCGCCTTGGCCTTGGCCGCCTTCTTGGCCTTGGTCTCCTCGTCCTCTTCTTCCGCCTCGGCCTCGACGGGCGCCGGCGCTGCTGCCTCTTGCGCCTTCTTGGCTTGCGCTTGCGGCGCCGGCGGCACCTCGACCTCCTCCTCGGCGGCGGCGGCGGCGCCGGCGGCGGCGGCACCGGCCCCCCCACCGGGAGCAGCGCCGCCGAGGTCCATGTCGATGCCCATGGCGACGCCCATGACCTGGATCATGCGGGGGTCGCTGAAGATGGCCTGGGCGTTCTTGGGGTCGCGCTGGATCTGCTGCAGGCTCTGCATGAAGCTGGGGTCGGCGAGAAAGGCACTCGTCTTGGGGTTGGCGGCCAGCTTGGCCAGCAGCTGCGGGTCGTTGAAGATGCTGCCGAGCTGGGCGCCGGGGTCGTTGAAGCCCTCGCCGCCGGGCCCGCCGCCGCCGCCGCCGCTGTTCAGCTCGGCGTCCATGGCGCGCTCGACGTTGGCCAGGTCGTTCTTGAGGCTGGCGTTGTTGGGGTCGAGCTTGAGCCCGGCCTCGTAGGCGTCGTAGGCGGCGACGAGGTTGCGCTTGCCGTAGAGCGCGGTGCCCTTGCGGCCCCAGCCCTTGGGCCAGTCGGGCTTGAGCTCGGTCGTCTTCTCGGCATCCTGCAGCGCGTGGTCCCAGTCCTTCTTGGAGGCGTAGGCCGCGGAGCGGTTGCTGTACAGGATGTGGTTCGACGGGTCGATGGCGATGGCCTCGGTGAAGTGGCGGCTGGTCGGTCAGCAAGCGTCTCCTCCTCCTCTCCTCTCCCCGTCCTCCTCTCCTCCCCGTCCTCTCCCCGTCCTCCTCTCCTCCCCGTCCTCTCCCCGTCCTCTCCTCCTCCCCCCTCCTCTCACTTACATGGCCTCGTCGTAGTCCTTGGCCGCAATGGCCTTGTTGCCGAGCGCCTTGAGCTCGTCTGCGGTCGGCATGGTGCGTGTTCTGGCAGCGTGCAAAGGGACGGTGGAAACGGATGCGGGCTGGCAGTCGGTGCGGTTGGAGGTCTGGTCTCGTGAGGCGGCCTTGGGTCGGCTGGTGCGCCGTGAAATATATTGGAAAACGCCTGCTGGCAGAAAAAGAGGCCCCCGTTGACGTTGAAAGTGGGGCAACGAAAGCTTTCTAGGCCTTTCGATGCTGGCGGGCGTGCCGGGCCCTGATTGGCTGGCTGCTGGCCAGCTGGCGAGCTTTGGCGAGGCTCTGTTTGAGCTTTTCGTCCACCACACACAAAACAGCTACGAGGCCAACCGGACCACGACATGTTTTCCGGCACACCGACCATGCGCAGCATAGCTGCAGCCCGCCGCGCGGTGCGGCACAGCGCCGTGTGTCTGGCGCAGGGTCTGGCGCAGGGGTGCGTTTGGCGGTTGTCTCGCTGGCGGCTAAATAAACATATGCTGACGTTGAGCAGCAGCAGCAGCAGCGCGCTGGCGCCGGCGACGCGCGTGCTTGGAAGAGCAGCAGGCCCTGGCGCGCCTGCGGCGTCGGTGCAGCCGCTCCGAAGCCTGCTTGTGGCGCGCGGCTTTGCGCAGACGGCGGTGCGGCCGAAGAAGGGGGGCAAGGAGAAGGGGGGCAAGGAGAAGAAGGGCGGCGGCGGCGGCGGCGGCGGCGGCAAGGAGAGCAAGAAGGCGCCGTCGTCGCCGCCCTCGTCCAAGGACGATCCGTCGGCCGAGGACGACGGGCACCACCCGGCGGCGGACCCGGCGGACCCGTTCAATTTTGCCGACGTGGAGTCGCGGTGGCAGCGCAGCGCGGCGCACCACGAGGCCAAGTTCCAGGAGCTGCGGCGGACGCTGGGCGGCGGCGGCGGCGGCGGCGGCGGCGGCGGCGCGGGCGGGGACGGGGCGGTGGTGGACGTGGACGCGATCGGGCGGACGCCGGTGACGGTGCGGGGGGATGCCGCCGGCGCCGGCGCCGACGGGGCGGCGGCCACGTCGACGGTGCCGCTGCACCAGCTGGCGCTGGTGCTGCCGCGGCCGGGCGGGCGGGTGGTGGAGCTGCGCATGCACAGCCCGGCGAGCCGCAAGGCGATTGTGCGGGCGGTGCAGACGGACGCGCTGTTCCGGGGCCAGCAGCCGCAGCCGGACCCGGACGACGAGCTGGTGCTGCTGGTGCGGATGGGCGGCGGGGCAGCAGGCGGCGGCAGCAGCGGCAAGGCGGCGGGCGACGCGGAGGCGGCGGCGGCGGCGGAGCGCGTGCGGCGCGTGCACGACCTGGCCAACGCGTGGCGGGCGCAGATCCGGCGGGCGACGGCGCGCCGGCAGAAGACGCACCAGACGTGGAAGCGCGAAAAGGCCGTGCAGCCGGACGACCTGCACCGGCTCGAGCGCGACCTGCTCAAGGGCCAGGAGAAGCGCATGGCCGCCGTCGACGCGGCCGAGAAGGACGCCCTGCGGCAGCTGGAGCGGCGGCGGTAGCCGGAGCCGTCAGCGGAGCCGGAGCCGGAGCTGCCAGCGGAGCCGGAGCCGGTAGTCGCGTTGTATTGTACACTATCGGAATACAGAAGCCAAGCCTGCCCTCCTGTCCTCTCTCATGCCCTCGCCTGCGCGCCGCCTGCGCCCCCCGGCAGCAGCGCGCGCACCTTGTCGTCGAAGCTGCGCCCGTGCGCCGGCGTGTACGTGGCCTCCTTGGCGCGGTACCGCTGCAGCGTCTCGAGCACGGCGGGCGTGCCGCGCTGCCGCACGTCGTCCGGCGCGGGCGTCCCGGAGCCCGCCGCCGCCGCCGCCGCCGCCGCCGCCGCCGCAGCAGCAGCAGCATCGCCGTCGGCGTAGACGCCGCGCACCGCCGTCGCCAGGATGGCGTCCCGAACGGCGGCCGGCACTGGCGCGATGAGGCTGGTGTCGGCCGGCAGCCCGCGCGCCGCCAGCTGCTTGGCCGCGCGCTTCGAGTGCAGCGCCGCCTCGACGAGCGCCCGCTCGCCCGCCGTGTCGAAAAAGACCGTCTCGCCCCGCTCCAGCGCGTCCCGCGCGAGCCCCGGGCTGACCACCGTCGTCAGCGTCGACGCCCCGGCCTCCTGGCTGCCCGCGTACGCCACGCCGCCCGCCACCACGCGCATCGCCCGCACGGCCGCGGCCACCGGCCCGGCGGCCGACGCCGCGCTCGTGGCCACCGCCGGCCCGTGGCCCACCAGGCCCTCGAGCGTCAGCGCCGGCTCAAACGCCGTCGGCGCGCCCAGCGCCTTGTCCTGCAGCCACGCCCGGTCGTGCTCGTCCAGCCGCTCCAGCCCCATCATCTCCTTCTTGGCCGCGTCGCGCGCCTTTTTCACCTCCGCCTCGTCCCCGTCGTCGCGCGCGCCGCCCCCCCGCCGCCGCCGCACGCGGCCCCGGCGCCCGCCCCGACCGCCGCCGCCGCCACCCCTGCTGCTGCTGCTGCTGCTGCTGCTGCTGCTGCTGCCACCGCCCCCCGGCCCAAATCGGCCCGCAAACCGGCCCCCCGGCGACGGCCCTGCCTCGGACTGGAAGGCCGGGTTCGTGTTCGTGTTCGTGTTGGTGTTGGTCAACGGCGCCGCGCTGCCGTCCGAGGTCCGCCGGCGCGGCAGGCTGCGGACGTTGATGATGCCGCCCGGCGCCGGCGACGTGCCAAGTGAGCGCACGTCGGTCATCCTGCTGCTGCTGCTGCTGCTGCTGTGGTCGCCTTCGGTGGCTGTTCGCCGAAAGGGCGACGGCCGGGGCGAGGCGGCGCGCGGCTTGCCCTCGCCTTGTCCGCCCTTCTCGCCGCCGCCGCCGCCGCCGCCGCCGAGCGCGCTCACTTCCGAGGCCGCCGCCGCCAGCCGGTCCTGGCGGCCGCCCGGCACCTGCTTGAGCTTGGCCTGGGCGGCCGTCGCCGAGAAAAGCGCCGCCGCCGTTCTCGATGCCGGGCTTCTGGGCCAGGCGGCCGCCGGAAGCACGCCGCCACCGACACCCGCGCCGCGCGTGGTGCGCACCAGCGCCGAGCCAAAGCCCGGGCGATGCATGTCTGCTGTCGGGCGATGGATGCAGGCACGGCGGTCCGTCAATCAATTCGTGGTTGTCGTGGCCGAGGTCGTGCCGTGGCGTGGCGTCGCATGGCGTGGCGGGCCGGAAAGGCAAGAACAAAAAATTCGACGTGGGTCACGTACGTGGGTCACGTGACATGGCACATGTTTATGAGCTCCACGATGGTCATCCTCGCACCCTCCGACTGGAGAGCAGCTCGACACGGGCCCAGGTGGTTCCTGCTTCCGTTTTTGTGAGCTCGTTGATGCAGCTGCACTGGTGCTTCTGCTCACTGCTGTCGTGCCCTTGTCAGCGCGGCTCTTTCCGCCGGCCGCTGGGCTTGAGGAAGACGCTGCAGCCGGCGACGATGGAGTCTACCCCGGCAGCCCTCTTTGATTTGTAGAAGTTTACGGGCTGTCTCTTTCCCACTCTCTCTGTTGTTGTAAGATTATTCTGGTTCTGCAAATATTCTGATATCTTCTACTACAGATGACCTTGCTGCAGTTCAGGTGTATCTCCTTTAGCACTGGAACCAACCAGTTTTTATACGACCCCCAAGGCCCCTGCTGAAGCTGGGGCCCGGCTCTCACCGCCGTGTTACCGTACACAAGACGATTATGTGCCCGTTGGTGGCACGTCCTGTAGAGTAAAGCCTTTATCTTCCGACGACAGTCAGCTTTCGCAGTGAAGACGTGGCTTTACGACGTCTACAGACAAATTTTGTTGGAAAACTGTTGTCTCTGTTCCTACTTTGTTTCTCAGAGCCTCCTGGGTTGGTGCAGCAGGCTCTTGCTGTCCAAGGCCAGCCCACACGAATGTGCTTGGGGACGATCCATCACTCCTACTGTTCATACAGGAGCATTCATGTCTGAAAATCACCTGTCACCGTCGCTGTCGCCGTCGCTGTCGCCGTCGCTGTCGCCGTCGCTGTCGCCGCCGCTATAAGCCGCTTGTTTTAGCAGCTTATAGATCGTTTTGTCTTTGAACATCCTGGCCCTTTCCATGGCTTCGATGTACCACCCATCCGCCGTGTCGACTTTGTTCGTGTCAAGTAACAGCTCGACGACAGCTGCTTCTTGAAAATAGACAGCGTGTGATAAAGGCGTCCTGCCACGGTTGTTCTTTGCGTCGACCTCAGCGCCCTTTTTCAACAGCTGCTGCACACCGTCCTTGTTCCCACTGATAACAGCGTATGATAAAGGCGTCCAGCCATGGTTGTCCTTGGCGTCGACCTCAGCGCCCTTTTCCAACAGCTGCTGCACAACGTCCTTGTGCCCACTGATAACAGCGTAGAATAAAGGCGTCCAGCCACGGTTGTCCTTGGCGTCGACCTCAGCGCCCTTTTCCAACAGCTGCTGCACAACGTCCTTGTGCCCACTGTTAACAGCGTAGAATAAAGGCGTCCAGCCACGGTTGTCCTTGTCGTCGACCTCAGCGCCCTTTTCCAACAGCTGCTGCACAACGTCCTCGTGCCCATGTTTGGCAGCGTATAATAAAAGCGTCCAGCCATCGTTGTCCTTGGCGTCGACCTCAGCGCCCTTTTCCAACAGCTGCTGTATAACGTCCTCGTGCCCATATTTGGCAGCGTATACTAAAGGCGTCCAGTCATCGTTGTCCTTTGCGTCGACCTCAGCGCCCTTTTCCAACAGCTGCTGCACAACGTCCTTGTGCCCTCTGCTGGCAGCGTATGATAAAGGCGTCTGGCCATCGTTGTCCTTGGCGTCGACCTCAGCGCCCTTTTTCAACAGCTGCTGCACAACGTCCTTGTGCCCTATGTTAGCAGCGTAGAATAAAGGCGTCCAGCCATCGTTGTCCTTGGCGTCGACCTCAGCGCCCTTTTTCAACAGCTGCTGCACAACGTCTTTGTGCCCACTGCTGGCAGCGTATATTAAAGGCATCCTGCCACGGTTGTCCCTTGCGTCGACCTCAGCGCCATTTTCCAGCAATAATCGCACGATCACTGCGCGTCCGTTGCCGGCGGCCATTGATAACGCAGTCATCGAGACACGGCCGTGTTTTCTGTTGATTTCGTCATCTGCATCGGGGTGCGTAGTGGAGCGGATCTCCTTGAGAAACTCTTTCACTGCGCCATCAAGACCTGCATAGGATGCTAAGCCTAGGTCGCAGCAGCGTGCGTACTCGTATGGCAAGTACCTTTCCGCCCATTTCCGATCCAATGGAGTGCCAACACATAAATCTCGTGCGGCCTTTCCCATCTTCGTTCGAAATCTGGACCCTGACCGGCGGTAGTGGTCTGGCCAGAACTCGGCAGCGTACTCGTACCAGGAGGGATAGGTATCCTCAGGTATCCCGGGCTGCAGACATGCCATGCATGCAGCGGTCAGGGTTTCGTTCACCGTCGTGAGATCCATAGAGTGTTCCCATGAGTTTGTCCAGAACAACCACAGTTTGTGGAGCAAGAGCTGCACTACGCAGACAAATGCGCAAAAAAGGAACCGGACGTGAGCAGCCCGTGCTGTGATGGCGGCCATTCCGTGCCTCTCAGGGACCGGAACGAACTTGTCCTCTTGGCTTGCCGGCTCTGGAACTTTGTGGAGCAGGAACTCGCGCGCCGTTTGGTGAAGGAGGTAGACGCGGTTGTTGACGATGGTGACAAAAAGCCCGCAGAGATTGCGAATCTCTTGTTTGGCTCTTTCTTCCTGGAAGACAGATGCGCCTTCCAAGGACTTTTGGGAGGTGACGTTCAGTGCCTCAAACACCTCTTTCAGTGTAAGCGGCCGCTCTGCCCCAAGGATGAGATGCAGCAGTCGCCGGGTCTGTTCTCGGTCTTGGCTTTTCTGGAGGATCTTCTCGTAGGCGGCGTCAATGCCTTGCGGAAGCTGCTTGGTCAAGGCGACGATGTCTTGTTTTGTGATGCCGGACTTGACGTTCATCAGGCCGTCAAACACGAGGGCAACCCAGAGATATGTTCGATTTTGGACAGACGAGATTTGTTTGCGGAGCAGCTCACACTCCGTCGCGTCCAGATAAAAGGCGGCTTTCGCTTTGTTCACGCGTTCGTCCACAACCAGCGCGATTTCCTTGGAAATTTCGTCGGCGCTTTTGTCGCTGTCACCCGGGAGATGGATGTACCGGTGGCCACCGACGGCATCGCGGATGTGCTTGTAGGGTCTGCTTGTGAGCAGGAACTTGATTCCAGGATTCGTGGTACGTGCGACGGCACTGGTGAGCTGCTTCATGTCTGCCTCGTGGCATTCGTCCAGGGCATCGAAAACGCAGACAATGTCCTGCTTGGTCGCCGCCATTTCCAGGAGCTGCCACAGGTCCTCAAAGGACGACACAATCGACTCGCCACGTGCCTCGAACTTGTTCAGAATGTCTGGCGCCAGCAGAGACCGGTGGTTGTCGAACAGCTGGTGCAGGATCGCGCAGAGCGCACCCGTAGCCGTCTTCTGGTCTTCAAAGTCGTCCTTGAAGAAAAAATAGCACACGGCTTCGTGGCCGCCGGTGAGAACCTCATCCACGAGATGGGCGGAGAGGACAGACTTGCCACAGCCAGGGTCTGCCGTGACATAGAGAAGGTTTGATGCGTCTGTGCCACGTGCTTCCCTCCAGCCGTTGAACAAGGCGTGGTGGGTAAACCAGTTGCAGGTTCCGCGCACACGCTTCCTGTTTCTCTGAATCGTCTCCAGGTACGGGCACGTGTTGCGGTAGAGGAGTCTGAGAAAGCGATTGGCTCCCTCGTTGAGGCGCTCGGTGTCTCTCGCCTGGTTCTTGTGTTTCTGCTCGCTGATGAGCTCATCGACTTTGCTGTAGATGAGCACGGTATTCTTCATCTGATGTCGATGAGCACAGCTTTGGATGCGGGCTTCTGCGTCTTTGATGCCCAACAACAAGTCGTTCCAGCCATCGTATTCAACCGCGTTTCGGACGATCTTCTCCACAAGGCTCTTCTGCAGGAAGCAGAGCACCCGCGCCTGGAATTCGAGAATGTTGCAGCAGACCGCTGTGAAGGCGGCCTTGGTCTCGTCGAATGCCGTGGGCTCGTTCCGTTTCTCTGCTGCCCCGCCACGGCAGAGCTTCTCGTACTCGGCGACGCGGCAGACGGCGCCCGCAATGTCTTCCAGGCTTGTCAAGAGGCGATCCCGCTGGTCAGCCGCCTTGAGGCAGAACTAGAGCACGTGGTGACACAGCACCGATCAGCATTGCGTGTCTCGTGTGCCGCCGTCCCTTGTCCACCAAGGAGCGAGCACGTACCGACACGATCACCACAAGGCCGGTGCAGGCTACGCCGGCCGGCAGACAGCCGTTTGTTGCTGGCGCAATGACATCCTTGGTAGCGACAATGGCCTTGGCGACGGTTTTGAGGATGTGCTTTGCCTTGGCCTTGGACTCGTTGGATTTCGTCTCGCCCTGGGTCTCGGGGTGTTGTTCCTTTGCGATTTCCGATTCGAAAAGGCGCTGGAACTGCTCGCGCCTTGCACGCGTGCCGATGGGTTTCAGTTCCTCTCCAAACCGCGCCGCCAGGATGCGATCGTACGCATCCAGGATGTGGCGCTTCTCGGGAACCGCTCGCAGCTTGTTTTCTGCTGCTGCCCACATGTCGATTTCGTCTTCCTCTGGAACGTTTGTGTCCTGGGCGTCGTCGGTGTCTTTTTCAGCCTCGCCGACGCTTGGCTGGTCCTTTTCGTCGCTTTTCTCGGACCGCACAGAGGCAACGCCCGACGCTGGCTCTCGGTGCCCTCCATCGTCCGCCTTGTGCGTGAGAGACAGGAGGGAGGATGCCCCAGAGCGGCTCGTGGACTGGCTCGCGCCGGAGTCGTGGCGGTCCCTCAAGGGGCTCTTGAAGCTGTGAAGGCGGCGGCTTATGCGGCCCTTCTGCTTCTCGTCCGTCCTTTCCAGCTCGTCGTGCTGGCTCGCGGGCTGGACCTCGTTGTCCATCATGACGGACAGAAGGCGGAGGCGTTTCTTTGCGATCTGTGGGGAGAACACAGAGCAGACTAGCCTTGGTGGATGGGAAAGATGAACGGGTGCTTGTACGGAGAAAAGGAGGGGAAAAAAGACAGAGCTAGGCTGGGGGAAAGGTTTTGGATCTCGTTCTTGCACTGGAGGACAGACAAGCCCGGGGGTCGGAGGCGGTGAACATCCCCTCAAGTCTGCCCTGCCTTCTTCGTCGGGCAACGAGCGGGGGGTTCTCAGGGTGGCTTTGGCAGCTGGGCAACAGGCAACAGGGTGACTGGCTTGGTTGGTCAGAAAACGCCCGTGTGATTGTGCATTTTCAGGCCGCGTTGGCGGCCAAGCCACCCTGGACAGCCATTGGAGGACCAGAGAAAGAGGAGCAGGATTGACGCCCGACGGCCTGCCGTCGAGCAGCCTCCAGCAAAGTGGCGGTGGCGGAGCAGGGAGATGCACGCATGCCGCGAGGCGTGCCGTGCCAGGCTTTCTTTTTCAAAGAATGACCTGGCCTCGCTGCGCGTCCAATAGAACCAATCACCAGACGGACTATATCCAAGGGCAAGCGAGGCCCTGATAAGGGACAAGATACCCGCCTGCTGTAGGAGAAACCGCACGGCAAGGGCACACGGCGTTCCCCGGCCGGGCGAGGCCGCGGGCAGACGAATGATCTGACAGGCTGGCGTAGTTTGTGTGCAGGGGTGCCCAGGCCTCGTTGAGGTGCCTCGGAACATCTCTGTGACGGGGACTCTTTACGGGGTCTTCGGCTGCGGGTAGACGAGAGAAAAGGCCCATTGGCGGCCCACCAGCGCTTTTGTTCCCAACACCTACTGTATTTACCCATTTTCCCCATACTCCACCCCCGCCTACGACTGCAGCGGCTGCCCCAGGCCGCCGGTGGTGACGGTCTTGATGACCTGGTACTCGGCGATGCCGTAGAGGGAGCCCTCGCGGCCGAAGCCGGACTGCTTGACGCCGCCAAAGGGCGAGGCGGGCTCGGAGAGGACGCCGACGTTGACGCCGACCATGCCGACGTCGAGGCGCTCGGCCACGCGGTAGATGCGGGCGAGGTCGCGGGAGTAAAAGTAGCCGGCCAGGCCGACGTCGGCGGCGTTGGCCAGGCGCACGACCTCGTCCTCCGTGTCAAAGGAAAACAGGCCGGCCACGGGGCCAAAGGTCTCCTCGCGGGCGATGCGCATGGCGTCGGTCAGGCCGGTCAGCACGGTGGGGGCAAAGAAGTTGGGGCCCAGGTCGTCCCGGCCGTGGCCGCCGACGACGACGGTGGCGCCGTGGGCGGTGGCGTCGCGCACGTGCTCCTGGGCCTTGGCCACGGCGCGGTCGTGGATGAGCGGGCCGTGGGTGGTGCCCTGGGCGAAGCCGTTGCCGACGCGGAAGCGGGCGACCTCGGCGGCGAGCGCGGCGGCGAAGCGGTCGTAGATGCCGCGCTGCACGTAGAGGCGGTTGGCGCAGACGCAGGTCTGGCCCGAGGAGCGGAACTTGGAGGCGACGGCGCCGGCCACGGCGGCGTCGACGTCGGCGTCGTCAAAGACGATAAAGGGCGCGTTGCCGCCGAGCTCCAGCGACAGCTTCTTGAGCGTGCTGGCGCTCTGCTCCATCAGCAGCTTGCCCACGGCCGTCGACCCGGTAAAGGACACCTTGCGCACGGCCGGGTGCGTCGTCAGCACGCGGCCGACGGCGGGCGTGTGCGCCAGCGTCGGCACCACGTTGACGACGCCCGGCGGCACGCCGGCGCGGCGGCCCAGCTCGGCCACGGCCAGCGCCGTGAAGGGCGTCTCGCCGGGCGCCTTGACCACGACGGTGCAGCCGGCCGCCAGCGCGGGGCCGACCTTGCGCGTGATCATGGCGGCCGGGAAGTTCCACGGCGTGATGAGCCCGCACACGCCCACCGGCTCCTTGATCGTGTACACGCGGTTGCCCGGCACCGTCGACGGGATGGTCTCGCCGTACACGCGCGGCGCCTCCTCGCTGAACCACTCGAGAAAGTTGGCCGCGTACGCCGCCTCGCCGCGCGCGTCCGCCGTCGGCTTGCCGTTCTCCCACGTGATGAGCGTTGCCAGGTCCTCCGCGTTGGCCACCATGAGGTCGTACCAGCGCCGCAGCAGCTGCGCCCGCGCCCGGCCCGTCTCGCGCCGGAAGCCCGCAAACGCCGTCTCCGCCGCCGCGATCGCCGCCTCCGCGTCCGCCGTGTCGCACTCCGCCACCGGCCCAATCACCGCCCCCGTGGCCGGGTCCGTCACGTCAAACGTCGCGCCCGACTTTGCCGGCACCCACGCGCCGTTGACAAAGCAGACGCCCGTCTTGAGCAGCGACGGGTCGCGGAGCTGCCCGTGTCAGAGAGGGGACAAGACAAGAGAGCCAGAGCCAGAGCCAGAGCCAGAGCCAGAGCCTGAGCCAGAGCCAGAGCCAGAGCCTGAGCTAGAACCGACCTGAGGAGCCATGGTCGAGGCGCGTCGGAGGGTGGTGGCAGGAAACGGCGAGCGCTGGAAGCAGGCGCGGCGGGCGGGGGGCGCGGCGCGGACGGCGGGCGAGAGCAGGGCGGGGTGCAGCGGAAAGCGCAGGGCGGGCATCGTATTCGCGCGCGCGTGTGTGTGAGTGTGTGTGCGATCGTGTGCTGGTGGTGAGAAAAAGGGGTATCAAACGGACGTCGTGACGAAAGATTTATGTTTATGGGCGGGCTGGAAGAAAGGCTGGAAGGTGGAAAGGCAGGCAGGCCGGTTTTCGGATGACGTCCGCTGCCGGCAGGTGCGGTTGGGCTGGCTCTAGCAGCGCGCTAGCCGCCGCCGTATGCGCCGCGCCGGCCTCGACCCCGTCGCTGTCGCATGCAGTTGCCCCTTCGGGACAAAACGAGCCTTTGCCCTTTCGTCACGGAGCTGGCGGCAGCCGGAGCAGGAGCGACCGCCAGACGGACGAAGAACGGGCTTCCTACGAAAAGCAAAGCGGGCCGGCCGACCATCGGCAGGGTCCAATCTCGTGCGCTGTATTTGACTCCTCCGAAACGCCAGAACAGGAAATAAAAAGCAACCCCAATATCCGACTCCGCGGTCTTGCGCTATGTATGTAATACTTTGTACAGTCGTCCCGCCCTCGCGTCTGGCTGCCTGCTTGCCGCGCGTCTAGCTAGGCCCGCAGCGGCAGTTTGCGGTCCAGCGCGTGGAAGGCCTGCGTGCGCGGCGTGAACGGCGAGGCCATGCCGCCGCCGCCGCCTGCGCCATAGCCCCCGCCGTAGCCCCCGCCGTAGCCCCCGCCGTAGCCCCCGGCGAACCCCCCGCCGATGCTCCGCGGCGACCGCAGCGGCTGCGGCTGCATCTCCCACTGCTTGCTGCTGACCGCGGGGACGCCGTTCTCGGAGTCGGAGTCGTGGTGGTGGCGGCTGCGGCTGTTGCCGTTGTTGTTGTTGTTGTCGTCGTCGTCGTCGTCGGCAGCGAGGTCGATGGCCTTGTTGGGCCACATGGAGGCAATGGAGAAGCCGAGGTTGGCGAGGTAGAGGACGAGCATGAGGACGGTGGCGGCGAAGCTGCCCTTGGCCATGAGGCAGTCGGAGACGGCGTTGTGGGATTTGGCGTAGCTGCAGCTCTTGGCAATGTACCAGGCGGTGTGGCTGGGGTAGCGGGCGTCGGCATAGTCGGGGCCGGCCTGGCCGTAGACGCTGGTGGTGTAGAGGGCGACCATGGCGACGGACATGACGAGGCCGAAGACGGGGTAGAAGACGTGCATGATGAGGGCGATCATCTTGGCCAGCAGCAGGAACAGCGACAGCACGGAGATGGCGACGTTGAGGTCGGTGAGGCTGGGCGGCGGTCAGCGCGGACAGGAGGAAGGGGCAGAGCAGAGGCCACATACGACTGCGACCACACAAAGGGAATCTTGGGCAGCGGGACGTGGTTGGCGTAGGCGTAGAGGATCATCTGGGGGCTGGAGTTGAAGCCGTTCTCGTAGCCGATCTGCCACATGAGCGTGCGGTAGGTGTCGGGCTGCGAGAGGCCAAAGAGCACCAGCAGCGCCACGATGATGGCCAGCTCGGGGGCCATGAGGAAGACATAGACCCGGCGCAGCCGCCACGGCCGGCGGAGGATTGTGTAGGCCATCTTGATCTTGTGTCTGTGTCGGCCTGTGTCTAGGCCGGCTTGACGGCGTTTGTGCCCCGGTCGAGACGAGAGGGAAGAAAAAGACGAAAGAGGTCGGATCCTGGAGGCCGTGGCTGGTCGCCTGCGCCTCTCTACATTGGCGGCGGGGCGTCGGCGGTCGAGACGAGCGGCGGTCGTTCTGGGACGTCGACAAAGACGAGAGAGGTCGTCGGTCGTCAGTCGTCGGTCGTCAGTCGTCGGTCGTCGGTCGTCGGTCGTCGGGGCTTGCAGACAGAAAGGGCAAAAAGGGCGAGAGCACAGAAGAGGCCGAAAGAGGGGCGTCTCTCCTATTTGATGGGTGCCTTCTCCCGGATGTGCTCGCTTTCTCGCTCGCTCGCTCGCGCCTTCCCGACCCTGTTTTTTTGGCGCCCGCGCCTGCCCAAACGGCAGCGCTGCATCACTCCCCCCCGATAGTCAGACCCTCTCCAGCGCCCGCACAGAGGCGGGCTTGTCGCCTGCAACGGTGCCCGCCAGGAGCAGACGACGTGTGGGTGGGAGCAGTGCCTACTACCCCCCGGCGGCGGCAGCGAATCACCCACCGCCCCCAGGGCCCCCCCTCCTCGCAAGGTCCTACAACGCCAACGGGCGCCAGCCAACCACGGGCCGCAGCGGCCGTCCTCATCACAGAACAGTGGGTCGGTGCGCTGCAGGTAAGCGCCGGGGCGACGACGGCGATTCGCTGGGGTGGGGAAGGCGCGGGCGGGGACGGCACAGCTGCAGCGCCAAACGGCAGCTTTTCACTCCCTCTGCACGCACACCAGCACAGCCAATCATGGGACACCAGCGGGCGATCAGGACGGGTCAGGACAGACACGCTGGCAGCCGGCGGGGCGTGGGCTCGCTCCCGGACTGCTCCGTCTCACGTGAGCAGGCAGCTTGGCGGGTCCACCATTCCATCCTTTGGTCGCACGAGGTTGTCCGCCCGTCCTACAAAAGCGAGGACGCGTCCCGCGTCGTGCGTGGCGGCCCGTGGTCGGTCGCCGGGCGGGCGTCAGCGTCGGCATCGACGACGACGCCGGCGAGCGGGCGGGCGGCGGGGCTGCGTTTCGAAACCGTCGCTCGGCCAGCAGAGGGCAGACGGCCACATGTGCAGGCCTGGACAGACAGGCGGGCGTGCACACACCGCCGTGTCTCGGCCCGAGCGCAGCACAGGGCAGACGAGAGACGAGAGACGAGAGCACAGGACTGACGAGGACCGCGAGGGCGGTGAGGCGGCAGGCGGCGCGCGCGCTGTGAGACGGGACAGCATGTGAAGGGGCAAGCCGGCCGCGTTGTCTCGTCTCAGCCGTGGACAGACAGAATGCGCTGCCGACCCAGCATGCCGCCCACGCGACACGAAGACGGCGAGAGAAGGCGAGAGAAGAAAGGCGAGACGACCGACAACACGAGGCCGGGCGCGCGCATGGGGGGTCGGTGGGATGCACGCCCGCGCTGGCTTGCGCGGAAACCCGGGCCAGATGAAACGGCGGAGGAACCAGACGGCACGCAACAGACGGCACGCAACAGACGGCACCAGACGGCGGGCGGAGGGCCAGGCCAGGCCAGCCAGCCAGCCAGCCAGCCAGCCAGCGAGCGCACAGAGGCGGGCGATCGCCGATCGGGTTTGTCGGACGGCTGACGAGCCCTCTGCTGTTTCGCGGCGGCGGCGGCCTCCACAAGTGGAGTGACTGGGGGCCAAGCCAGCCAGCCAGCCAGCCAGCCAGCCAGCCAGCAGCTGCATGGGCGTGAAAATGGAGCGTGGAAATGGGAGGCCGAGGCCTTATTGCCGCCGCGATGGTGGCCTGGCCGGCTCAGCTGCAACGAAAGCCCCATGGAAAAGGTCGATCCGCCACGACAAGCACGCGTATTTGTGCACGGAAAGGACGCAGCTTGCGTCTCGTTGTATATCCGTGCTGGCAAGTAAGCGTAAGCATATACTCCGTATGCCGTCCTCCGTACGCCGTCCTCCATAGTTGTGCAAGTACTTGTACAAAGTACAAATACGTACCTGGGCCGGAAAAGCGGCCGCCCTGGTGGGCCCAGGAACGGGCTTTCGCGTTCTAGACCGGATCGGCGGCTCAGAAAGAGCGGTGGCGGTGGCCGCCCACCGCGGGCGCGCTTCGGGCGGTTGGTTGGCCCGTCGTGGGCCCGTCTGGCCGACTGTCCCCTTTCCTGGCTGCCTCGCCCAGCGTTCGGCCGGTCAACGTCTGACCGGAGCGAGCGGTCAGCCGCCGCCGTCCTGGCCGTGCTGGCTGCTGGCTGCTGGCTGGCCTGGCACGGTTTGTGCTGCCTAAGGACGGATCCTCTCCGCGCAGCATGTGCCGGCAACCACATGCCGGGCCGGCCAGCCAAGCAGCCAGACAGCCAGCAGCCGGCCAGCCAGCACGCATGAAACAGCGCGCCCGCCCACTGCCTGCTGCCTGCGGTCTGCTCGTTGTGAGCCGCAGCCTACAACTATACATCCGTCTCGTATACACTTACTCCTCCGTACGCTGCCCAGCCTCCGACCCATCCGTCTGGTGGTCCCTGTGTGAGACCCTCCCCCCTCTCTCGCCCTCCTCCCTCCTCTGTTCCCCACCGGCCGCGGGCCAGACTGGTCTATCCCGACGCCTCGTTTTTCTCGCTTTCCCATCCTTCTTCTGTTGTCTTCCAGCTGTCTCGAGGCACAAGCCCGCCAGAAAAAAAAAAGTCCCACCCGCCGAGAACAAAGTCCACCCCCGGCGGCCCTCTCTCCGGGACTTGTAGATCGCCCCCCCGTCTTTTGTTTTCCTCCTTTTTTCTCTGTTTTTTCTGTTTTTTTTTTCTCTCTTTCTTTTCGTCCTGCTGTTCTGTTCTTCGATTACCTAAGAGCCCCGAGAATCGGGACGGTGGGACGGGTCCTGGGCTCCGCGGCTGCTCCTTCTCCACGGGGGGTGTGGTCTGAGGCCCTGCCTTTTTTGTGTTGTTGTTGAGCTCGTTCTTTCTCTTTGTGTGCTTGTGACAAGCCCTCGAGAACCCGGTTGCCCGGCCCGTTCAACATTTGGTCCTCCTCGACCCTCGACGCCCGCCGTCCGCTCCTTACCTCCTTTCCCTTCCACCCCTTCCCCCCCCTCCCTCTTCCCCTTCCACCCCCCTTCCCTTTCAGGCTCCGTTCTTGTGCCTGCCCTCTCTGTCACATCTCGGCATATTTCTCGTACGATCCTCCTGTCCTGCCTCGTTCGTCCACCACACGCTCCTTCCCTTCCTTTCTTCCTTAAGCCTGTCCGCCGCTCTCTGCATCCGTTCTCTCTGCTCTCTCTGCATCCATTCTATCCATTCTGCCTCCTTTTTCAAATTCTTTGTCTCCCGTCTTCACGATACCATTGATCCGAGTTCTTCCACCAAGGCCATCTATATCAACAGACTGCAGACTGCAGACAACAGAACATCGCTTCCGACACCCACACACCGCCTCGCTTCGTCCGCCAGAGAAGACGGCTCGCCTGTCGTCCATGCCTCTGGAGAACCCCTTCTGTGAACGCTTTGCCGCCGCGTCTGACCGGCCCTCGTCACCCACCGCCTCCTCCTCTTCGCTCTTCTCGTCTGCCGCCTCGCCTGCCATCTCCCACGCGTCCGTGTCCAGCGCCGCCCACCCCCCCGCCGCCCCGGCGTGGGTTGCCTCCGAAATCAGCCGGCATGAGCTAGCATCCGCCGCCGCCGCCGCTGCCGTCGCCCCCGGAACCAAGCGTGCTGTGGCCGTGGACCTGGTTGACGACCTCGCCGGCGGTGGTGGCTTGTCGTTGTCTTTGTCGATCTCGAGTCCGAGTCCGAGTCCGAGTCCGAGCCTGAGCCTGAGCCCGAGCCCGAGCCCAAGTCCGAGCCCGAGTCCGAACCCCATCCCAGCCCGACCTTTCTCGCCGTCCCTGGCACCGCCCCCGACGCGGGCCCGGCCTCCTCTCTTCCGGACGTCCGACAGGCACGGCCTGCTTCTGGGCCGACGGGCCACCGGATCGGACTTTGTCCTGGACGGCAGCGGCAAACCCGACGGCCGGGGCAGCCGAAACGGCGACGCCCACGCAGACCCCAGCCACGGAGCACACGGGTCGCGCACGCTGGACGCCATGATCCGAGCCCTGCACGACGAGCATCCGCGCGACGATGGCGTCGAGCGGCCGCTTCGCCCAAAGAGGGGCGCCGACGGTGTCAGCAGCATCGGCGGCATCGACAACCTCGACAGCGTCGACAACGTGGACAACGTCGACAATGTCGACAACATCGAAAGCATCGACGATAGCGCGCCAACCGGCGCGGGGCCCGGCAAGGCGGAACCCGAGCCAGCCGGCTTGTCCCTCTCGCCCCCCTTGTCTGTCGCCTCGCTCGCCTCGCTGCCCGCACTCCTGTTCCCCCTCCAGGACGACGACCTCGTGGATCTGCTCAACCAGGACGACCGGCCCACCTTCCTTGTGGACGTATCCTGCGCCGCCAACCACCACCTGGGCCCGCTGCAGCTCGTCTTTGCCAACACGGCGCTCCACGCCGCACCCTGTGTCCTCGACCAGATTGTCCGCGCCAACGAAAACGACGCCCGTGAAGACGCCGCTTTTGTGCGCTTCAAGGCCTGGGTTCTGCACACCGACGTGCACTGCGCCGACGCCGCTTCTGGCCCGTCCCCCACAAGAGCCACCTTTGCCGGTCTGCAATGGGCCGCCTCCACCCTCCGTCGGCGCTTCCGCGTCATTCGGAGCACCGGCACCGACACGGCCACGCACGCGGCCACCAGCGCGGGTCTTGCCACCGGCACGCCCGTCGCCGCCAAGTCAGAGGCGGCTGACGCGCCTCCGCCAACGACGGCCTGCCCGTCCGCAGCCGTTCAGGAGACGGCCGGTTTCGACAGCAACGCCTGGGCTCCGGGCACGGCCCTCTTCCCTCCGCGGTCCCTGGGGCTGCCGTCCTTGGACTGGACGCGCCTGGATGCGACAGACGACATGCCCGAGCACATTCGCTTTGCCCGGTCCATCGACTGGGCGTCCACCCCCCTAGGGCCCATCGAGCACTGGTCGGGCGACCTCCGGACCATGGCCAACCTCGTCATGGGCAGCCCGCACCCGGCCGCCATGTATTGGGGACCCCAGTATACCGTCATCTACAATGAGGCCTACACGCCCATCGCCGGCCAGAAGCATCCCCGCCTCATGGGATCCAACTACGCAGACATCTGGCCTGAGGTGTGGGACGTCTTGGGGCCCGTCTTCGACAACGCCTGGAGCGCCGGCCAGGCCGTGTTCAGGCAGGACGACCGCCTCTTCGTCGAGCGGAACGGCTTCCTTGAGGAGTCCTACTTTACCTGGTCCCTCTTCCCGCTCATCGGCAGCGACGGCTCCGTCGTCGCCCTCTACAACCCAGCCTTTGAAAGCACCCACTGCAAGCTGAACGAGCGCCGCATGCTGACCCTCAACGAACTCGGCGAGAAAACCGCCGCCGCCCAGACCGTCGACGCCTTCTGGCAAGCCGCCCGCCAAGGCCTTGAGCACTGCGAGTACGACGTCCCTTTTGTTCTCTTCTACTCCATGGACCCCTCCAACAGCGCGCCCCAGCAGACCGTCGTTCTCGAGGGCTCGCTCGGCGTGCCCCCCGGCCATCCGACGGCCGTGGCTGCGCTGGATCTCCAAACCAGCGAAGAGGGCTTTGCACCATACATGCGCCAGGCGCTCGCAATGGCCTCGTCTTCGCCAGCAGGCCCCGGGTTCTCCTCTTCATCCGGGTTTCATTCGTCCGCATCTTTCTCTTCCGAGTCCTCCCCGCACGCGCCGTCTTCTCTGTCGCCTATCGTGCTGTCCGCCGAGACCGAAACTCTGCCGCCGCCCGAGCTCCTTGTTGGGCTGCACAGCTCACGCGGCTTCGACGACCCCTGCCGCGCCGTGGTCATCTTCCCTGTCCAGTATGCCAGCGTGACGCCGGCGGGCGCAGATGCCTCACCTGAGGTGGCCCGGTCCGTTTCCGGCTTCATCGTGATGGGCACCAATCCGCGCCGGCCATTCAGCCACGAAGACCGCCTGTTTGTTCACCTGCTGGCCAGGCAGCTGACCACCTCGCTCGCGTCGGCCGTCCTGTCGGAGGACGAGGTCCGCCGCAGCAAGCGTGCGGCCCAAGACCGCCAGGAGCTGTCCAAGCAGCTCCGTATCTGCACGCAACAGGCCCTCGACAGCGAAAACAAGATTCTGCGCATGGCCGAGTTCACACCAGTCGGCATGTTTGTCACCGATGCCACCGGCCGCATCACCTACTGCAACAACATGTGGTGGGAGATTTCGCGGCACCCGCGCGACACCGGCAGCCTGCTCTCGCCCACGCCGGCGGCCGGGGAAATGTTGACCCCCAACGCAGTGCCGGTTCCGGCGCCGTCCGTCGGGACCGGTCCCGATGCTGCCTCGGTATGGGCCTCCTGGATGGAGAGCGTTCAGGAGGAAGACCAGCCGGGCCTCGCCGCAGTGTGGGGCCGACTTCTGCAGGACAAGGTCGTGGTCACGCACGAGTTCCGCTTCAAGCAAAAGACGACCATCCAGACCGACGGCAACGAGCCCATCGAGACAACCACGTGGGTGCTTTTGCGTGCCTACCCGGAAAAGGGCGAGAGTGGCGACCTCAAGGGCATTTTTGGCTGCATCACCGACATCTCGCAGCAGAAGCTGGCCGAAGAGTTCCAGATCAAGCTCCGCCAGGAGGCCGTCGAGCACCGCCGGCAGCAGGAGAACTTTATTGACATTACGAGCCACGAATTGCGCAACCCGCTGAGCGCCATATTGCAGACGGTGGACGAGATCAACGGGGTCGTTGGCGATGTGCGGGCCAAGATCGGACGCGGTGAGCCCGTCGACCACGACCGGGTGTTTGCCAGCATCCTCGAGGCCAGCAGCACCATCTCCTTCTGCACGAACCATCAGAAGCGCATCGTCGACGACGTGCTGACGCTGTCCAAGCTCGACTCGCAGCTGCTGCCCGTCATCCCCGCCGACGTGTCGCCCGTTGCCGTCCTGCGCGACACGCTTCGCATGTTTGAGGCCGAGCTCGGCGCCCACGACATCCGCTGCACGCTCCAGGTGCAGCCGTCCTACCAAGACCTCGTCGGCCTCGGCAGCCACGTCAAGCTGGACCCGTCCCGCCTCAGTCAGGTGCTCATCAATCTCTTGTCCAATGCGATCCGCTTTACGCAGTCCTGTGACGATCGGTCCATTGTCGTGTCCCTCGCCGCTTCGAAATGCGATGACAGCGGCGGAAGAGCAGGCGACAATGGCGACGACGAGCGCATCGAGAGCGACGTCACGGCCTCCCTCGATGCCGCCACCGCCGCTGACCTCTCCTACGTCCCCAGTCGGCACGACTGGCCCGGCCGGCCGACCCGGCCTGGCCGACCCGGGCCGACAAGAGTCGCAGAAGGGCCGGAATGGGGCGACGGCCAGAAGCTCAACCTGCACATTGCCGTGTCTGACACCGGAAAGGGCTTGCACGAGGACGAAAAGAGCTTGCTCTTCCAGCACTTCTCGCAGACGTCTCCCCGCACCCATGTCCAGTACGGTGGCTCCGGGCTCGGCCTGTACATCTCGCGCAACCTCGTCGAGCTGCAGGGCGGCCAGATCGGCGTTGCGTCGAGCAAAGACCACGGCAGCACCTTTGCCTTTTACGTCAAGTGCCGCAAGGCCGACCCGGCGACGTCTATTGCGTCATCGTCATGTGGGACGTCTCCCGAGTCTTCATCACCAGCCAAGCACGCCTCCTCCGCGGTCACGGCCTTTGCGTGCGGGTTAGGCGACAATGCTGGCACCTCCAGCCAACGTCAAGCAAAGCCCAGCTCGCTGCCCAGCCTCGCCACCAGCGAGCTCCCGTCGCCTCCGATCCTGATTGCCACACCACTCTCCGGCACACCGACCGAGAACAAACCGCAGCCCAATTTTAGTCCTGTCGACGGCAGCGGCAGCGGCAGCGGCAGCGACAGCAACAACAGCCGTAGCAAAAGCCACAGCCTTGCCGCCTGGGCCAGCATGCCGCCGCTGGACGTGCTCATTGTCGAGGACAACCTGGTGAACCAGCGCGTGCTGCAGCGACAGCTGGACAAGTGCGGCAACCGGACCGTGGTGGCCAATCACGGCGGCGAGGCGCTGGACATTCTCCGGCAGTCGTCCTTCTGGCGGGCGGCTGATGAGGAGGGCAAGGGTGAGGGCGAGGGCGAGGCAAAGGGCGAGGTCCCGGCCTGCATCTCCGTGCCTGTCCCATCGCGCCCCGGGAGGAACATCTCGGTCGTGCTGATGGATCTGGAGATGCCCGTCATGGACGGCATGACCTGTGCGCGCGCCATTCGCGCGCTGGAGCGGTCGGGTGCGCTGCTGCGGCACGTGCCCATCATTGCGGCCACGGCATATGCCCGACCGGAGCAGATCGAGGACGCAAAGGCCGCTGGCATTGTCAGTCCCCCAATGTTTTTGTTGTCTGGCCTGATGTGGAAGTTATGCTAACCGGCTCCTCTAGGACGACGTCATCTCCAAGCCGTTCCGCCTCGCCCAGCTGATGCCCAAGATCCAGGAGCTTGTGACCAAATACAAGACGATCTAGTCGCCAAACCAGTCTGTTCGGGTAAACGCAAACGGACCCCGAAAACGCAGGCCGTTTTTCACTTTCCTTCTTCCTTTCTCCATCTTATTGTCTTACGTTCTTCCTTCTTCTTTTATTCACGTTACCTTTTGGCACGGTTCAACTCTTCACACACGACGCCCATGGGTGGCCTGCAGGTTGCGTTTCTCTCACGGTTGATTTTGCTGTACTTGATTTTTGTTTTGGGCTTGTCCAACGGATGCATATACCCCCCGCGCGCTTAATGGACCAACTCGACAGGCATGAGACCAAGAATGAAACACGACAGGGAGAACACGGACGGTTCGGGTTTATATACAGAGGTCTGTTACCACATGAAAACGAGGGTGGCGCAGGGTTTCCGGCTTTCTTTTCTTTTCCCCTTTGCTAGATGATGCATCTTAATGAAAATTTTTCTTGTTTCTTTTGGCCGCACAAGTCGCGTGACGGGGTGCACAGGCGATGTAATGTAACAGACAAGTTGTATTAGGCGAGTGCCACAGCTCTCAAGGGTCCTTGGCAAGCCAGCGTGCCGTGTATCTTCTCTTATAGGACCGGTTCAGCTTTGGCTCTGTTCGAGCACTTGTTCCAGCACCAAACAAACTAGCAACGGCCTACGGCACTGCACCAAGACATTACATGAGCACGAGACGACAGCACGGCAGACAAAGCAAGCAAACAGATGAATTGCATACGAATAATGAACGAGGTATAAACAGAGAAAAGCAGATAAATTATTAGGCACGTGGTGCGTACTGTGCTGGAGTGTTTTTTTTGTCGTTTTGGAGTGTTTTTCGGTGCGGATTGGGAGAAGCAAAAAAAGAGCAGACAAGAGACGGAAAGCAAAACGGGATAGGAAATGGAAGAACACTTGTCCCGTCACAAAAAAATCTGTCCCCTCGGTTTTTCTTTCACCCTCTCCAAAAAGAAGGCAAAAAAACAATTAAAAAGACAGAAGATCCTGTGAGGCAGCACAAAGCGTCTCTCTGACAGGGTATCTTAAATGCAGAAACCGAACAACCCGGAACAAACGACGAACAATGGGTATATAAAGATGCTTTCGGCCGTCCCCTCTCTTTTCTCGTGATGTCGTGTCGGCTTCTCACGCTTCGGTAGAGGCGTGAACAGTCGCAGTCGGCCGGGGACAAGGACGTGAGCGAAACATCGGAACCGGAAACCATCGAATAACCTCATCGCCGCAGCTTGAATAGCGAACCGACACGCGCATTCTATGCGGTGGCAGCAACCTGGGGGGTAGCGGCGATGGGGGCGGGGGTCTCGACGGCAGCCTCCTCGACAGGAGCGGCCGGGGCCGCAGCCTCAGCCTCGGCGGGGGCGGCAGCAGCAGCCTCCTCCTTGGGAGCCTCAGCGGCCTCGGCCTCGGCAGGCTTCTCCTCGGCGGCGGTGGCGGCAGCAGCCTCCTCCGTCTTGGCAGGGCCAGGCGACTTGTCCTTGCGGTTCAGGCGGACGGTGTTCCGGAAGCGAGAGAAGCCCTTAGACTTCTTCTCGCCCTCGTCATCCGACTTGTCCTTCTTGCCGAAGTTGAAGGGGAGCGACGACTTGCGCTTGTCACTCTTCACCTCCTTCTTGCTCTCGCCGTTGGTGGCCGGGGCAGCCTCGGCGACGGCCTCGGCAGCAGGGGCCTCAGCAGCAGGGGCGTCCTCGGTCGAGAGGGGCGCCGTAGTCTCAACCGCCGGGATCACCGGGGCGGTCTCCGACACGGCAGCAGGCTCGGCGGGAGTGTCCTTGGCAGGGGGGGCCGGGGCAGCCTCCGTCTCGGCCTTCTTCTTGGAGAAACCCAGGTTGCCGAAGATGCTACAGATACGTTAGCACATGCCTCTTTGGACAGCGGAAATGCGTCGACCGGATCGTCTCTTACCTGCCACGCTTGGTCGCAGGAGGGGTCTTGACCTCCGGGGCAGCCTCAGCAGGAGCCTCGGCGGCAGCGGGCTCGGCAGCGGGCTCAGCAGCAGCCTCGGCAGCGGGAACCGCAGCCGGGGCAGCAGCCTCCTCCTTGGGAGCCTCCTCGGCCGGGGCAGCAGCCTCCTCAGCAACAGGGGCGACCTCGGCCGGGGCAGGCTCAGCGGCCTTCTCCTCCTTGGGAGTCTCCTTCTTGGAACCGGAAATCAGGCCGAAGATGGAGTTGCGCTTGCGCGAGCTGGCCTTCTTCTCCTTCTTCTCCTCCTCCTTGGGAGCTTCCTTGGGAGCCTCCTCCTTGGGGGCCTCCTCGGCAGCAGGAGCGGCGGCAGCAGCCTCGGGCTCGGCAGCCTCAGCCTCGGCAGCAGGCTCGGCAGCGGCAGCAGCAGCAGGGACCTCGACGGACTTCTTCTCCTCCTTCGGGGTCTCCTTCTTGGCGGGCTTCAGCGAGGCCAGCGTGGCCTTGTAGGTCTCGCTCTCGGTGACGGAGGAGGCAAGCTCCTTAGCCTCGGCGATCTTAATCTTGATCTGGTTGACCCAGTTGTCGCGGTCGGCAGCGGTGGGGGCCTTGAAGACGTGCTTGTGGCCCTTGGAGATGAGCTGGAACTTGGTAGCGCCCTCGGTCGTAGGCTCCGAAGCGTCGGCCTAAATATGGGTCAGAGCTTATTTTTACGAGGGGGGAAAAAAACAGGACAACCGTCAAAAGTGGCAAAAACGCACCAGGTGGATGACGCCGTGGGCGGTGGACTTCTCGCCATGCTTCTCGCCGTAGAAGAGGAGGCCCTTGCCGGTGTGCGAGGCCCAGGACACGACGTGGTGGGCAACGTCGGTGGCCTTCTCAGTCTTGAGGTAGGCGGCGAGCTCCTTGACGCTCACGGGCTCCTTAGGGAACCAGAAGTGCTTCTTGGTGTAGAGGAAGTTCCTGTGGATCGCGGGCGGATGGTTAGTGTTGTGGGGCATACAGGCGACGAGCAAGAAAACAACGGAGGAGAAAAAAATCCGCCAGCCGTGTAAGTGCGCGTGACGGGAAAACGCCAGGGTAAACATACTTGGGGAAGCTGGAGCCCTTGGCCTCGAGGACACCCTCCTCAATGGGGGCGGCCTCCTCCTTCTTGGCCTCCTCGGCGGGGGCGGCCTCGGCGGCAGCCTCGGCAGCAGGCGCCTCAGCAGCGGGCGCGGCCTCCTCCTTGGGCGCCTCAGCGGCGGGCTCGGCGGCGGCAGCCTCGGCGACGACGGCCTCGGCGGCGGGCGCCGGGGCAGCAGGCGCCTCGGCGACGATCTCGGCGGCGGGCGCCTCGACGGCCGGGGTCTCAACAGGCTTGGATGCGTCGGCCATTGCGATGGATTGTTTGTTTTGGTTGGCAAAGTTGGTGTTTCGGCGGCGAGGGGATCTTGTGTCCGGATGTCGACGAGGGGGGGAGGGTATCTTGAGATTAGGGTATCAAGGGTATCTTCAGAAAATAGGAAAAGGCAATACAAAGACTATAATAAAATAGGGGTGGGTATCACAAGAGAGAAGAAGGGAAAAAGAAACAGGGTATTAGCGACGCGGTGATGCGTTGAGCTGGTGAAGCGACGGGTATTGTGCGATGTGGGAGGAGAGGAAAGGTGAAGATGGAGAGAGACAGGAGGGAAGAAAAAAAGAGGGAAGAAAAAGGGAAGAACAGAAGCTGAAGGAAGCGGAAAGAAGGGCTGTTTTAAAAAGAGGACAGACAGGAAGGAGCAACGGAGGACCAGGGCCACAGGGAAGGGAAGGGGGGGGGCAGGCGTGGACCAGGCGTCTGAGAGACACGAAAGTGGCCTTGGGTCCGCTGGGCGGCGGGGATGCTGATTGGTGGAGGGGCATGGAAGTTGAATCAGGAAGGGGGGGCGCACCTGGGCCGCCTTTGACAGAAGGGGGGAAGGAGCCGTTGGACAGCGAATGAGCAGCAGGGCGGCAGGCGGCCTGGCAGGCAGGCAGGCAGGCAGGCAGGCAGGCAGGCAAGGCAGGCAAGGCAGGCAGGAGCAGACGAGCAGCATTCCAGGCGTTGTACCGGTACAAACAATGCGGAAACTACTCCGTAGGACGACGACTTTCTCAGGTTCTCGTCCACCAGCCCGCACCCACCGCTTCCCCTATTTGCATCCGCGAACGCTGGTACGCTGTTGCTGGGGTGCGGCGTGTCATGGCTGTTTAGTGCCGCCGGAACGAAATTGTCCTCCGTACCCCGTCTGTACAACTACTCCGTAGCGCCTGTTATTTTATTCGGGCCTGGCAGCGCGCCTCCATTTTTGTTTGATTTCGATTGGGGGCCAGGGCTGGCGATGAAATTGCACCCGGCGGCAGGGGCCCCCCAGGTGGGCGCACCTGCGGTGCGAGGACGAGCAATACGGAAGGACATGGCTATTTGTACGTGTCCGGAGCACGGTATGCAAAAGGACGGAGTCCTCCGTACGTGCGGGTGCATGGAATATATTGATGCCCAGACGCGCCGGATCGTCATCGCGATACAACAGGCGGTCGAGGCGCACAGCCACCAGGTACAAGTACAGGTACAGGTACAACTACAGGTACGGGTACAGGTACAACGAGGGAGGGTGCAGAGTTTTCTAGTGCCAATGCACGGTTGCGCCTTCCATGTTTGTCGTGGTAGGCTGAGAGCCTGCAAAAATCTGCTGTTCCAGCATATCTTACAGCGTATAAATAGGCACAAAATGGACAAGAATCGTGTGTGCTTATATTTTGTCTGCGATACTGGCCGGCGCCGCAGAATAATACGAGCGCAGCGCCGCCCTCTGCTAGGGCCAGCGTGCTCACGAGTACCGGCATCGGTGGGCCAGTCGCCTCCCGTAATAATGGGGGGCGGATGCTGCAAGCGAGTGGGGTCACAGCGCAGGCAGGCACGATGTCGCCGCAGCCAGCAGCCATGTGACCATAAGGGCGATCGCCTGTATACAAGTACGTACGGAGTATGTATGCCTATTAGGAGCATCCGTAGGCTTATTCGTACAGCAGTTCGATTCCGTTCAGACATATCACAAAGAGCCCATCACAAATATGTACAGGTACAAACACTTGCGCGCACGAGAGAGCAGAAAACAAGAACGGCAGGCGCGACAGTGGCGGTGGGTCGCGCAGGTGTCTCGTTTTTCTGCGCCTAGCAACGGCAAGGGCAGGAGGGCCACTCGCCAATGAAATTATCGTCCGGACGCTAATCTCGCGATCCACTGCAATTAAAGAAAGAATGCAAGGAAGCATAATACGCTGGAGTACGGAGTACGGAGTCGTCGTCTCGGAGGACAACAGCGGCAGCTGGGCAAACGCCGTCGTTGTCTCCTGCATTGTGCGCCGCACGCACCAACCGCCAAGCGCCGCACGCCGCGCGACGTTTGCGGCCAGCCGTCCGAAAAAGACGGGCCGCCTGACCTTCTGACCTTTTTTTTCGTCGACGGAGCACCGAGTACAAGTATGCTTTAGCCCAGCCGCTTTGGGCCGGGCGGGCGCTGGCGGCCCCTCGGATTGGCCCTCGCCGGCGGCATGTGTCGGCCAACAGGAAGAAGGGGGGAGGGGGGTTGCCTGGGCTGGCCAGCCAAGGGCTGACGCTGCTTGTTCCCACTTCCACTTTGGCCGCGACCGCAGCCCGTCTGCGACGGTCTGACACCCCCGACAGGCGGCCGACCACACCGCCCGGCGTCTGGGCGTCTGGGCGTCTGCCCATCCATGCGTGAGGGGGGCGAGGGGAGAAACAAGAACACGGAAGAAGAAAAAAGAAGAAAAAAGAGGCACGCACGGGATTGGCTGGGCGCGTCGCCCAAAACCCGATGTCTTATATTGGCAAGCCCCAAAATGACGGTGGCCTGACGAGTCGGCATAAGCATACGGAGTAGAAGTCCGTATTTTTGTACAAATATTTGTATGCTTACTTGTAATACTCCGTACTCCGTGTATTTACTCTGTAACAATACGGGATGTGAAAGGGCAAAATGAAGGAAAAGGGGGGAAAAGAGGTGGGACCGCTTCCTCCCTCTCTCCCTCTGGCCGTCGCCCTCTCGCGATACGCCGTTTTGGGGGGCTTTCGTCTCTTGGACGACTCGCCTCTGCCAGACGACGGCGACCAGACGGGCCTACGGAGTACGGAGTAATAGTTGTACTTGTACTGCGCCTGCCGATCCCCGACGATCGGTCCGGCAGACCGTCTTTTGTCTTGCGCGCGTGCCCTCGCTATCTCTCCCTATCTCGACAAACACCATCGCCGGCCGGGCTGGCATCACGCTGCCCCTCCCCTGCCCTCCCGTCGCCGGCATGCGTGTCCTCGCCGGCATGCGACCAGGCCGAACGGGGAAGAACGCGTGGGCCAGAAAAAAAGAAAAAGTACAGAGTCCGACAAAGGATAGACATGCAAAGGGAGGAGCCCGCCGCAGCCAAGCCGCCGCTCGCTGCCCGCGTGCCCGCGTGCCCGCGTGACCGCGCAGCTGCAACCTCGCCAGTTGTGTCGTCTTGGCTGGCCAGCCTGCACACCCTCTTTGAGCAACGAGCGCCCCCCCCAAAAACGCGCGCCGGTTGGTCTCCACCGCCAACACGGGCGAGCGCAAGGCGCATGATCCATCCTCGACTGCCGCCGCCCAGCCCAGCGGCATTCTCCGCGGCGGGCGTCGCCAAACAAACAGCCGCCGTGTCTCCGTCCTTCTTTCATGCATGGCCCTGTCGGCAGGCCGTGATACGAGGCCTGTAGTTGCATACGCATACGGAGTACAGTTGTACAAGTCTCACTCTGCAGCACACCGTCCGAGGGCCTGCAGGACGGACCTGCAGGGCGAGGTTTCAGAGTCGGCCTGTTGGCGCCCCGCGTTCACGAAACCGCGTTGTGGTGGCACTAGGCATGCTCTGCCTGCTTTAGTTGCCACTTGCTGGCTTGCCTGCCCCTCACCGCCAGTTGCGTTTGCCGGCCGCGCGCCAGCCAGCCCTCGAGGCAGGCAGGCAGGCAGGCAGAGACATACTCGTACTCCGTAGTAATACTCCGTAGCTTGCTTGGCTGCCCGCCATCGAGATGGAACGACAGTGGGGCAGCGGCTGTCCCGTCCGCCGTCCTCCGTCCTCCGTCCTCCGTCCGTACCTGTACTTGCATTGGCAACACTGCTGCTCGTTCGCGCCTCTCTTGGGCGCCTTTTCACGTACACAGCACGTGCCGGCATGGCGTGATGTCTGCTGCTGTCCGCCGTGCTACGCCGGCCTGGCTGGCCAGCCGCCGTCCGAGACGGGCAGTTTCTGCCGATGCTGCCGCCGCGCGTGGGCGGCGTCGATGACGGTGGCTTCGTGCTGCCCTCGGGCAACGGCTGTGCGAGAGCACATGGCCTCGCAAGTGTGGTCGGGTTGAGCCTCTACGGCTTCTGTAAGGAAAGAATTTTTTTTGTATTTTATTTGGCCGTTGTGTTTATTGTATATATTTATATAATAAATAAGAAAAGCATGTGAGATATGTCTCGCTGGCATTTTATACCTGTGATAGTTTGGGGGCTGCTCGCAAAATCAGTTTCATAAGTCTTTCGATCCAATATATATGTTCGGAACCTCGACCAGCTGGCCTCAACGAGAAAGCTTCATCACACATGCCGCCACGAAAACACTCGCAGACGGCCCCATTGCACGACATACCAGGGCCAGACGAGCATTGCCTACCATCACTACGGGAACGATAGCCCTCTCTGTCCACAAGAACGTGTCATTTTTAGATTGTCGTCTTGCCCTCTATATCGCCTTTGCCCGCTGTCCGGTCCGTAGACGGAACAGAACACGAACAGACCGCTTCTCGTCAAAGATAGCAGCACATGACACAGGGAAGCCAACATGGAACAAAAACAAGCACAACGTCCTCCTCTCCGTCCCTTAAATGCTGGAGACAAGCCACACGACAATGACAAGACAGAAGGGAGATAGGCAAAGCCAAAAGAGAACGAGGATCCCTGGAAGCCGTTCGGCGACAGGAACTCAAGCAGACAGCGGCCAAAGCGCAGCAAAAAGACAAACCAAACCAAAAAGAAGCCCATCCAGGTCTATATACATAATACTCCCTCCAAACTTTTTTCTCTCTCGTCTCTTTATAACAGAAAAAGGGGGGGATGGGGATACAGGACGCCTGGTATTAACTCTAAGCAAATGAATGGTCGTGGAAAGCCGTCGGGAAGGGGGAAACAAAAGGGGAGAGGTGATACGGGGAGCCCTCAATGCTGGAGGGACAAAAAACAAGCAAAGCAGAAAAGGACGCCACCGCCCCCCACGACAGGAGAGCGCCGAGAGGGAGAGGCGACGCGGAGAAAGAAAAGCAAAATCTGGGCGTCTAAAATGGACCAATATGCTTTTGCCAAATAGCAGACGATAGATTGGAGGGCAAATCTTGGTAGATCCTCGAAGTGTCGGCCAAGATGGACCCGGGGCTCCGTGAGCTGAACGTCTGGAAACGCTTGCTTCTTTCAGTTCATCGTCTCTTCGCCAATGTTGGGCAATGTCGGCAAGCCACCGAGGTGCATGCCCATGGGGTTCTGCCCAAGCGTGGCCGCCATCGTGGAGAGGAGGTTCTGTTGCTGGGCCAGAACCTCGGGGTCGCACGCGGGCGAGTGCTGCTTGTGCTGCGCCATGGTTAGGGGCGCCGATCCAAAAAGGGCCAACGCGGACGGCACAGATAAACTTACATATTTCAACCCGTTCAGGTTCTTGTAGCGCTTGCCGCAGTAGTCGCACTTGAACGGCTTCTCCTTCTCCATGCCAAGCGTGCCAGGGTACGGCGCGGAGGTCTCCGGGTTGACAATGGAAAAGGTGCCGTCGCCGTTCTCGTGGAGCTGCTGCGTGGCATGGCCGTGGGCCTTGTGGTACTTGAGCCCGTTCTGGTTCTTGTAGGCCTTCTCGCAGCCAATGACGGGACACCGGAAGGGCTTGGGCTCTTCCGGCAGCAAAAAGGCGGCGCTCATCTGCTGCAGGAGCGCCGCCGTGTCGGTGCCCGGCGGGAACTGTGACTGGTCGATGTTGAACTGGGCCAGCTGCTGGGCCAGGGCCAGCTGCTGCTGGCTCAGCTGCTGGGGCGCAGCAGCGGTCGACGCGCCCGTAGGGCTGTAGAGGCTTTTGGCCGGGTCGTTGATGCAGCTGAAGTCGAGGCCCGCGAGGTTGTTGGCAAAGCCCATTCCAAAGTTGTTGTTGCTGAGATCGAGGTTGGCCATGTCCATCTTCATCGCCATGCCGCCGGTAACGTCGTTGTCGTCGTCCAGGTCAGGCGTGGACTCGTGGGAGAACTGCGACTGGGGCCGCGACGACGACGCAAACGTGCCGCCCGGCTGCGTGCTGAGGGTCGGCGTGTTGACAGACGACACGGTGGGGTTGTTGCCAAAGCCAAAGTTGGCAGCGGCCGGCGTCGTGGGCGTAGACGTGCGCAGGGCCTGGTGTGCCAGGCTGGTGCCGTTGAGGTGGAGCTGTGGCCGCTGCTGGCCGAACATCTGGCGGGTCTGCTGGATGGTGCGCTGGCTGTCGTCGAGGTCCATGGGCCCGACGGCCTCGTCCATCTCCATATCGCCAATCGGGTCGTCGTCGTTCATCTGCGCCAAGGCCTGGTGCTTGGGCGCAAGGGCTGCTGGTGACTGCGGCTGCTGTCCTGGTTGCGGGACCTGCTGCTGCTGCCGCTGCTGCGGCTGCGGCTGCTGCAACTGCCCTGGTGCGGATGGTTGTTGAGCTGGCTGCTGTTGCACTTGCTGCTGCTGCTGCGGTGGCACCGGCTGCTGCTGCTGCTGCTGGATCTGGTGCTGCTGCTGCTGCTGCTGCTGCTGCTGCCGCACCATCTGCTGGAAACCACCGACGCCGAGCCCCATCGTCAGGCCGCTGGCGCCATTGGTAGCACCCGGTACGACGCCGCCGAGGCGGCTGGGCTGGCCGAGGTGGCTGGCGCCGTGCGGCAGACCCGAGAGGCCAGGCTGGCCCGGGACACCGAGGGCAGACGGGCCGGCGGCTGTCCGCTGGTTCGCGCCCATGGCGAGGGCCGATGAGCCGCCGGTGTGGCGCGAGCCGGTGGGGGACTGTCGGGTGTGGCTCTCCTCGTAGTGCTGCAGCAGGTCGTGCATGGTGGGCCAGACGCGGTCGCAGCACATGAAGTCGCGCATGAAGTTGGCTTCCATCTTGGGCAGGTAGGAGGTGGAGTGCAGCGAGGGCGATTGGTGGGCGACGTTTGGTGACGTGCCCATGGAGACGCCCATCATTCTGTGCTGTGAGCGGGGAGGAAGGAAAAAGAAGACAAAGAGCAGGAGAAAGGACGATGACCTACTCATCCCGGATGAAGCTATTGACGGACAGGCCGCCCCAGCTCATGCCGCCGCCCATGAGGCTGCCAGCCAGGCTCTCGCGGCGGGCACGGTGGGCATCGCCGCGGTTGGGGTTGATCATGGAGATGGGCTTGGGGCCGGCGCTGACAAACGAGTCCTGGCGGCTGCGGCTCAAAGCCGCCTCCAAGGAGTGGCCGGACGTCATGTCGGGATCGGGGTCGATGGCAGACGAGTCGATGGCAGAGTCCAAGTCGGTGTCGACGATGTCGAGGGCAAAGGCAGAGGGGGTCGCGAGAACGCTGCCGTCCCGGAGGGCCTGGTCGAGGTCGGCGTCGAAGCCGACAGCACACGTGGAAGGGCGGGGGCGACGGCGAATGTGGGCGAAGGAAGGGGAGGAGGCAGATGGGTTAACAGAGAGATGGTGGCGAGAGTCGAGGTGGCTGCTGCTGCGCTTGTTGTTGTTGGCGGCGGCAGTGGTGGTGCTGCTGCTTCTGCCTGGGTCGAGCTGGACGAGGTCCTCGGTCAAGAAACGACTCGAGTGGCGGTGGTCCGAGTCGTCGGCCAGAAACCGTCGATGCTTTGCGGGAGGCGGCGAGGAGGCAGCCAACGACGAGGACAGGAGGCGTCGCGGGCGCGGCTGCGATGCAGACAAGGCCTCGGAGAGCGCAGATGCAGGTGCAGGTGCAGGTGCAGGTGCAGGGGCGGGCGCCGGTGCGGGCGCGGGGGCTGACTTGGGCGCTGACTTGGGCAGCGAGGGGCCGTCGGACAGCGAGCAACTGTCGAGGGAGTGGACGAGGCGGGCCTCTCCGCTGAAAAGGGCGGCGTGCGCTGAGTCGCCAGGCGAGGCCGAGTGGGGTGTCGCGGGCTGAGGGGTCGGCGAGAGGGAGAGGGAGGTGTGAAGCAAGGGCGCCGGCGAGGCAGCAGAGGAGGGGGGCGGCGAGGCGGAGGAGGAGGAGGGGGGAGGCGACGAGGCAGGAAGCGCAAAGGACGACGAGGTGGAAGAGGAGGAAGACTCGGGCGCGGGCGCAGACGCACGAGGGACGGCGGTGGCGGCGGCGGATTGCGTGGAGGTGGAGGAGGAGGTGGAGGAAGAGGTGGCCGTGGCAGCGGCGTGGGTGGCGCGCTGCTGGGTGGTGGTTGCAGTGGTAGTAGTGGTAGTAATAGTGGCTGTAGTGGCCTTGGGCGTGGTGTTGGAGCCGCTGGGAATGGGCGAAGGCGAACGCAAAAGCGTGGGCGGCGGCGAGGACGCCGAGGAGGGCAGCCCAAGGGCCAGCGCGGCCGGTTCCACAGGCCCAGCGACCGCCGTAGGAGTCGCCGCGGCTGCCGCAGGCGGCGCAGGCGACGCAGCCGTCGTCGCAGGCCGCGGGGCGGTCGAGGGGGGCGGGTCGTCGGTACTTGCGCCAAACCACCTGAACGCAGCCTTCATGGCGGCCTTTCGAGGGTCCTCGGTACAAGCTGACCACCGCTGCTCGTTCTGTGAGTAATGCGCACAACGCACACGTACACGCTCCGTACTCCCGTATAATGAATGCACTGGGGCCAGACCCTGGCGTCGTCGTCCCGGTGGGACCGCGTCAAAGAAAACCGGGCAAAGGCAGGAGACAAAGCCAGACCCGAGCTAGCTGCTGGTGAGGTGGGTAACCGGGTGCTGCGACGGCGCCGTGCGGGCGCGCGAGAAGCGTGCGAGGAAGCGCTGCGAGTGCGCCTGGGAGCCTGAGACGGTATGGGCGAATGGAGCAAAAAAAAAAAAGGACCCAGGGGGGGGGGACCCGACCAGCGCGCTGTGCAGCCCGCCGGCGGGTGGCGCTTATTGTTGGCAGGCGGGCTAAAGCGGGAGAAGAGGGGGGGCGTGCAACTAAGAGGCGTGCTAACAAAGCGGCGCGTTGGGCGAGGATTCGTATGCGAATGTGCGTAGCTTTTGTGTTTGTATAATGCAAAAAGAAGAGCGCAAATGAAGCGGGAAGAATGTGACGATGGTCGGAGAGCGAGGATGTAGAGAAGAGGAGGAGGACGAGGAGGGGGGGTAGGAGGGGGAGAAGAGAGATAAGGGGGAGAGGGGGGCAGGAAGGTAGAACGAGGCAAGGAAAGAGGGAGGAGGCGAGGAAGGAGCGAGGCCGCAAAGGGCGTGGACACGGCAACGGGCACCTGGCCTGGGAAGGGCGCTTTGCAGGCTGTCTTGCCCCCGTTTGGGAAGCTGCGATGGGGTGCTGCGCTGGGCGGTGAGCGTGCGCGGCCGACCGAAGCGGAAGGAGCGGGCGTGCGGGCGGGCGGGCGGTTCCTGGGCGTTCACGTGAGGCGGGCTGCACGGCGATGCGCGAGAGGCGAGAGGCGAGAGGCGAGAGGCGAGAGGCGATGCGAGATGCGAGATGGGGATGCGAGATGGAGATGCGAGATGCGAGATGCGAGATTCCAGACGGCGAGCTGGTGAGCTGGCAAAGCTGAGAACGAGGGGAGAGCGTCGCGTCCAGTCGAGGGCAAGGAGGCAAATTGGAACGAGGGACGCAAACGAAAACAAATGCAAACGACGCGGCTGGCGAGGGCGGAAGGCCGAGCAAGGCAGCCAGCCGGCTTTCTTTGTCCACGGAACGGGCGCCGGGTTACGAGTCACGTCCAGGGTTGGGTCGGCCGCACGGCAATTTGCAGCGTCGGCCAGGCGGGCAGCATGACGATGATCCCTGGCCTGCCTGGGGGGGAAGGGGGGTAGGGGGGGGGAGGGGATCCGGAGCCTGCTGGAGGAAGAAGAAGAGTGGATGTTGCGCCGGCGCGGTGGAGAGGGTCCCAGGTGAGGCGAGCAAGGTCCAGCAAGGCAAAAGAGAGGAGAAGCAGCGCAGAGGCCGATGGGGGGGGTGTCGCGTCGAGGGGCGGATGCACGCGTGGCTGGCCAGGCTATATGTATCTTATATACGCAGACGGCGGTGGACGGTGGACACGGCGGCGGGACGTCTGTTCCTCACCGCAACGCACGCAACATGGCGTTCACACAGACGCAGCCGTGGGCTATTACTACGTACTCCGTACGGGATACAACAAGGACGCAGGCACGGAGAAGCGGAGAAGCCTGTGGCAGCAGGGAGACGAAGGCACTGGCCCAGGACGAGAAGGGGAAGACGAAGGGCGGGCGCATGTGGGAAATAGAAAAAAACGAGCCACGGCGGCCAGCAGCCAACGGGACAGAGGGCAAAAGGGCCAAGGCGACAAAAACCCGACGACGACGATGCTAGCCAGGCGGCTTCGTCGCGGCACGGCGGGCCCACTTGTGCTGCCTCGTCTGGCAGGCACCTCTAGAGGACCAGCTGTGCGTCGTATGTATTCAATGCTTGTAGCATACGGAGCACAGGACCGAGGCTGGGTCTCGCCGGCCGGACAGCGAACCCGACCTCGTCGATGACGTTGAGGTGCCGATCGGGCAGGTCGTTTCAGCGCCAGCGACCCTCGTATATTTCCTCTTCCCTGCTGGCGGACTTGGCGATACACCAGGCAGACTTGGTTAGCGGATGGGGAGTGTAGAAATACGGAGGATTCCGACGTTCCTGTGCTTATAGCTGTACGAGTATAACATAGGCACGCCGTATAAGACGAGCATGTGTGCAAACGGAGTCGTTGCACAAGCGTGCCTGACCGACGGCACCCCTGTCTTTTTTCCACGGCTGCTCGGCGGGCGGCACGGCCTGGCCACTGCAGAACGGCTGATACGGAGCTGCGGACGGCGGCTCTCTCACCGCCCGGCTCGACCTGCCCCCAGCCGTCTAGTGGTGGACGCCGTCCACGACGGCTCGCGTGTTATCTGGCCCGCAAACTGCTGGCCGTCCGACTGGCTTATCTCGACATCTCGATATCTCTCTCCAGCGAGCTATCGCGGTCTAGATACCCCATCTCGATGGTTCGCCCTCGCCTTCCCCCAGATCGACGCGTCGTCTATCTCGGAGCGCTGACTCCAGGGCTCCGCTCGCCGCGCTTGTCGCCGCCCAAAGCCCATCGCCCGCGATACGGCGGCCGCGTCCGATGCGTACTCCGTAAGATACAAGTAGTTGTAGTTGTACTTGTACGGAGTAGTCGCAGATAAAGGCCGAGACCACGTCCTCTTGGCCCGCCTGGACGGAACGCACGCGACACGACCGCCAGGACGGCGTTCCAGGACGACGAACGCGGATACCGCCCCGTCTCGGCCGTTTGCCGGCCGTCGGCTGTGCCCCGGGCGAAATTGCAGGCTCCGTGCGTCTGGTACCCGCGGTCAGCCCGTCCGTCCGTCCGTCACACATGCTTTTCTGGCTGAGGGTTTCGGCCCGCCTGCCCCCCCCCTCCCTGCGAAAGCCGGAAAGGCACGTGACAAAGGCACGTGAGCACTTCGTCTCGGCGGCCCACAGCTTCCCGTTGGGCGTGGAGCCGAAAGCCCGAAGCGCCCGAGGTCAGCCGGCGCGGGCACTCTCCGAACGGCCCCGACACCTGCTTCCATGCGCCTTCTATAGCTAACCCCAAAGTGATATTCCGTAAGCATATTGAGTCTATACCCCATCCTGCTGGCTCATTTCTCCTTTTCTTTTGTTGGCCTATAAGCATCCTTGTAAATATAGAAGCAATCGCCTGTAAGCTACTCCGTACGCCGTATGCTTTCTGGGCTCTGCAGCGGGTGCATCCAACCGCGTTACATAAGCCAAGCGGTCCCGGGCAATCCCGCGCATTTCCGCCGCCGCCCAGCGGCACGGGCGACGGACGGGCTGCAGCGGACAAACGTCGGGGTTTGGCCGGCCTCTGCTTGGGCTGTCCCCGAGCCTCTGGCAAACGGCGTGGCCCGGGGGCGGCGACTGGTCACGGCGTTCGACGACGCAATCCTCAGGCGATGCACACGGGGAAGCCGCAAGCCAGCGGAGTTGCTTTGCACGGCAGCCCTGCGCTTGACGTCAGGAGAGCCGCAGTAGCTGGAGTATATAAGGAATTCGCCTGTCGTGTGCACAAAAAGGTCCTGAGCTATCCCAGCTTCCCCAAGTTCGATTATTCATCCGAATCCAGAAAAAAGCCCACATCGCAACGTCAGACCATTCTGCGCAGCTTTTCCGCCCCGCCAATTAATTGCCTGACTTTTGCATCGACGTTCTCATACGCATAAATACAAAAGGCAGCACGGACTGCGCCATTGACGCCCCCCCTCGACCTTGTCTTGTTTCGAAACCGCTTCGCCATCCACCCATTGGCCCACCATGAAGGTCATCACCAAGGACGAGGAGCAGGCGCACTACAACGCGGTGCTCCGCGGCGGGTTTGCCGGCGGCGCCATGGGGCTGGCCGTCGGGCTGGTGGGCGTGCTGGGGGCCTCGCGGCGGTACGCGGGGTTCCGCAGCCTGACAATCCCGTTCCGGACGTTTCTGGTGTCGTCGTCGACGACGGCGGGAGCCATCATCGTGGCGGAGCGCGCCAGCCTCAACTTTGCGCGCGAGCGCGACCCCATGTCCGGGTACCAGGACGCGTCGCAGCGGGCGATGCAGCAGGCGCGGCGCGCCGAGACGCCCGGGGCCAAGGCGCTCGACTGGGCGCGCGAGCACCGCTACACCATCGTGCTCGGCAGCTGGGCCGCCTCCATCGGCATCGCCCTCGCCCTCGTCGGCCGCAACAAGTACCTGAGCACCTCCCAGAAGATCGTCCAGGCCCGCATGTACGCCCAGGGCCTCACGCTCGCCGTGCTGCTGGCCACCGCCACCATCGAGGTCGCCGACGCCAAGAACGGCACCGGCCGCTGGGAGACCGTCATGGTCGTCGACCCCAACGACCCGGAGCACAAGCACCTCATCGAGAAGCGCATCCACAAGGAGGAGTACGAGGGCCAGGATCTGTGGATGGGTACGTCTCCCTGTTTTTCTTCCCGACCTGCTTGTTCTGTTCGCCTGCTGACTGCCCACCAGACATGGTCGCGTCCGAGGAGCGCCGCCTGGCCAAGGCCAAGCAGGACAAGGAGGCGGCAGCCCGCGGCCGCCAAGACAAGGTTGGTGTCTCCCTCCCATGCCCATCGAGTCCGCATGGCCCATGCTAACCTCGTGTGCAGTCGTGAGGTCGCTTTGTCGTCCGTTGCCCGTCCTCTTCTTTCTTTCTTCCTCCTTCCTCACCCTCCCCCCCCCCTCTTGTACATCTCGCATAGTATGGCGTTTGGCATAGATTGCTTTTGGTTGCTCGTCGACGCGGTTGTCGGCGGCGCTGTGTGCTTTATTTCATCAAAAGCATGGTTGGAATAGATTGGTGATCCCATCTCTCTCGCACGACGTGATCTCCCCCCGTCTATCCAGATGCGCCTATATTTTTCTATCGTAACTCGTAAGCCCAGCCGAACGCCGACAAAACAAAAAGCAAGAAACCCAGGAACGGCGCCTCCCGACAGGCTGCTGCTGCCACCAGCCGGCTACACTACACCTCGATGCTAAAGTGGCTGATCTGCGAGTAGTAGGCGTGCACGGCCAGCTCCAGGGTCCACACGTCGCCAAAGACCTCGCCGCCGTCGAAGCCGCCAATCATGAGCAGGCGGCTGTCGTACAGCACGGTGCCGTGGTAGCCGCGGCCGCTGGGCGGGCGCCCGTAGACCTTGCGCCGGTCCCACGACATGGTCACGAGGTTCAGCAGCAGCACGTCGTTGCTGTACTCGGCGCCGTCGTGCCCGCCCACCACAAACAGGTACGACCCCACAATGGTGGCCGTGTGCGACAGCCGCCGGAACGTCACCGGGATCGCCACCGCCCGCCACACGTGCGTCTCCACGTCGTACACCCACACGTCGTTGAAGCACTCGCCCCCGTCCGACCCGCCAAAGATGATGAGCTTGCTGCCCACCATGTTGGCCGTGTGGTAGCCGCGTGCCTTGGGCCGCGCCTGGTGCACCAGCCCGGCCGCCGCCTCCTCCGGCGTCGTCCCGGCGGCGGCGGCGGCGGCCGCAATTGCCGACGCCGACGGGGACGTCCCCGACACGGACGACCCGGACGCCGACGCCGACAGCGACACGCCGTTCTTCAGCGACGCGGCCGCAGCGGCCGCCGCCTCGCCGCCGCCTCCTCCTCCCACGGGCGTGGCCGTGCCGTCGCCGCCGCCGGTGCCGGCGCTGATCTGCTTCCAGGCCATCTTGTGCATGTCGCTGACGTCGAGGCGCCACACGTCGTTGAGCGCGCGCACGCCGTCGCCGCCGCCAAAGACGTAGATGCCGTTCTTGTAGAAGCAGGCCGTGTGGGCGCGGCGCTTGGACGGCTGCGGGCGGTCGGGCGCCAGCCGCGGGCGCGACCACCGGAAGTTGGTCGTGTCCAGCACGTAGATGTCGTTGTAGTACTCGGGCCCGTCGCCGCCGCCAAACACGACCAGCTTCTTGCCCACGGCCGTGCACGTCATGGCCCGCAGCGGCAGCGGCACCTCGCCCACCACGTGCGGCTTCGTCCAGTGGAACGAGTCCGCGTCCAGCACGTACAGGTCGTTGAAGCACGCCCGCGCGTCGCAGCCCCCAAAGATGTACACGTTGGACCCGATCAGCGTCGTCGTGTGCGCCCGCAGCGGCGGGTGCGCTACCCCGGACACCGGCGCCCGCGACCAGTACATCCCCGACGACGGCGCCACCGCCACGTCCGCCGCCCGCCGCGGGTCTGCCAGCGGCGGGAACGCCGTGTAGCCGTTGCCTTCGGACAGGTGGTTGTGGCTGCCGGGCGCGCTCCCCGACGGACCACCACCACCGCCTCCACCCCGGCCCCGTCCGCTGCTGCTGCTGCCCTTGGACAGCGTCCCCCGCGCCGTCGACGCGCCGCTGCCGGGCTTGCTGGCAATGGCCGACGTCGACCGCATGGCCACGGGCCGCCGCGGGCCACCGCCGCCGCCGCCGCCGCCGCTATCGGCCGCGGGCGTCGTGGAGGCCGACGGGTGGTGCACGGGCGAGGAATCGCTGCCGCCGGGTGTCCGCTGGGACGACGACCGCACGGCCGGCGACGAGGCCGACGTCGTCAGCGGCGTCGCTGCCGCCGCCGCCAGAGAGAAGTGGGACCCCCCCGTTGTCGCTGTCGTCGTGGAGGGCATGGGCGGTGTTGCGGTGGCGGCGGCGGCGGCGGAGACGGGTATGTACGGCGCGGTAGCGGCGGCAGCGGCGGCGGCGGCAGACGGCGTCAGCGAGCTGGACGACTGCGCGCGCTGGCGCATGGCGAGGTCGGACGGCTTGCGGCGGCGGTCCTGGCTCTTGGATGCCAGGTGGCCCGGCGTGTGGCTGCGCACGATGTGCTGCGGCTGCGGCGGGGGCAGCGGCGGCGCAGGCGACTGCACCCGCGGGCGTTCAGCGTCGCTCCGGCGCGCCCGCCCGTTGTTGTTGCTGTTGTTGCTGCTGGTGTTGTTGTTGTTGTTGTTCGTGCTGCTGCTGCTGGCGTTGTCGTCGTTGCTGCCGGCCGTCTCCTCGGCAGCGGCGGCCGACGTCTGCTGGATCTTCTGGGACCGGACCACCTTGGAGCGCTGGGGCGAGCGCGGCGTCTGGCGGCCTGGATCAGCCATGGCGGGCCTCTGGTGGCATTGGCCGGTGTCCCCTGGCGATCGAGAGCGCCCTCGACGATCGACGGGGCGCGGGAAGGAAATGGAGCAAGGTGTCGGCGAACGAGGAGGCGCGCCGGAGTACAATGCGACAGCAGAGCAGGCGGGCAAGGCGAGGATCGAGAAACGGCACAGCAGCGGAGTGGCCCGAAGGGGAGGAAAAAAAGGGGAAAGGGGGGGGGGGGGGGGCACGGTCGAGATGGCGATCTCGCTGGCCGCCTTCGAAATATGACCAGCCTGCGATGGCTGGCTTGCCCATGCCAATGGGGCAGGGACAGACGGCGGCGGCGGCGCTGGTAAGATGGCTGGGAGTGGTGGCCAGCCGGGCGGGGAAGCCCCTCTAAGCCGCACCGCAGGCGGGGCTCTTGCCCCTGGAGGGGAAAGAGGCTGTTCTTCAGGCACTGGGACGGGGTTCTGTTACAGCGGGCTTAGCGGTGCCTGGCGCCTGGCGCCGGGCGCCGGGCCCCTTTTTTGAGACGACAGCTGTCGCACGCTAGCTGGCGGCAACCGCAGGACGCTGCCACGGCGGCGGACGGGCAGGTCGGACCGGACGGACCGGACGGACAATACGGACAGGACGGCGGCCAGAATGACAGTTAAACAGGCGCGTGGGAAGCGCTGCAAGGAATGCCGTTTCCCTTGCCACGGGGCAACGGCATCGCGTGACCGCCGTTTTTATGCGTTGCCCTAAGACCCCGATAGACACATATCCGATTGCTACATATTCAGCTACCTGGGCAGCTCCGAAATCTCTTATAGCTCACCACGGACAAAGACGACGGTCGACGACACACAAAAAAAAAAACACGCCGTACAAACGCGCAGATCCGCCATGGCGTCTGAAAACGGAGCCTCTGACACGAATCCCGACCCCGACGTGGCAGCCGCTGTGCCCGGGTCGCCGGCCAAGCGGAGGCCGGACGGCGAAGCAGCACCGGCCGCCGCGGCGCCGGCGCCCGCCGACGGCGACGACCACGGCGAGCCCAGGCCGAAGCGGGCCAAGACGGGCGACGACGGCGGTGCGGCAGTGCCGTCGGCAGACGCGGCGCCGGCCAAGCGGGAAAAGATCCCAGGCATTGCGCTGATCAAGGAGGAGTAAGACAGGACACACACACACACACAGAAAGATGGAGAGGTCCCTGCTCACACACCAGGTACCTGATCCACGAGCCGGACGACCCGCGAGGCGCAGCCAACGCGGACGACGTGGACGACGACGCGGCCGAGGGCCGGGACGGCGGCGGCGGCGGCGGCGACAACAGCAGCGGGCGGGCCGGGGGCCGGCAGTCGCGGAAGAAGGGGGGCAAGGGGGGCGGCAAGGGCGGGGGCCAGAACAAGGACCGGGACTTTGGGCGGTCGCGGGACGCGGAGCGGCTGTGCGCGTCGGTGGCGCACTCGGCCGAGTTCTCGCCCAAGGTGTGCCGGTTCGGCGACGCGTGCCGGTCGCTGCACGACCTGCGGCGGTACCTGGCGGAGGGGCGGCGCGGCGACCTGGAGACGTTTGGCGGGCAGTGCCCCGTGTTTGCGGCGTACGGCCGCTGCCCGTCCGGGTGGAAGTGCCGCTTCGTGTCGAGCCACATGGAGGAGCGCACGCTGCCCGACGGCCGCCGGGAGCTGGTGCTGGTGGAGCGGCGGCCGGCGGCGGCGGGCGACCAGCCGGCGGGCGACCAGCCGGCACCGCCAGCAGCAGCAGCAACAGCAGGAGGCGACCTGCCGCCCGCCTACACGGAAGAGGACGACGCGCGGCCGGGCGTGGTCAACGTGGTGCCGGCGACGGAGAAGCAGAACCTGACGCGCAAGCGCACGGTGCTGGACCGGTCGGAGGCGTACATCCGGTGGCTGGACAGCGAGCTGAACCTGGTCAAGAAGATCTACAACCGCAAGGAGGGGGAGGAGGCAGCAGCAGCAGAGGCGGCGGAAGGCGAGGGCACGGGCACGGGCACGGGCACGGGCACGGGCACGGGCACGGACACGGTGGAGGACCTGCGGGCGCAGTTTGTGGACCCGCCGTTCCTGCCGTCGGAGAAGCGGCGGCTGTACTTTGGGCCGGAGACGCCGGTGCTGGCGCCGCTGACGACGCAGGGCAACCTGCCGTTCCGGCGGCTGTGCGTGGAGCTGGGGTGCCAGCTGACGTACTCGGAGATGGCGCTCGGGGTGGACCTGGTGACGGGCAAGCAGCCGGAGTGGGCGCTGATGAAGGCGCACGTGTCGGAGGTGCAGCCGCCGGCGGGGGTGCCGGCGACGGTGGTGCAGGACTACCCGGGGTACGAGCACGGGCGCGACCTGCGGTTCGGGGCGCAGATCGCGGCGAACCAGCCGTGGATGGCGATCAAGGCGACGGAGGCGATGACGCGGCTGCTGCCGCACCTGCGGCTGGTGGACATCAACTGCGGGTGCCCGATCGACCTGGTGTACAAGGCCGGGGGCGGCGCGGGCCTGCTGGAGGCGCCCAACAAGCTGGAGCGCATGGTGCGGGGGATGAACGCGGTGTCGGGCGAGGTGCCCGTCACGGCCAAGCTGCGCGTGGGCGTGCGCGACGGCAGCCCGGCGGCGGCCAAGGTGCTGGAGCGGCTGGCCTTTGGCGGCCGCGAGACGCGCGACCGGCTGGGCGCGCCGGGCTGCGCGGCGGTGACGCTGCACGGGCGCACGCGCAACCAGCGCTACAAGAAGCCGGCGGACTGGGGCTACATTGCCGAGTGCGCGGCGCTGGTGCGGGCCTACAACGCGCAGCGCGGCGCGCTGGCGGACACGGCGCGCGAGCCGGACCCGCGCACGCTGGCCAACACGGGCACGGGCGGCGCGGGCGCGGGCGACGGCGGCGGGCGGCTCTTCTTTGTGGGCAACGGCGACTGCTTCAGCCACGAGCAGTACCGGGCGCAGCTGGCGCAGTCCGGGGCGGACGCGGTCATGATCGGGCGCGGCGCGCTCATCAAGCCGTGGCTGTTTGAGGAGATCGCGGCCGGCCAGTACCTGGACAAGACGGCGACGGAGCGGCTGGCGTACGTGGAAAAGTACGCGCGCTACGGCATGGAGGCCTGGGGCACCGACGAGCAGGGCCTGGGCACGACGCGGCGCTTCCTGCTCGAGTACCTCAGCTTCGCCTCGCGGTACGTGCCCGTGGGCCTGCTGGAGCACCTGCCGCCGAGCCTCAACGACCGGCCGCCGGCCTTCCGCGGGCGCAACGAGCTGGAGACGCGGCTGGCCAGCCGCAACTACAAGGACTGGATCGCCATCAGCGAGATGTTCCTGGGGCCGGCGCACCCGGACTTTAAGTTTGTGCCCAAGCACAAGTCCAACGCGTACGAGGAGGTGGAGGGCTAGGGCTGGTTGGAAAGCAGGAGGGCAGACAGTGGATGTGCTCATTCGTCCTCTATCGTGATGCAGCAGCTGATGTACAGGCGGTGATACAAGGAGCCAAAATTACAAGGGAAATAGAAACACACGAGGGAAACCGAAGCAGCCCAGGGGAACAGGGGAACAGGGGAACAGGGGAACAGGGGAAGCGCGCGTCGTAGTGGTGGTGCCCTAGTGGTGGGCCGCCGGCGGCGCGCCGTGGTAGCCGATGAGCTTGAAGCGGCCGACGATCTCGCCGACGGTGAAGAAGCCGAGCAGCTCGGCCGCGAGCACGCCGCCGGCGGCCAGCTGGGCGGGGGTCAGGCTGCGGGCGCGCTGCACCAGGGCGGTCGACTGCTGGAGCAGCTGCGCCGGGTTCTGCAGCTTGGCCCAGGCCGTCTGGAAGGCCTCCTGGAAGGTGGCGAGGGGGCTGGGATGTGAGCCGAGAGCAGAGGCGGGCGGGCAACGGGAGACGGCCGACGGGGACTCACGGAGGCGCCATCTTCTGGGCGTGGAAGACGAGGCGCGACAGCTCGAGGCCGACGCGCGAGTAGTAGACGACAAAGGGGGTTTGGCCTGCGGGAGGAGTGGGTGAGCAACGCGACGAGACGCACGCAGACAGACGGGGGGGGGGGGGGACCCACGTTCGACAAACGCGATGACGCGGCCGGTGCGGCCGCCGACGCGGCCGAGCGCGCCCGTCAGGCCGCGGGCGGCGCCGGCCAGCGCCGGGCCGGCGGCCGCGGTGACGCGCGACAGGCCCTGGGTGGCCTTGGAGGTGACGTCGGCGGCGGCCTTGCGCGCCTTGGCGGCGGCGTCGCTGGGCGCGGGCGAGGAGGACGAGGAGGAGGAGGGGGTCGACGACGCAAAGCGGCGCGGCGCCTGGCGCAGGGCGCGGGTCGGCAGGCGGAAGGACATGATGAAGAAAGTAAACGAAGGAATAAAAGGAGAAGAAAGGAGGCCGAAAAAAGCGCAGTCCGGGCAGAAGGTGCAGAACGAGCGACGACGAGAAACGCACACAGAGCGGGCCGGCGCGGTCAATGGGTCGATGGAGGCCGGGACGAGACGCGATGGCAACGAGGACGGCGCGGGTGGGCGAGGGGAGCGAGACGGCGATGCGGACGAGGCGTCGGAACGGGAGACCAGAGGAAGAAGAAAAAAACGTGCAAAACCCGAGCGCGCCGCGCGCTTCGGAAGATGTCGCCTTAGCCGACACGTGATGTGCACGTGACATTTATCAGATACTTGTCTATCAAGAGGAACACGACAACGACAAACGACAGCAACGACAGCGCAACCTCCCCTAGTCTCCCCCTAGTCCAAACTCTGGATCTGCACCTTGATGGCGCCGGTGGACGGGTCGGCGGCGACGCGAAAGGCCTCGACGGCGTCGGCGAGGGCGAAGCGGTGGGTGACGAGGGGCCGCAGGTCGACGAGGCCGCTCTGGACGAGGCGGAGGGCGCGCGGCCAGGTGTTGCAGTAGCGGTACTGGAACTGCAGGTCGACCTCGCGGACGCTGGCGCGCATAAAGGGCAGGCGGATCTGGCTGCGGCCGACGCCGATGACGAAGACGCGCCCGCCAAACTGCGCCGCCCACACCGCCGACGCGATGCTGCTCTCCACGCCCGTGCACTCCATGGCCACCAGCGGCTCGACGCCGCCGAAGCCCTCGGCGACGATGCGGCGCGCCGTGGCCTCGGCGGCGGCGTCGAGGTCGGCCTCGGGGGGGCTGGCCGAGCTGGCCGTGCCGGCCGAGCCGACATTCACCGTCCGGATGCCCGGCACCAGGCGCGCGGCAAAGGCCAGGCGGCCGGCGTCGACGTCGGTGATGACCAGCGGACAGGCGCCGGCGGCGCGCGCGCACAGCGCCGTGATGAGCCCGATGGGCCCGGCGCCGCACACCAGCACGGGGTCGCCCAGCGCGACGCGCGCGCGCTGCAGCCCGGCCAGCGCCACGCTCAGCGGCTCCAGCAGCGCGCCCTCCTCCCACGACAGCCCGTCGCCCATCTTGTGGCACCACGCCGCCGGGTGGTTGACGTAGCGCCGCAGCAGCCCCGGCACCGGCGGCGTCGACAGAAACTGCACCCGCGGGCACCCGTTGTACCGCCCCGTCCGGCACGGCTCGCACGCGCCGCACACCACGTTGGGCTCGATGGCCACGCGGTCGCCCACCCGCAGCCCGTGCGCCGTCGACGGCGACGACGACCCTGCTGCTGCGTCCCCGTCCGCACGGACATCCCCCGGGTGCACCGCAACCACCTCGCCCGCCGACTCGTGGCCCAGCACGTGGTCGCCCGTCACCACCATGGGGCCGATGCAGCCGTGCCGCCAGAAGTGGACATCGGAGCTGGCGGTCAGCAGACAGACAGACAGACAAACAGAACAGCGGGCAGGGACGCCGGCAGCCACTCCGCAGACTCACCCGCAGATGCCCGTGCTCCGGATCGCCACCGTGACCTCGCCCGGCCGCAGGTCTGCCGCCGTCTGCACGCTCTCGAGCGTCGGCTCCGCCGGCGCCACCCACAGCGCGTGGCTCGTGTTGGTGTACACGCCAATGTTGGCCTTGCTGGGCGCCATGGCAAAGGAAGAGACGTAGAGGACGGGCAGGCCAGCGAGGCGAGACGGCAGATTTTGCCCGCCCGCCCGCGCCTATTATACTTGGGGGGGAGCACGCTACGAGACCGGCCACGTGCCGGCACCACGCGCGCGCCGGAGATGCGCCGGTCAGGTCAGACAGACAGGCAGGCAGGCAGCCAGCCAGACAGACAGGCAGAGGCCAGGCGTGGGCGGCCGGGCGCCGAAAGAGGGGAAACAGCCTGTCCGGCCGGCCCACGTCGCAGCTGGGCCCGTTGGCGGCTAAATTGCGGCGGCTAATATGCGGGAGCCGCTTTTGCTCCGTTTGGCCCGTCTGGTCCGCCTGCTGGGTCTGGATTGGTCTTATTTTGGGGCGGTCCTTTTCTACTGAGTACGGAGACAAAGCATCCATCCGTCCCTCCTGCATCCCTCCTCCCGCGCTCCCACGCATCGCCGCGCCTCTCGGCGTATCGATCGCCCGATGGCACCCGCCGCCGGGATAAAGGGTCCTGGTCCTGCGCCGCCGGGAAAAAGGGGTCCAGCCGCCTGGTTCAGATGCCGACCGGAGCAGCCCGCCTTCCCCCCCCGCCAAGCCTCACCACTCGTACTCGCCCGTCGCCTTGTGGAACACATACTCCTTGCCGTTCACGGTAAGAACGCCGTCCTTGAGCGTGCACTTCCTGCTTGCCGTTAGCCGTCCATCCGCTGTCTGCCGTCGGCACCCGCCCCCCGGCACCCGCCCCCCGGGAGGACCCACCACTTGTTCTTCACCCGCTGCACCTTGTCGTACACGCACAGCATGATCGGGCCCATCATGTCGTCGTCGCCGTCGTCCTCTTCCCGGTTCTCGTCCGGGTCGTCCAGGTCCGAGTTGATCGCGTCCTCGTCGTCCTCGTCCAGGATTCCCTCCTTGGTGTCCTGCTCGTCGTCGTCCGGGCCGTCCACCTGCGCCAGAGATGCTGCTGCTGTCCGCCGCCTCCGCTGGTCCGCGTCGCCGCCGCCTTCGCCCCCACGCTGCCGCCGCACCTGCTGCAGCGGCACCATCAGTCCCCCGCCCTCCATCTGCCGCGCCCGCCGCGCCATCTGCGCGTGCAGCAGCGCGTCGATCTCGACCCGTCCCAGCTCCGTCGGCGCCTCGCCTGCCCGCCCTGTCCGCACGAGCATGCCCTCAAACGGCGACGCGTCGTCCAAGCCGTCCAGGCTGTCCGCGCTGCCGTCCACCTGCGAATTGGAATAGCCGTTTGCTGCGTTCGCCCCGTTCAGCTGCGCCGCCGTCTGCGCCGCCACCTGCGCCCGGTACTGCTGCGCGCTCAGTTGCTGGCCAGCGCGCTGCTGCTGTTGCTGCTGCTGCTGCTGCATCTGCTGCCGCTGCTGCTGCTGCTGCTGATAGAGCTGCTGCTGCTGCTGCTGATAGTGCTGCTGCTGTTGCTGTTGCTGCTGCTGCTGCTGCTGCTTGTGATTCGGCTGGCTGATCCCCGAGTGGATCGCATTGATCGACGCCGTCGCCCGCTGCCCAAACGTGTTCTGCAGCTTCTGCATCGCCCGCGCCGCCGCCTTGTCGCCGCCTCCCGGCAGCGTCGGAAACGGCGGCATGCTCGACGACGGGCCCGCACCGCCGTACGTGTCCGGCTCCAGCTTGATCGCCGGCCCGTCCTCCGTCTTGAGGTGGCTGCTGCTGCTGCTGCTGCTGCCGCCGCCGCCGCCGTGGCTGGTCGCCGGCATCGGCATCGGCATCGACAATGGCGGCGGCGCCGCCTCATACGACGGCATCGGCAGGCCCGGAAGACCTTGCGCGCCCGACATCGCGCTGCCGCCGCCGCCGCCACCGCCGCTGCCGCCCCCCATCGTCGGCTGCCCGTAGCTGTTGCCCTGCGACGACAAGGACCCCTGCAACGGCGGCGCCGACACGTCCGACGCGCCGCCCATGCCGCCGCCCAGGCCGCCGCTCATGCCACCCATGCCCCCCAGGCCCATGCCCCCGCCCGGCGCACCGCCGCCAACGCCGCCATTCACTGCAGCTGCCGATGCGGCGGCCGCCGCTGCGGCCGCCTCGGGGTCCGGCTTTGGGTCCCACGGGAACGTGGCCACGTTGAACTGGGTCAGTTTTCGTTGCCAGCCCTGCGCAGACGGTTAGTGACGTCCTGGCCGGCGGCGGTTTTCCCTCCCACAGCCAACAGCAACAGTACCTGGCGCAGGCTCTCCAGCACGCCCTCGTCCACGCCGTTCTCTTCAAAGTCGACACGCGACATCGAGATGACATCCTCGATGACCTGCTCGTAGACCCCGCCGACCACAGCGTTGGACATGGTGGGCTGGTGTCGATGTTGTCCTGCCGTATATGCTTGGAGCAAATCGATCCTCGCCGGTCTTGCTGGCCGCCCCGCTTTCTCTTGTCGATCTCCTCAGGCTGCCGTCAGGTCACCGTCTGGCTGTCCTCCTGGCCCGGCTCCGTCTCTAAAATGGCGGTCTGCGCCGGCGAGGACCCGTGCTTCGATACCGTCGCTCTTCCGCCCTGGTCGTCGTCTCTGGCTCTGGCTGTTGGGCTTCGCGGGGTTTCGCGGGCGGCTGCGCACAACACGAAAACGGAAGCACAGGGGGCGTCCGTCCCGGAACAAAGGGCCCACCCGGTGCGACACGGTGCTCGTGGTGATGGCCGGGCGACGGACGGCGATGCGGGCGCGCGGGCAAAGGTGACAAGATGGCGAAAAAGCGGTAGTTGTTTCTGGCACGTTTGCCGGCTGGGCAGTGCTCCGCAGTAAGTTTGACCCGGGTCTTGGGGGTCCCGCCTGGGCCAAAGCACGTGAGCGATTACGTGGGAGCAGCCGGTGGGGGAACCCCGTTTTCTCTTTTGGCAGAACAGACAGCTGCTGGTCGCACGTGAAATTAGTCAGGCTCAACACGCGTAAGAGCCACACGCGTTAAGCGGGCCCACCGGACTTCACTTTGCGACGGACAGCCGCGCCCTGCTTCCACCATGGCTTCTTGGCTGGCAGCGCTGACGCCCTTTGGCCGTACGGACAGCAGCGTGGCGGACCAGAGCAGCCCTGTGGACTCGTCGGTGTTGTCTCGAGACGAGCCGGCCGATAGCCCCGCCTCCGCATCGCCGCCGGAGCCGTCAACCTCGTCCCTCGCCTCCGACCCCCCCGACCCCCCCGACCCCTCCGATCCCGCCCCTGGCCCCGACCCTGGCCCCGACCAGCCGCTCCAAGACCTGCCGCCCGAAGGATGGTTTTGCTCGCGCGACGACCTGCTCGTGTCGGCCTGCACGTGGTCCGCGGCGCGCGGCGTCACGCTGGTCATTGCGCGGTCCTTCAAGCTGGCGACGGCCCGCCAAAAGGCCGTCGTCGGCTGCGACCGCTGCGGCCGCGTCGTCCGGAAGGGCGCGTCGCCGCCGCTCCGCAACCGGGCGTCCAGAAAGACGGCCTGTCCCTACTCGTTCCTGGCCGTGGAGGCCCGCGACGGGCGTTGGGAGCTGCGCCACCGCCAAAACCCCGTCTACCGCACGCACAACCACCCGCTCCCGCCCCCCCGCGCCGCCGCGCCCGACGCGTCGCCCCCAGCGCCGGTGCTGCCGCCGTCGGTCCGCCGCTCCATCGCTTCCCACGCATCCCTCACCCCTGAGCTGATGTGCCGATCCTTTCTGCGGTATACGGCCGACAAGACGGTCGAAGAATCAGCAGCGGCGGCACCAGAAGTGGCACCAGGAGTGGCAGCGGCACCAGCAGTGGCAGCGGCACCAGCAGCGGCAGCGGCACCAGTCGTGGCAGCGGCGGCACGAGCACCAGCAGTGGCAGCAGTGGCAGCAATGTCAGCACCACCAGCGCTACCCCTACAGCCAGCCCGCCTACCGCCAGGCGGTCTACCACCAGCGCTACCCCTACAGCCAGCTCGCCTACAGCCAGCCGGTCTACCACCAACGCTACCCCTACAGCCAGCCCGCCTACAGCCAGCCGGTCTACCACCAGCGCTATCCATACAGCCAGCCCGCCTACAGCCAGCCCGCCTACCACCAGCGCTACCCCTACAGCCAGTCCGCCCACCGCCAGCCGGCCCACCGCCGGCCCGCCCACCGCCAGCCCGCCCACCGCCGGCCTGCCCGCCGCCGGCCGCCCCCCCCTCGTCCCCGCCGCGCGCCCGCCGCGCGCTCTCCAAGTGCACGTCCTGCGGCGGCGTCGGGCACACGCGCACGTCGCTCAGGTGCCCGCACCGCGGCGCCGAGGCAGAGGACGCGTTCCGGGCGGCGGCGGACGCGGCGGCGGCCACGGAGGACGCGGCCAAGGCGGCGGCCCGGGCCTGCTGCTACGCGGGCTTCTGCGAGGGCGATGGCGCGCGCGCGCGCGCGACCCCCAACCCCACCACCAGCTACAGCGAGACCGAGGCGGTCGCGCGCGCCGCCGAGCTTGTCGCCGCCGCCAACGAGGTCGTCGCGCGCGCCGCCGCGCTCGCCGCCGCCGCCGCCGAGGCCCAGGCGGCTGTCGCGCGGCGGTGGCACGCCATCGCCGGCGTCGTGCCCCCGTCGCGGATGGCGCTGGCGAGAACGGCGGGAACACCAGGGACACCGGGGGCGGTGTAGAACGACCCCGAGGACGGCGCCGAGGGATCTTTGGAACGGCACTGGATACGGCATCGGGCATCAAACAGGGCATACAGAGTACAATCACACTTGATTTCACTATGCCACCGGTTCCAGTCCACCAAACCCAGATGCCCAGCCTTGTCCGTCCTGCGTCCTGCACGCAACCGTTTCATCGCACCCTCGTCCGTCCCCGTTTGGCCAAGTTGTCCGCGTGTCCCGCGTCGTCCGTCGTGAGTATCGTGAACCAACCTAGCCCCAACGCCGCGCTGAAACGATTGTCTGGCCCTTGTGCCGAAAACAAGAGACCAAAGACACAGAAAACAATGGCCCGCCCCATAAAACCAGATACGCATGGCCCTGCCGGAAGGAAAAGAGGGCCGTTGTTGGATACTTACCGTGTCTGGGGGGACGTGGAATGCCGAGCGCTCCTTGGTTGGCCGGCAGGACATCTACCGGATCGTCATCTGCTTGACCATGTCGGCCTTGGCCAGCGCCGAGGAGGAGCCCGAGGCGGCGGCGGCGGCGCCCGTCTTCTTCTCAAAGACCTTCCAGAACTTGAGGCTCTCGTCGGCGGCTATACATGGTTAGCGGGGGAGAGCGGGGGAGAGCGGGGGAGGCGTGCGCCTGGGGACGACCTACCGGCCGTGGCCAGCATCTGGCCGTCCGGGCTCAGGCAGCTGTGCAGGACGCGGCTCTCGTGGGCCGGGATCTCGACGTTGCGCACGAGGGTCGGGTAGCTCCAGATGCTGAGCGAGTTGTCGGGGAAGCCGCTGGTGCTGACAATCTCGCGGTAGCTGGTGCTCCAGCGCAGGCTGGTGACCTGGGAGCCGGTGTCGATGCTGTTGACGCGGGCGCCCGAGGTGGTGTTCCAGAAGTGGATGTGGCGGTCGTAGGAGCCGCCGCCGGTGGCCAGCAGGTTCATGTTCCAGGGGCACCAGGCCAGGGCCTTGACGGCGGCCTTGTGGTTGGTCTTGGTGAACTTGGGCACGGCCAGCGACCGCGCGTCCCAGATGGAGACGAGGTTGTCGTTGCCGCCCGTGGCCAGCTGGGCGCCGTCGGCGCGCCACTCGAGGCCGCACACCTCGGACGTGTGCGACACCAGCTCCGCCACCTTGTGCTCGGCGACGCGCACGTCGTGGTTGTAGACGAGCCCGCTGCGCGCGCCCGTCGACAGCAGGTGCTTGTTCCAGCCGAGCACGCCCACGCGCGTGTCGTGGCCGAACATGCTGCGCACCTTGGTGCCCTCGGCCACGTCCCAGATCTGTACCTCGCCCGAGCCCAGGCCCACGCCGACGTAGGCGCCGTCGCCCGACCACTTGACGCTGCTGACGTACGTGTCGGCGCTGGTCTCCAGCAGGCAGCTGACGGAGCCCTCGTCCGCCGACCACACGTACACGTTGCGCTCGAGGCCGATGGCCACCTGGTTGCCCGAGCTCCAGTCGAGCAGGTTGAGGTAGTAGTCGTCCACGAGGCCGGGCGCGTCCAGCACGCGCTCCGGCGCCGTGGCGATGCGCCGCCGGAACTGCGCCGCCGCCGCGCCCGCCGGCTTCAGCGGCCGGTTGTACTGCTGCCGCAGGTCGATCGGCTTGGACGACTCGGGCGGCGCCGGCTTGAACTGCAGGATGCGCGTGTTGATGTTGACGCCGCACGCGCTCGCCAGCGAGTCCTGGTACGCCAGCGACTGCGGCGACGGCCGCGCGTAGCTGCCCGCGCCGCTGTCGTCGCCGCTGCCGTCGTCGTCGTCGTCGTCGTCGCTGGCGCCGCCGTGCCGCCGGTCGTCCAGGCTCAGCGCCTCGAGCGCCGCCAGCGCGCTGTCCGTCGCCGACGCCAGCACGGCCGAGCCCTCGCCGCTGCCGCCGCTGCTGCTGCCGCTGCCCGCGCGGCTGTGCGGCCGCTTCTTGTCCGGGCGGTCCAGCTTGCCCGAGCCGACGTTGGCAATGGCCGAGCTGGCGGCGCGGTTGGGGATGAAGCGGTCCGCCGCCGCGTAGGCAAGCGTGGTCTTGGTGGCCTTTTGGCGCAGCGTGGTCTTGCCCGCGGCGCCGGCGCCGGTGGCGGCCGCCAAGGACGAGGCTGTCTTCTTGGTGCGCGCGCTCGAGGGGGTCTTGAGCGTCGTCGTCGTCGTCGACGACGTCGTCTGCGGGCCGGTGCCGACCAGGGAGAAGTCGGAGACGCCGAGCTCAAGAGCCTTGCGGGGCGTGGGCACGCCGCGGGCAATGTTGGACTTGGGCGAGTCGCGGGCGCGGGCAAAGTGCGAGGCCAGGCCGCCGGCGTAGACGCTGCCGCCCTTGGTGCAGATGCGCTCGTTGGCGGCCGACGTGTGGTCGGGCGTGAACGGCGACGAGTTGTAGCGCTGCTGCTGCTGCTGCTGCTGCTGCTGCTGCTTCTGCTGCTGCTGGCGCGGCGACGGCGTCAGGGGCATGCGGCCGCCGGCGGTCCGCGAGGAGAAGAGCCCGGCATGGGACTTGATAGGTGTGGAAACCGTGGCGGATGCCATGGCGAGGAGAGCTCCAAGAGACGCAAGTCAATGGCTCCTGGACAGGGTAAGATTTGAGTTGCAGGAACTAGGCAGTGCTGTGCTAGGAAGGATGAGCAGAGAGGAAAAGACGTTGCAGAAAACAGAACGCAGATTGTATACAGTGAGCAGAGGAATGGTAGAGAGGGAGAGGGTGCGGAGGAGGAAGAGCAGAAGAGGTTGCGAGGCCATGAGCCTGGCGGCCGTCCTTTTAATGGCGATGTTTACATTGTGTGGGTCCGCTTAGTTGGCTAGGGAACAACCACGTGACATGCGGCGCAGCCTCGCCCTGCAATTCCAGGTTGATGCAGCAACATAAGTATCCAGTCTTTTGTGCTCCGTGCGCCAGATTCATACGGAGTGCGTGCCCTGTCGTTTCGGATCCGTGCCCGGCCGAGTGCAATTGTGGGTTTCTTGCATGTCTTGCTCTTGTCGTGCTGCGCGACGCAAGTCGGCCAGCAACACGCCGGGCCTCGTCACGTGACTTGAACGGCAAGACCCAGCACAAAACTCGGCCGTTTGCCACTGCCGCCACCAGCATCGACAGCCTCTTTTCCTCTGCCCGGCATTCTCTCGACAGACCGCCCCCCTTTTTGCCCACATCGAGACGATGGACAGACCGGTGGACCTGGCTGCGTTTGCGCGCGCGAGCGCGGCGGCGGGCGAGGACCTGTACGCGCTGCTGGGGGTGGCGGAGGCGGACCGGGCGGCGCTGCGCAAGGAGGACATCCACCGGGCATGGCGGCGGCGGGGGCTCAAGTACCACCCGGACAAGGCCGGGGCGGACTACGACCCGGAGCTGTACGAGCGGTTTGTGCGGGCGCGCGACGTGCTGGTGGACGAGGAGGCGCGCGCCGCCTACGACCAGGCGCGCGCGGCGGCGCAGCAGCAGCGCGCGCAGCTGGAGCAGATGACGGACGAGCGCCGGCGGTTCAAGGAGGAGCTGGAGGCGGCCGAGGCGGCGGCGGCCTCGCTCGGCGGCGCGGGCCTGGGCGGCGGCGGGCGGGGGGCGCCCCCCTTTGGCGGCAGCGGCGCGGGCCCGGCGGCGGCAGCGTCGACAGCAGCAGCAGCAGCAGCAGCAGCAGCGTCGGAGCGCGCCCGCCTGCGCGAGGCGGGGCGGCAGCAGCAGGCCGAGCGGCGGCGGCAGGAGTGGGAGGCGCAGGACCGCCAGCGCAAGCTCGACGACGAGCGGGTGGCCGCGCTGGAGCAGCGGCTGCGCGACCTGGAGGAGAAGAAGTCCAAGAAGTCGAAGAAGAAGCGCGACGCGGCAGCAGCAGCAGCAGACACGCCGGCCGCCCCAGCCAGGAGGACAGCCACCGCCGCGGATCTGCGGCCGCCGCCGCTGGACGGCGCAGAGTGGCGCGCCATGGCGGCCGCGCAGACCGCCGCGCAGGCCGCCGCGCCCGCCGCCGCCGCCGTGCCCCCCGTGCAGGAGCAGCAGCTGTACGACCACACGATGCGGCGGCTGGAGGCGCTGGGCGTGGCGCAGCGCAGCGCCATGCCCCACGGCAGCGGCAGCGGCGGCGGCGGCGGTGGCCCGGCGCCGCCGCCGTTCGTCCCGGCGTGGGTCTACGTCACCGACCCGGCGGTGCGTCCGATGGTGTCGCGCGTGCCGCTTTTTCCGCCGGCACCAAAGCGGCCGGGAAGGGTGCCCAACGAGGGATGATACGGGAGGTATGCATGGGCTGTGCGTGTTGTGGCCAAGGGGGCTTCGCTTGACTGTAGCTGATATTTTGGATACCCGTTTCGAGCTGCAATGAACTTTATGCTCTTTTTTCTTTGCTTTCTTTCCACTGATACTACCGACCCCGACTGCTGCTCGTCTCCTCCAGCCCCCGCCGCAGCCAGTCGGGCACAAAGGCTTTGACCTTGAGGGCCCGGCCGTCGCCCGTGTCCAGCACAAACTCGCGCGCCGGGTCAAAGGCAGACGACGACGCCGCTGCCGCTGCTGCTGCCGCCGCCGCCTCGCCGGGCAGCGCCACGTCCGTCATGGTCTCGAGGCGGCACAGCGCCAGGCCCACGCTGCCGACGCCGCGCAGCCACTTGCCGGCGCTGCGGCCCGCTCGGCCGGCGCGGCCGATGCTCGTCTCGGGGGGGATGCTGTCGGCGGGCCCGGCCAGCCCGGCGCCGCCGGCCAGCAGCGCCGCGGGCGCCTCCGCCTCCGCCTCGTAGACGGCGCACGGCAGGATGCGCTTGCGCACGACGCCGCGGTGGCGCGTGCGGATGGTCAGCTCCTGGCCCACGTAGCAGCCCTTGTGGAAGTCGATGCCGCCCATGACGTCCATGTTGCTCTCCAGCGGCAGCGCCTGGCCCCGCAGCACCTCCCGCTGGCCCTCGGCCACCCCGAGCAGGTACCGGTGCACGCGGTACGCCGTCTCGTCCACCGTGTCTGCCGTGTCTGCCGTGTCTGCCGTGTCCGCCGTGTCCGCCGCCGCCGGCCGCGCCTCCCCGCGCGCCACGTACCGCCAGCCGAGGCCCGGCGCGCGCGTGTCGGCCAGCCGGATCACGTCGCCGGCTGTCTGCGCCGCCCCCTTCCCCCCGTCCTCCTTCTCCTCTCTTTCCGCCCCTCCCCACCCCTGCCACACCGTCAGCTCGCCGGCGTCCACCAGCCGCACAGCAAACCGCGCCCGCAGCTTGTACCGCCGGATGTGCGCCGCCAGCGTCGCCGCCTCGTCCGCGTCCACCTCCACGAGAAAGGCGTCGTCGGCGCTGCTGCTGCTGCTGCTGCTGCTGCCACCGCCCGCTCCCCCCAGCGTGTCCCGGTACACAAACACGTCGTGCAGCACGCGGCCCTGCGCGCTCAGAAAGGCCGCGTACAGGCCGGGCACGCCGCTCCCGCCACTCCCGCTGCTGCCGGTCAGCCGCGCCATGTTCGCCGTAATCACGCCCTGCAGGTACTTGGCCGCGTCCGGCCCGGCCACGGAGATGAGCCGCCGCGAGCGCAGCGCCGCGAGACCAGACGCAGGCCGAGCGCTGCTGCTGCTGCTGCTGCTGCTGCTGCTGCTCGAGCGCGACGACGTCCGCTGGCAGGCGGGAGAAAAGTAGCCCGGCCGCAGGCACGGCCGAGCGCAGCCTCGTGGCACAGCGCGCCACGGTGAGCCCATGGTGACGTTGTGGTGTAGTGAGCAGCAGGTCTTCTCCGCCACCAAAAGCTGGATCGTCATCGCTGCTTAAAAATCAGGGGTCACGTGACAGATCTTCCATGTCCGGCGCCGCGATGCCCGGCACCACGTCGCCTCCACGGCACAACCGCCCTCTTCCTAGCCAAGCAGGTAGATTGGAGAGTTCTATGTACAGTGTGGCCCTGCCTCTGGCCTTCCCGGCCCCGGTCCGTTTTCTCTAGCCGCCCAGGTAGACTGAGTGAGGATGGTAAGTAACCAAAGCAAACGAAACCCAAACGAAATGCGAGCCTTTTGTAATACACGGACGGCGTCCCTTTCGCTGCTCCCGTCGACAGCCGCCCTCACGGCGACAGCCGCCCGTCGTCAGCGGCCCTCACACGTTGTTGCCGCGCCGCTTCGGGTTCGCCCGCTTCTTGCTGCCGCCGCTGCCGCTGCCGCTGCCGCCGCTGGCCTTCTTCTTGCCGTCCGAGCCCTCGATGAAGCGGATCAGCTCGTCGATCGACCGCGGATCCATCGCCGTCTTGCCGCCCACCGCAGCCGTCCCCTTGGCCCCCGCCGCGCCGCCCGCACCCTTGGCCCCCGCACCGCCGCCGACGCCGACGCCGGCCGCACCGCCGCTCCGGTTGCCGCCGCCGCTCCCACCACCACTGCTGCCGCTGCTGCTGCCGCCCGTGGTGGCGCCGCTGCTGCCCCCCGGCACGACCGACCCGGCCGCGGCGCCGCGCGTCGTGAAGCGGATGCCGGCGCGCAGGCGGCGGGCCTCGACGTCCTTGGCGTGCTTGGCAATGGACACGGCGTTCTGGGTCAGCTGCTCGAGCCAGCTCTCGGCCTCCTTGGTGTTCTTGTCCTCCGGGCCGAGCTCGCTGAGAAAGACGTTGTAGCTCTCGCGCATGCGGTGCACGGCCGCCTTGCTGTCCTGGTCCAGCGCCAGGGCCTGCGCCAGCTGGAACAGCAGCGTCGCCGAGTTGAGCGACGCCCGCCCAAACACCTGCTCCGACACCCGCAGCGACGCCTCGAACCACCGCCGCGACTCGTGGTACGCCTTGATGCTCTGCAGCATCACCGCCGCGTTGTTCATCGTCGTGATCACGTCCGGGTGGTCCGCCCCGTACAGCACCCGCCACAGCCGCAGCGCGTGCTTGGCAAACGCCAGCGCCTGCCCGCTCTGCCCCTGCTGGTGCAGGAACAGCGCCAGGTTCAGGTAGTCCAGCAGCGTCTCCTGGCTGTCCACCCCGACCACCCGCTCCGCCACCACGATCGCCTTGCGCGCCAGCTCCACCGCCGCGTCCTTGTCGTCCATCTGGTAGTACAGCATCGACAGCGTGTGGTACGCGTGCGCCACCTCCGGGTGCAGGATCCCGTAGATCTGCTCGTGCAGCGACAGCGACTCCACCAGCAGCTCCTGCCCGATCTTGCGCTGGCCCTGCGCCAGCGAGATCCGCCCGGCCTCCAGCGCCTCCTCCGCCAGCGCGCTGCGCGGCGCCGAGTCCCGCACCACCGGCACCACGCTGGCAATGTCGTCCGCCGCAAACGTATGCGGGGCCCGCGCCGCCGCCGCCGCCGCCGCCGCGGCGTTCCGCGCCTCCGAGTCGCTCGACGACGGCGACCCGTCGCGCGCGCCGCCGTGCTTCTTCTTCTTCTTGCTCTTGCTGCCGTCGCTGTGCGTCCCGTTGACGCCGTTGACGCCGTTGGTGCCGTTGGTCGGCCCGTTCGCCGCCGCGCCGTTGCTGGTGCCGTTCTCCACCTCCTTGTCCGCCGCCGCCGCGTCAAACACGTACTCCTTGCTCCGCACCTGGATGCCCAGCTTCAGACACACCTCGCGCAGAAGCTGCAGCGGCCCGCGCAGCTCCGTGTGCCAGGCGTCCGGCAGCGCAAACCGGAACCGCCGCCGCACCTCGGCCTCCACGGCCGCGCGCACGCCCGCCGGCGTCGCCGCCTCAAACGCAAAGTCCGCCTCGTCGTACACGCTGCGCAGCGACGGGTCCACGTCCGCCGTCGGCGCCGCGTTGAGGCCCGCCCCCAGGAGGCAGTTGAGCAGGTGCGCCAGGCACGCCGCGGTCAGCGGCAGCGGCAGCCGCCGCAGGTACGTCGCCGCCACGTGCTTGAACGCGCGCGCCACCATCTCCCGCACCGCCACCGTGTGCAGGCACGCCAGCCGCGCCTGGCCCGCGCTCAGCTGCGCCACCCGCCCCAGGTACCGCACGTTGATGCCGCGCTTGTGCAGCAGCAGGCTCAGCGACCGCCCGTCCATCGGGAAGCTGATCTCCGACTCGCTCAGGTCCGTCAGCAGCGACGGGATCGCCACATCCTGCAGGTACTGGCACACCGCCCGCACCGCCTTCTCGTCCGCCGCCAGCTGCGCCTTCTCCTCCTCCGTCTGCGGCACCTGGCCGCTGAACACGTCCGGGTTCAGCGCGAACGAGAAGCCCGCAAGCAGGCTGTCCAGGCTGTTGGGATCGCTCTTCGCTTCGCCCTCGGTCTTCGTCGCGTCCTCGTCCGCCTTGGCAGCGTCGGCATCCGTCTCGGCCTTCTCCGTCGACTCCTCGGCCTTGTCGGCCGGCTTGTCCGACGACGACTCTTCGGTGGCCTTTGCGTCCTCCGTGGACGCGGCCGCCTCCTCCTTGGCCTTGGCGCGCTTCGCCTCCACCCACTCCCGCATCTGGAACCGGTAGTAGATGTCCACGAGCTCCGGCCGCAGCACCGTCATGCGGTGCGGGTATGCGCCTGCCGCCGTGGCCTCGCCCGCCTCCGTGGTCTCGCCCTCCAGCCAGGCAATGTCCAGCGGCGTGATGCGGTACAGGTCCAGCACGTACTTGCGGCCGTCCGTGCCGATCAGGCCCTTGGTCTCAACGCTGCCCTCCAGCTCGAAGCGCTTGCCGTCCTTGTCCCAGACGGCGTGGCGCTGGACGTTGAGCGCCTTGGACAGCTGCGAGAACGGCTTCACAAACCGCTCGTCCGCCGCCACCACGTCCTTGCCCTCGACGGCGCCGTAGTCGATCTGGTTCTCGCCCGGCTCGCGCTGCTTGAAGATGCCCGGCACCAGACTCTGGCCCACGATCCGCTTGCCCAGGTAGTCCACCACCACCGTGCCCGGCGAGAACAGGCCCTCAATGTCCAGCTGGTTCACGCGCCGCACGCCCGCCACGTCCTTGCCCGTCGCCACGCGCGCCGCCTCGTCGCCGCCCTCGGACGTGAACGTGCCCACGCCGTCCGCGCCGTACGAGAAGAAGATGTTGTTGTACACAAAGATTTGCGCCTCGCGCTCCTCCGTCGGGTTGAGCGGCGTCACCTCGCCGTTCGCCACCAGCAGCGCACCGCGCGTCGCCGCATCCACAAAGTCCGCGTACACCTTGGCCAGCAGCCGCTCCCGGAAGATGCGGTCCTGCACCGTGTCGCGCGGCAGCTCGCGCGCCGACTGCAGCTCCTCGTTCCAGTCGCGCAGGTTGTCCACGTTGTCCGTGCCCGCGATCAGGTACGCCTCTTGCGTGCGCGTAATGTCTGCGCTGTGCGCCCACGCCGCTGCCGACGGCGCCGCCGGCACCAGCCACGGCGCTGCCGGCCGCGCGCCCGTCACCGCAAACGTCGACAGCGGGTCTTGGCGGGCGTTGTGCTCCTGCAGCGCCGTGAAGCTGGCCGCGAACGACGGCGAGATCTCCGCGAGGAGCGCCAGCAGCGAGTGCGCCGCGTGGCCCTTGGGCGACGGGCGCGGCGACGGGTCGAACTTGGTGTTGGACGACTTGTTGACGTAGAAGCCGCCCACGTGCCCGGTGATCTGGAACTGCTCGCCCTCGTTCGTCGTGACCAGCAGGTACAGCAGGTGGCCCTTCTGGCGCAGGTGCACGGGCGGCGGATTCCAAGGCGAGACCTGCAGAGCCTTGACCGTCTTGGGCACCGGCGGCTCGTCGGCGGCCGGGGGGGGTGGCAGGAGCGTGCTCAAGTCCTCGGGCGCGTCAAAGTCGTACTCGACAGGCGGCGCCTCAGCGGCGGCGGCAGCAGCTGCGCTGACGCCGTCGAAGAGAGACAGGCCAGCGAGCACGCCGTGCACCGAGTCCGGACGGTTGCCGGCCGCACCGATCAGGTCCCGTATCCGGATAAAGTGCAGGCGCGCCTCCTTCTCGGTGTAGGGGTCTTCGACGATGGCGATCTCGGCGTTCGTGGCAAGGTCGGGGATCTCGGAGACGGGGATGAACTCGTTGATGCGCGCGCCCTTGTGCTCGAGGTGGAAGCAGGTGTACTGCTGGGCAACCGGCGACTCGATGATGGCCTGGCGGACCTCGCTGAACTGTTCGTGTGCGTAGATCTGGAGGGAAGAGAGCGTGTGTCAGTAAAGCGAACCGCTGGCTCTCGGGCAGGCAGGCCCGCTGGGATGCTGCTTACCATGACGGACAGCTTCTCGTCGGAGTGCGGCAGCGCCACGCTGAGGCTGTACAGCGACTCTGCATGCAGACCCAAGGTTAGTCGCCCGTCTTCTGCGTGCCGATGTCCCAAGCGGCGGCAAGGGCGTCCGCTTCACGTACCATCGGGGACCTGCTCGGCGGCCTGCTCGGAGCCCTCGGGCTGTTCGGCGGCGGCATTCTCGGCCACGCCGTTCGCCTCTGGTCTTTGCTTAGCAAACTGGGTTTCCTCCGGTGTGACACAGGGCCGGCAACCTACCGACAGGGGCCGCCGGGGGCGCGCCGTTCTGGTCCTCGGATGTTGCCATGGTGCGGGAGCCGGTCAAAAGACGTGTTCAGGACAATTGAGAGAGAGGGCAGTGTCGTTGCATCCAAAGACCTGTCCAATCGTGTTCGCGGTCGATTCACTGGCGGAAGATCGGCGCGGACGGAGCTAGCCGGAAGCCCGGGACGAAGCCGGAGTGCAAGACGACGGGGCGTAGGCACCAGGCAGGAACTCGGAGACGCAGGACGGAGCCCGGAGACGGTGGGTTGCAGCGGCAGCAGGCGAAACGGAGCCGACGTAAAGAAATGAAGCTGCAAAAGAGCAAAAGAAGGACGGGAATGAAAAGGGTGGTAGTACAAGCTTTTCCAGATCCAAAACCCCTCCAAGACAAACTAAGACACAAAGCACCGTAGACAAAACAAAATACAACCCACAGGCCCGGATTGGAGGACAGAGAGGTCGACGGCAGTCGGCAGCGAGAGCTCAGCAGCAGGAAAGTTGGTTGGATGCGGTTTCGTGAGAAACTTTTTTCGCGGCTCAAGGAAAAAAAAAATTAAGTAAGATAATAAGGCGGCCCAAGCTGCACGAGCCGTGCTCCGCAGGAACCGGCAGGAGCGATTTGACGGACTGGCGGACTGGCGGACTGGCGGACTGGCGGTGGCGGACAGACAGCCGAGGAAAGCGCGGATCGGCCAGGCTGGGGCTCGCGCCTGCCGTTGGCGCGCGGCGCGCAATTGTGCCTGCCTCGTGTCCTCGCTCGTTCCTACCTCGCCACGGCTTTGCTCGGGTCTTGGTCCTTCCTCTACGATGTACTCCGTACGGAGCACAGCTGCGCGCCCTTGTGCAAGCCTCGTTCTGCACTCGCTGCTTCTTCCTCCGCATTGGTCTCTTTAGCACTTCCTGCCGTCATTCTCGTCTTTTTAGTGAGGATTTTTTCTTAGCGTGCTAACGGGAGTTGGCGGAGTTGCATCATGCGCGCGAGGTCCATAAAAAAAGTCCAATGGGACTGCGCGAAAAATCCGGAGGCGGCTGGCCAATCAGGGACTGCTCCCCAACGGCGGCCCAAATAAGACTAGCCGTAAGAGGCAACCAAGTAAACATTGGAAACCGTGCCGTCATCGCAAGCCGGTCGCCAAACTCGCTCCATTTGGCTTCAGCATCACCAACTGCAACATCATCACCACCATCCCCAGCACCCACGGATCACGTCTCAGCCGCAGCTCTATGCGGCAACATCTTTAAATACATCTCATCCTCTCTTATTCTTCTCTGGCGCCGGCTGGCGTGTCGTTCGGCACCTGTTTTGGCCTCCATTGTTTATCCGTCTTGGGCTTTGCATTTTGCACCGCATTTCGATTGGACATTCTATGACTCGGCATATCTTGGATCCTGCATCTGTCTGAGCTTGGTTTATTATCTCTAATCAGGCCGCAGCGCGTGTCGGCTTTCTTGGACCCGAGGATGCAATGACCACGACCTTGTCGACAGAGGCGGCGTTGTGCCCGCCGCCTATCTACCGCCGCGGAAACAGCGACATCCTTCCGGCTTGGCATGAGCGCGATGCCGCCACCGCCGAACCACCATGGACGGCCGCGCGCTGTCACCGGCTGCTCCGGCCGCTCCTGACGCACCTGGCAGCGCTGCAGAGAGCGCGAACCCGCGCCGCGTTGAAGGAGCGGGACGCGAACGCGACACGCAGATGCTCAGGGACAGGGACCGATTTTGGCAAGAGGCCGCACGCCGACGTCGACCTCGCGAGTCGAAAACGCGTGCGCTACACATACTCGCAGAAAGGGATGGGGCGACGGCTTCGCCCAGGACGGCCGGCCGCCAACGACAGCCGCCCACAACCAAAGCTGGCCACTGAGGAGGCAAAGACTGTGCCCGCCAGAATCCCGCGGCCAGCAAGGCGGTCCTGCTGTCCCGGCGAAGTTGTGGTGGCAACACCCATGCTGAGCCGCGCGCGGAAACAGCGGCAGGCATCCTCTCTCCCGTCGTCACCCATCCTGCAGAGGGAATCGGAGGACGAGACGGCACTGGGCCAGGGCCTCAAGTACCGCGGGTACTACCACGGGCCCCCCCGGCTCGACCGCAGCATCAGCAGCAGCTACAATGGCGGCGGCAACAACAGCGGTGGCAAGACTCCCTTCGACCAAGAATGGGCCACGCTCGCCAAGACCACTTCACCGGAACTTCGACAGCTGTACGAAGCCATCTTCCGCGCCTTCGATTCCTTGATACGGGCAACTACGGTGACGCCGACGCCGACGACGAAGACGAAGACGACGGGGTGCAAGTCGCTCCTGGCCATGTGCCTTCGCAAAGTTCCACAATACGTGGCTGCCTGCGAGGCGACTGAACGCGAGGAAGCCGAAGAGCAAGGCGTCGTCCCGTCGCCTTCCATCTCCATGGAGATCTACAGCGACCTCGAGTCTTCTATGGGCAGTGACGCCGCCGGCTGGAAGCCGCTGCGCTCCGTCGTCCGACAGCATGGCATCGGCATTCTTACGGCGGCATGTGCCGAGGGCCTCCTGAACGAGACGTTTCTGCGCCTCCTAGTCATGCTCTGCCGGCACAGGAAGGCATACAACGAGGCCGAGAGCCTCATGGCGGCGCTGTTCGACCGCCACGTCGCGTGCGTGCCTGCGGGCCAGCACCTGTACCGGAAGCCCGACGACGCGGACAGTGACCTCGCCGACACGACGAGCCCCGAGGCCTCGCTGAAGATGCTGTTGCACTACGCGGACGAGAGCGGCCGGACATCGTACCCACTACGGCAGATGACCAGCCTCCTCCGCAGCGGCCATCTGCCGGCAGCGTGGCTCTCGACGAGCGCGACAGCAAGCCTGTGGCACCGCGTCATCCGGCTCCTGTCTAGCCGTGGCACGCCGGCGTGTGATGACCAGAGTCTGCTTGACTTTGTTGCGGCTGCTCTGGCACGCCTCGTCCTGTCCCGCGCGGCCGACGACCTGCACGACCATGACCGCCCCGAACCTCTCCGCGGCGACTCCAAGGCCGATCCGGCGGCTTTGTTCTCGCAGTCATCGTCGTATCACACGCTGGTCAGCATCGTGGGCAGCGTCTGTGCGGTGGGCATTCTTCAGCAGGACACCGCATCCGAAGACGGCGAGAAAGAGGTGACAACGCCGGCCATCCTGCGCCGCATGCGTGCTGTCCTGCACGAGGTTCTGTCGGAGACCACGCGCGAGACGGCGCACAGTGTCCCGCGGCGTTTTCTGCTGATGCTGGCAGGGTCTCTCGTGCGGGGGGGTGCGGCCACCGCTGGTGTCGACGCCGACCTTGTTGATACGATGCTGTCGCGTCGGCTGGCTGCGAAAAGGGATGCTTTGCAGCAGCGACATCTGTATGATGTGGCGGTGACGCTTGTTGCGTCCGTCGCGGAGAGCTGCGGGCGCGGCGCGGACGCGGCGGCGGCGCAGGGCGACGTTCCGGCGGCGCGTGGCTACTTGCTACGGCTGTGCTCGCTGGTGGCTGGCCGTTTACGCTGTCTTGTGGACGGGGAGGTGGAGGCGGGCGCACATGCCGACGCAATGGGCACGCTGGTCCGGCGTCTCCAAGCCGATGCGGCGTTTGTGTTGGCGAGCCGGAGCAACGACTTGCGCGACCTAGCGTTTGCCGAGAGCCTGAGCAAAGATGCACATGAGCACCAGCAGCCGCAGCGCAGAGACGATGTGCTGGGCTCTCCTGCGACCGGCGGCGCTTCTGCGCTGCCACCGCCGCCGCCGCCGCCGCCGCGCCCGACGACAGCGCTCTTTGCCGGGTACCGGTGGGAAGAGGGTATCAGCGAGTGGGTCATTTGCAGCCCGCGAAAGCCGGTTCGAAAACCAGACGAAGGCCGCGTGCTGCGGCGGCGGCAGGCGACAGCGGCGCGTCTCTCTCTGCCGATGCCGCTGCCATCGACGCCGCCGCCGTCGGCGTCGCCTGGTTCGCGCCGTGTGTCAGACAGGGGCAACGAGGACAGCAGCGACAGCAACGACAGCAGCGAGAGCAGCGACAGCAGCGACGAAGGCGACTGGACAGAGGGGGTGGAGCATCACACGGCCGCCGCGTCAGCACCGCCGACGCCAAGACACGAGACGCACACCACCCCGATCAGAAACACAACGCCTGGAACAGCAGCTGGAACAGCCAAGCAGGACACGACGACGTTCTTGTCGTCGCCTCCGTCCCTGCCGCCGTCTTCGTCGCCGCCGTCGTCCGACGCAGAGTGGCGGCCGACTGCGCGGCCGCGGCCGAAACCACGTTGCAGCTGGCCTCGCGCATCCATGGGGGTGCTGCGGACGAGGACGAGGCGGAGCCTGTTGAGCTTGGTCTCGGACGGTGAGAGCGACAGCGAGGAGACGACCCCGAACGCGGGCGGCAGCCGCAGCAGGGCTATTCCCAGCTGGGGCTTGGTCGCCAGAGCCGAGAAGAGGGCACCCGGGCCGGGGGAGCGTCCGCAAGGACAGAAGCAGCGCCTAAGCATATGCTTACAAGCACGGACGGGCAGAGCGGGCAGCCTTGGCGCACATGACAACGTCACCAGCGATGACGAATTGTGTCTGTGAGCGGTGGCCCCTCTGGGTCCTCGTCACTTTGGTCCTATTTCTTGGTCATACACATCTGGGTTTGGACAACTTTTGCCGGCGAACCAGGTTGTCCATCTCTTGAAGCCAGGCTCTTTTTTGGGATTTTCGAGCGTGATGGAAGCTTGGCTTGTTTCGGGCGGGCCTGGGTCCGTGACGAGAGGCGTGGGGGGGGGAAGGGGGGCGACGCAAGGACGATGTGACGCCGTCGGTATCAAACGGCCCCTTGTGGCGATGTACGTGCTCTCCGATCTTGGTTGCATGGCTGGGCGCCTTCGTGGTCGCAGCCTATTTTGGACGCCCAGTTCCACGTCGGGAAGAGAGCAGAGATTGCTGAATCACGACTGCCGTGCCTTGCTGGTCGCGTCATGCCGTCTGCTGCCATGCCGTGCAAGAGCCTTCTGAAACGGGGCCTTTTTCTGGTCGCTTTGGAGAGCTGTGTAAATATAAATATATACGGCACTGCCGCACGCGGCCGCTGGGCGCAGACGCCGTCGCCCGTTTCACGTGTCCCGCGCCGTTATGCCCTACGCCTGCAGCCCTCTTGCTGGTGGTGTTCTGTGGACGATTCTGGGCGGGAGTGGACGGCGCAGTCGTGCAGTCTGGATGCATTTGGCCGTAGGGATGTTGAACAAAGTCACGATGTTGCGCTTTTTCTTTTTTTTCCTTATATTTTTCTTTATTTTTTTTATTACTCCTGTAGCCTACAGAGTATACCAACTTTCACATCATACAGAGTACAGCCCGTTGGGCACCGCCACGGTCCTACCGGTTCCTGCGCGGCGGCCCGATGTGGGCGCTGTGCATCGTGCTCGCCGCGGACAGGCGGCCTGCGAGGCGAGCCGGCTGTCTCCGTGCGGCCCGGCGGACGAGGGACGAGGCCAGCCAGGTAGGAGCCGTACGGAACGCCTCACGCGCGCAGCCAGATCTGGACAGCTTCCTGCTTTTGCTGCCTCCTCTTGTCCGTTTCAGCTCGCAGGGATCGACGTCACAGCATGTCCCGAGCCGCACACGATCGCAGCAGCGAGGACAGGCTCGCTCGCCGTGTCTGGCCGGCCGTGTAGCGTTGCGCGTGCACGGCATGCGGGGAGGAGGATATGGGAGGAAGCGTTGCAAAGGGCAGTCCAGGCAGCCCAGGACTGCCGAGCAACCGTGACAGCCGGCGGCCGCTGCATCTCGACAAACAGGTCTGCTGCCTAGGAACGCACAAAGGGCCGATGCAGGCGCCTTCTCAGCCTCTCCCGTTTCAGGCCGCGTTCCGGTATTCCTGGCAGGTCAAGCTCCAGTCACCAGGCAAGGCGGTCGACGGTCGACGCATCTCGACGGGCGGACTGGTTGAGCACGGCATGCACTGTCTTTGTTGGTCTGCCGACCTCTGATTGTGCGACGGGCAGCTGTAGCAACCTGTCGTTGCCGTTCACGCCCATCCTCGTCGTTTCTCGCGCCGAGCACAGACAGCTTGCCCGTGCCACCGCCTCGTCTGACGTCTGACTGGACGTGGACGCCATCGGGTGACGACGGTCGCCGTTCTCGTCCTCTGCCGATTCGCCACGGTTGGCTGGCTGGCCAGGCCAGGCCCAGAATGCCCCCCTTCCCCCTTTGCGACGACAGGGTTGCAGGGAGAGAGAGGAGAGACAGGGGGGCCTTTTTCTGCTCGCTAGGCCACCTCTGGCGTCCTTTTTTCAGGCCCGTCCAGCGCGCCACCAGAACACGAACAGACAAGGCCCGCCCGCCGGCGCCCTTGGCAAGCAAGGGACGCAGGGCCTCTGATTCGCCCGTCTGTTTGCCTGTTTCACCGTCGCCGACGCACGCCAGCCAATGGGAACCCAGTGGAGGGCGAGACCGCGGGAGCGCAAAGCGTGGCGGCGGCCAGGCCAGGCCAGGCGCCCGGCCGGGCCAGCCAGTCATTCCTCGACCCAGCTCCCTGCGAGCCAGGGAACGCTGGCGGAGACGGCCTCCGTAGCGTGTTTCAAGGCCCGGCCGGCCAGCCGGCTGCCCTTTCTTTGCTTTTTGTCGGCGCTGCGGCTGCGCTCGCCCGCCGGCCGCCAAACGCATTACGCACGCCGAGCGTCAGAATGTCTCTGCCCCTCGGCGGTGCGTCCTGGCATGCGCGCGGATGGAGCAGTCTGCCCAGTCGTATGCGGATCGGTGTCGTCGTCATCGTGTGTATGGAAGCGCCTGCGGATCATGCCTGTCTCTGGCATATTGGCGCAGGAGGACGCACCCTGGACGCCTCCGCCGACTCGGCCCTCCGTAAGTATACAAGTAGGTTTCAACGCGGCGCGCCGAGCGATAAGCACCGGCGCCGTCCCGGACAGCAATTTCACGAGCAGCTGTACTCCGTACTCCGTAGCCTAGCCATGTCGACGGATGGGGACGGCCGATGGAGAGAGCTGCAGGCTGGCCTGGCCCTGGTCCTCGAGCGACGACCAGGGAACAAAGAGGTGCGCCCCGACAAACAACAGGCTTGTTTCCCCGAACAGTGGCGCCCCTGGCATGCAGACCGGATGCCTGCGCGGCTTGTGGCGATGTCGACCGCAGCGGCCGTCCTGTCGTCTGTCGTGCGCGGCGTGTTCCATCTCGGGGCGTCTGCCGTCTTGGCAAGGCGTGCAAACAGGTCGATCAAGGCGGACGACGACCAGTTCTCGTTTCTCCGTGTGTACGGAGTAATATATACGGAGTATAGACATCCCCTGCTCGTCCACAAGCCGGGCTGCGCCTGCCGTGTCTGTCGTTTGCCTGCGCCCGCGGGCGGGAAGCCGCGAAGGGCAGCGGGTTTCACAGGGGCGTGCGTAGTGTGGCCTGGCCTGGCCTATTACGACGGCGCCGCGTGCGTAGCGTGCTTGGAATGCAAGTAAGATACGAGTAATACCCCGTACTCCGTACCTGCAGCTTCACAGGGGGTGTGGCCGTAGGCCAGGGGAAGCGAACGCGCATCGACAAGAAAATTCCGAGAGGGGAAGGCACCCCCCCCCCCCGGCTGCTCGTCGTTCTTGGTCGCTCCTGCCACACCAGGAGGGACGGCCAGCCGTCCCCATTCTGTCCTGCCTCATACATTAAGAAGGGAAGGCGCCGTCGACAGTTGATCTCTCGATCTGCCGCTCCTTCTTCCATCTCCAGGTCTTCTCAGCCGTGTTTGGCTGTCGCCTGTTCCTTCCTCGTCTCCTTGTCTTCCTTTCTTCGTCGATTCTCTTCTCACTTCGTTTTCGACTGTTCGACTTCGATCTCGACTCCGTTTCTGACCTTATTTGACTTCATTCCTGACTACATTCCAGCCTTCATTTCTCTTCGCTCTCTTCTCATCTTCACACCTATCAGACGCATCGATCGCCACCGACGCCTCGAAGGCTTCTCTCGGCTCTCATTCCTTGTCTTCTTTGTCTTCTCATCTCCTCTTCTTGTCTTCTGTCTTCATCTTGACTCGGGCCTTGTTCAGACGCGCTGACCGACGGTTGAACGAACAACGTGCCTGACCGGTCACCCATCGCTCACCCCTCGTTCTCGGCTTTCTTCACACCACCCTCCCTTCGCATCGACACGCTCTCGTCTGTTGTCCGCCGGCTGGATTCCGGCTCTGACACCATGTCTGCTTCCGGCTCGACGGCCGCGCCCGGTGGCGGCGGCGGCGGCAACGGCACGGCGGCAGCGTCCAATGGCACGGCGGCCGCAGGCGGCGGCGGCGGTGCCACGGCCGCGGCGGCCGCGGGCGCCTTCGACCCCGACGCCGAGAACACGCGGCTGGGCCACTACCTGGTCATCATCTGCGGCTCGGTGGCCCTGGCCATGATTGCGTACCGCCTCGTCTACGCGCTGTGCCGCCACCTGCGCATCGTGACGTCGGTGCAGAACGCGACGCAGCGCTACTACGCGCAGGCCGACCCCAAGCTGGCGTTCCTCAAGCGCAACCTCGTCTACGCGCCCATCTCGCGCAAGCGCCACAACCGCGAGATCCAGCTCAGCGCCGCCCTCAACATGGGCACGCTGCCCACGCGCCTGCAGCTGCTCTTCCTCGTGGGCTACCTGGCCTCCAACGTCGTCTTCTGCGTGCTCGACATCCAGTTCCACAGCAACTTCACCACCGCCGCCGCCCAGCTGCGCAACCGCACCGGCGTGCTCGCCGTCGTCAACCTCATGCCGCTTATCCTCATGGCCGGCCGCAACAACCCGCTCATCTCGCTGCTCGGCCTGTCCTTTGACACGTTCAACCTGCTGCACCGCTGGTTCGGCCGCATCGTCATCGTCGAGTCCCTCGTGCACACGCTGGCCTTTCTCATCCCCGTCGCCGCCGCCAAGGACTGGTCCGCCGCCTTCCAGATCGCCGTGTCCGTGCGCTACATCATGTTCGGCCTGGTCGGCACCATTGCCTTCCTCGCCATCGGCCTCCAGGCGGTGAGCCCGCTGCGGCACGCCTTCTACGAGAGCTTCAAGCTGCTGCACACGGCGCTGGCCATCGCGGCCATTGTGGGCGTGTACTACCACCTGCAGCTCAAGCAGCTGCCGCAGCTGACGTTTGTCATCAACGCCATCGCGTTCTGGGCCGTGGACCGCGTCATCCGCCTGCTGCTGGTGCTGTGGCGCAACGTCGGCCGGGGCGGCACGCGCACGCTGGTGGAGGCGCTGCCGGGCAACGCCTGCCGGGTGACGGTGACCATGGCGCGGCCGTGGGCGCCGAAGCCGGGCCAGCACGCGTACCTGTACCTGCCGGCGGTCAGCTACTGGCAGTCGCACCCGTTCTCGGTCGCCTGGAGCGAGGAGGGCGAGGAGCTGGACGGCGAGAAGCTGGCCATGAACCAGCAGGAGGTGCTGGCGATGCGCAAGACGCGCATCTCGTTTGTGATCCGCGGGCGCACGGGCATGACGGCGCGGCTGTACCGGAAGGCGGCGGCGAGCCCCGGCGGGCGGTGGACGACGCGGTGCCTGGTGGAGGGCCCGTACGGCGGGCTGCACCGGATGGACTCGTACGGCACGGTGATGCTGTTTGCGGGCGGCGTGGGCGTGACGCACGTGGTGCCGCACGTCCGCGACCTGGTGGTGGGCTACGCCAACGGCACGGTGGCCACGCGCAAGATCGTGCTGGTGTGGATCATCCAGAGCCCCGAGCACCTGGAGTGGATCCGGCCGTGGATGACGCAGATTCTGGCGCTGGAGAAGCGCCGCGACGTGCTGCGCATCCTGCTGTTTGTCAGCCAGCCGCGGTCGACCAAGGAGATTCACTCGCCGAGCGCCACGGTGCAGATGTTCCCGGGGCGGCCCAACATCGACACGCTGCTGGGCATCGAGATGGAGAACCAGGTGGGCGCGCTGGGCGTCACCGTGTGCGGCCCGGGCGCCCTGAGCGACGACGTGCGCCGCGCCGTGCGCCAGCGGCAGCACCAGGGCGCCATTGAGTTTTTCGAGGAGGCGTTTTCGTGGTAGCACGCCTCGCGCCTTTGCCTTTCGTCTTTCGTGTACATATTTGGGTATTGGATTTGGACGCACGGTCGTTACCGGCGAGCATGAGGAGAGCCGGACTGGTTTGTTTTTCCTTTTTCGTCTCTTTTCGCTTCTTTTCTTTCTTGTCTTCTTCTTCTCTGTCTTCTTTTCGATCTCCGACTCATCTTTGCGTTGATTCGTTTCTCTTCTTGGCTTCTTTTCTCGTACATGTCTTTATTCACTCTTTTCCGGCTCCTCCATTCCGCCGGGCATGCAGGCTGCTGCCGTCGAGCGTAGAACGTGTGAACGTGAGCAACTGTCAGATACGTACTCCGTAGTCGTCGTCGTCGTTTGTCGTTGATGATACAGGTGGGTCGCCTGTTGGCTCTTGCCCGATCGGGCCAGCTGCGCCTTCTGGCGGCAGGTGGCGCACCCCTCCCGCCGGCGTCACCTGACCGCATCTTCTCCTGTTACAAGACCCGACTCTTGTCTCTCTTGACACGACCCGTTTGCGCACGCCCTCCCTGCCGCCATCACCTTTTTCCCCCCGCCCCATCGCCGCTCGCCGCTCGCCGCTCGTCGCTCGCTGCTCGCTTCTCGGCCCTCGCATCGCGCCCCGCGCCTCGCAACCCGCCGCTCTGCTGCGTCCTTTGGCGCCCATCCTATCGTCGATCGCCTGCCCTCCGGCTTCCTCCGCCCTCTTTGTCGGGACTCATCGCTCCCCGCCCCCCTCCCGACTGCACATTCTCGGCTGTCTCGCATCGGGCACACGTACGTCGACGGCCCCTTTTCGCGCGCTGTGCCGGTCCCGGCGCTGCCGGGCGGCTGCGGCGGCGGCGGCGGCGGCCTTATCGCGGCAGCTGGGGCGGGACCGATAGGCGGAGAACGGACGCGCTGACACGAGAACAGGCCGAAAGATACGAGGGCGACCCGGAGGACGACAAGACCACGACCGACGACTGACGACCGACGACCGACGACCGACGACCGACGATCGGGGCCGGCCCCCCTCTGGCACGATGGGCCTCTCATACAACACGTACCTCAGCAGCAGCCGCATCTACGGCTGCAAGACATGCAAGGCGCACCTGGCCAACCACGAAGACATTATCAGTCGGGTGGGTTGCGGTGCAGAGGTTCTGTTGCTTCTTCTTGGATCAGGCTGACCTGCCCCCCGGCAGAACTTCCGCGGCCAGCACGGCAAGGCCTACCTATTCAACACGGTGGTCAACGTGGACGCGGGACCGGCGGCGGAGCGCAGCATGACGACGGGCCGCCACGTGGTGCGCGACATCCTGTGCCGGGGCTGCGGCGAGACGGTCGGCTGGAAGTACGACAAGGCCTATGAGGCCTCGGAGAAGTACAAGGAGGGCAAGTTCATTCTCGAGGCGGAGCTGCTGTGCCAGGTGAGCTAGGCGGTGTCCGGCTGCTGGTGTTCTTTTGAGCTGGGGTTTTTCTCTTTTCTTTTCTTGGCTTTCGGTCTCTGCGCATCGCATCCGGTGTTTAGGTCGCGTGTTTTCTGTTTGGGCTTGCCTTGGGCGTCTGTCTTCTGTCTGTCTGGTGTCGCCGTGTCTTGTGTGGTCGGCTCACGGCCCTCAGGGGTGAGCACACGAGCCGGCGTCCATCCGTGGCGGTCGTGTGCTCCGTACCCGTGCTCTGTATTGCTTGCTTCTTGAATCGACTTCTTTTGTCTGCCGAGAACCGTGCAGAGCGCTGGCTGCGACGCTGCTTGTCCGTTTTGGTGCTTTTGAAACGACGGGGCCGTCTATCTTTGGACACGGGCGGCTCTCCGTCTCTTTTTTCTTGCTCGCCCGCACGGGCCTGCTCGTTTCAAGACGACATGTGACGATCGAGAACACGAGCGACGAGTGAGGAGCGAGGAGAGGCGAGCGGAGGCGAGCGGAGGCCTGCGAACACGAGAAGGCAGACGACGGAGGGGCGTCCCTTGGCATCTCCTCCCGGCCATGCCGGAGAAGGCGAGCAGAGAATAGGCCGTTCTCGGACGGCCGTCCTTCCGTTTATCCGACGACGAGACGGAGGGCTCGGATGGCAGGCGTTGATCCTTATTCTTATGCTTAAGCATATATGCTTGCTCCGGCGGGCATCGCGCATTGTTGCTCATATTTGCTGCGCACCCGAACGCCACTCCGGATGGCAGCAGCTGGGTGCCGCCGACTGCAACGGCGCCAGGGGACGTCTGTCTGTCCGTCTGTCGGTCTGTCGTCCAAGCGCTGCCCCTGAGCGGAGGCGCGCGCTCTATATTTATACTTAGCGTCGGCAGCTGCTACAGCCTAGCGCCTCCTGCCCGGCCAGCCTCGGTTCCAAGGAGTCTGCCGATCGGTTTGGAGCAGACCAAAGAGGAAAGCCAGAACGCCGTCTACGGGGGCGTCGTGCGACCGTGAACGGGGCTGAGGGGGACGAATAGACTGCTTGCTGCTCTCTGAGCATGGCCTGGGCCTGGCTGCCGTTCTCGTTGCTCCCCTTGGCTCGCCCGCATGAGCGACAGCCAGCGAAGCCACAAGGCGAAGCAGGCGATCACCGGCGATCGCATGCGCATCGTCCTGCAGCCAAGGGGCAACCAGGAGGCCCAGCCAGGAGGGGAGCCCAGCCAGGCGCCGCTGTGCTGAAACATGGGGGAGGCTCAGAGGCTGGCTGGCTTCCTCTTTGGGCCCCTGTCGCCGGACCCCGGCCTCGTGTAAGTGGGCGGAGCACGATGTATTACTCCGTGTGGTGTTGACCTGACTGCCTCCGGCCGGCCTGGCCTGCCTCGTCTCGTCGCCCATAAAGAGCCGATCCCCTCTCGTTCAAACGGTTTGTTTCTCCTCCTCTGTCCGCATCCGCTTCTGCTTCTCTTTTCCCTTCGTTTGTTGTGCCGTCGTCGTTCGTTCTTCTCTTGACGAGATCCCTTCGTTTTCTACACTCGCTTATCCATTCGCTTTGCCTTGTTGACTCCTTGTCCTTGACTGCACTTCCCCTTTACCCTTCACAGCCAACCAACTCACTCACCATGCGCTTCGCGTCTCTCCCCCTCTGTGCCCTGGCGGCCTCGCTCTGCGCGGCCGGCCCGCTGGCGAAGCCGGCGGCGCTGGCCCCGCGCACGGGGAAGAGCTGCGACCTGTCGCGCACGTGGTCGCACGAGAAGCTGTTTGACGGCACCCACAGCGGCGGCAGCAGCGGCGGCGGCGACAAGGCCGTGTCGCTGTCGGTGGGCTGCAACACGTGCTACACCAAGGGCTCGGTGGCGGCGTCGCTGACGGGCGGCGGCTCGAGCCTGGCCGACAGCGGCCTGCGCCTCGACTTTTCCGGCTTCGAGGCCTACGTCGACCTCGCCGTCGCCGTCAGCGACGCCGCCGTCTACACGGTCAACCTCTTCACGGCGGACACGCCGCTGGCGCTGGCGCTGGGCCTGGCGGAGGAGGCCGCCGCCCTCGGCAGCCTCGACGTCGTCTTCGCCGTCGACCTCGTCTTCTCCCTCTCCGAGGCCATCGACCTCGCCAGCGGCGGCTTCTACGTGCAGCTGGCCGAGGGCGCCTTTGTCGAGGCCAGCCTGCTGACCGGCGCCGTCACCCAGTCCTCCTTTGCCGGCCTCGCCGCCCGCTCCCTCGCCGTCGCCGTCAACCACGGCGCCGCCACCCTCCAGGCCACCCTGCGCGTGCGCGCCCACTGCGGCGCCTCTTCGTCGTCGTCTTCCAGCATCGGCGCCGGCCTCGAGCTCGGCGTCTACGCCAACGTCATCCAGTTCGTCAGCGTCCTCGAGGAGACCAGCGGCTGCGCCCTGCAGGCCCGCGAGTCCTGGGACTGCAACGTCGGCGCCTGCGCCCGCGCCAACGTCCGCCCCGACTACAAGTCCTTTGGCGCCGTGCCCACCGTCTCCACCACCATCCTCTCCGCCCCGACCGCCACCCAGTGCTGGTCCAAGGGCTCCGGCGGCCACACGACCCATACCGGCCACACCGCTTCCACCAGCTCCAGCTCCAGCTCCAGCTCTACCTCTGCCTCTAGCTCGTCTAGCTCCAGCTCTAGCTCGTCCAGCACCAGCTCGTCCACCAGCTCGTCTAGCAGCTCCGCCGAGTCGAGCACCACGTCTGCGGCTGCTGCCTCCAGCTCTCCTGCCACCAGCTCGTTTGTTGCCTCCAGCTCGCCTGCTTCCAGCTCCCCTGCCACCAGCTCCCCTGCCACCAGCTCCCCTGCCACCACCAGCTCTGCTGCGGCCTCGGTGACGCCCCCCCCGAGCACCACTGCCGCCGCCTCCTCGTCGGCCGCCGCCGTGACCAGCGCCGGGTCCACGGCCCCCGGCGCGTCGACGGAGACGGTGGTGGTGACCACCACCTACACCATCACCAGCTGCGCGGCCTCCGTCGTCAACTGCCCGGCGTCGTACCAGCACTCCATCACCGTCACCCAGACGTATTCCACCACCCCGGCGGCCGCCTCGGCCACGACGACCACGGAAGCCGCAGCCGCCACCGCCGAGTCGTCCTCGGCCGCCGCCGCCGCTGCCGCCACCAGCAGCCTCATCGTGCTGGTGCCGTGCTCGTCGCCCATCGTGCAGACCTTTACGGCCACGGCCACGGCCACGGTCACGGCGTCGTCGACGCCCGGCTCGGCGACGTCCAGCAGCAGCGGCAGCCTCGCCACGGGCGGCAGCTCCAGCGGCGGCAAGGGCAGCGGCAGCACCAACGGCACCTTCACCAGCGCCTCGCCGCCGGCGCCGGCGTCCTCCACCTCGGGCACCGCCGCGCTGGCCTCGGGCAGCACCGTCGTGACCGCCGGCGCCCCGGCCCGCCTGCTGGCGAGTGGCACCCTGGCCGCCGCGGCCGGCCTGGCGGCGCTCCTGCTGCTGTAATCAGCTGTTCTGTTCACCACCGCTTGTTGATTCTCCTTGTGTCCTTTTTCTCCCCCTAAAAAGCCTCCACGGCCTGTACAACTACTCATTTCTTCTTACGCTCCTTCATGCCCTAATGTTTGATCTGTAATATAGCAGCATAAGCAGGTTCCTGTCCATCTTGATAAAATATTTACCCAAAAGAGCCTACGTGCACCATAGTGTTCTTCATCCGCGATACGTCGTCTGTTGGCCACGGGCCGCGATGCTGGGCGGCCCCACTTTTCCGATCATGACGTAACCAGCCGCACAACGTCATCTGCGGCGCTGCACTGAACGTCATGCAGCCATGACGCGAAGAGGCAAACAGCTGTGGAAGTTTATGGCAGCTGTGGCAGTTGTGGAAGTCGCGGAAACTGTTGGGCTGCTGGCGTTGGTGCTGTGTGCTTGTGGGAGACGAGAGCAGAGGTGAGACGGGTGACGAGACGATACGAGACGAGAGGAGTAAACAGCTGGCAGCGGAAGAGGTAAAAGCAGAAAACAGAGCTGAAAAAGGGGCCTTGCCAGGCTGAGTGCCTTGCCAGATCATCGACGTCAGAGGCAGGCCAAGTGACCGGCGATCGCGCGGGCGGCCGAGGCTGCTGTCATTATATACGGCGCCCCCCTGTTTTTTTCTTTTCCTTTCTTTCTTATACAGTACTTCGCACACTTTATACAAGCACTTGAAAGCATAAACGACTTGATTTTCCATCACCCAAGCCACCAGAAATACCACCCGTCCACGTCATGGAGACCATCAGCAACGCAGCAGCGGCCGCGGCCCAGGCTCTGTGGCCCAGCCAGGCGGGCGAGGAGGCCGCAGACGGCACGACGACCACGACGACCACGACGAACACCACGACCACCACGGCGGACGCGACCACGACGTCTGGCGGCAACGCCCGTCGCGTGGCGCCGCCCAACGCCGCCGAGGAGCCCCTGTCGGGCGTCTCCGGCAACCCGGCCCGCGGCGAGCCCTACGACGCCGGCAACCTCGACGAGCAGGAGGCCGCCCTCGCCTCCTCGCAGCCGGCGCGCACCGCCAAGGCCGCGCCCGACGCCCGCGACGCCACGGGGTTGCACAGCCCTGAAGGCGTGCGCGACGAGACCGGGCGTGGCGCCGGCGTCGGCGGCGGCGGGCCCGGAGCCCGTGCGGGTGCGGGTGCGGGTGCAGGCGCGGGTGCAGCGGGCGCTGCCGGCCTGAGCCGCTCCGAGGTCCCGTCGGCTGGCCCGACCACCGGCGGCGCAGCGCCGCGTCCCCTCGACGAGGCGGGTGGCGCTCCGCCGGGGGGCAGCAAGGCCCGCGGTCCTTCTGCTGTTGGCGGAGCCCCCGGCGGTCCTCCTTCCGCTGCCGGGGGCGCCCCTGGCGGTCCTCCTGCTTTTGGCGGAGCCCCCGGGGGCGGCCTCTCTGGCAGCGACGGCGACGGCGACGGCGACGGCCCACAGACAAAGTCCTCGGGCGAGGGCACGGGCGAAAAGTACATCCGCAGCTCGGGGCTGCGGGCGGACGGCGGCGACTTTGACGCCGCCAACGCGGGCGCCGGCCGCGAGGCAGACAGTAGGTTCTTTTGGTTCTTTTCTCCAGGTGGTGATGACGGCGGTGGCGGTCCGTCCAGGCGTGCGTGCTGACCAGCAGGACTCCTCGAGGAAAAGGGCATCGGGCGCAGCGACAAGAAGCCCAGCGAGACCGGCCCCGAGACCGAGACCGGGCACGGGCACGGAACGGTGGCCGCCGGCGACGACGGCGGCAAGGAGAAGATGAGCCTGGGAAAGAAGATCAAGGCCAAGATCGGGCGCTCGGACTCGTAGGGCAGAGAACACCACTCCGATGCGGCTCATATGTATCTTACCGAGCAATATGACTCCAGTAGACCGGCCATTCGGCCCAGCTGCGACAGGTCCAGCTCCATGTGTTGCCGTTGGCCAACCAGGTCAGCCACGCAAGCTCCCAGGTTGGAAACCCCTCAAGCCCACCTCCTGCTGGGGCTTGAAGAACCGGGGACAGCACCCCAGCAGCGCTGGACAAGACCAGATCCAAGGGACAAGAACAGACAGAAGCAAAAGAAAGCACCCCCCATACCCGGCCTCCCATTTTCATGATAATACAAAACGACCGGATCCAAAGAAGCAAGACGAGCCCGGCCGAAGGACCAAAGAAACGACAGACACGAAGAACGGCAGGAAGGAGAGAGATGCGAGAGAATCCAAAGGCCCACCCCCAACACCAGCATCCGCCAGAACCAAGCTTATGGATTGCCGTTCATAGCTGTCGCCACAGGCAGGCCGTGCCGCACGGGCGCGTGATAAGAACCAATGCTTTGGAAGCCCCTGCGCTGTCAGTACGGCGGTACAGTGGAAAGCGAAGAATCCAACAGAAAAGCAGAGGGGCGTACTTTGTCAAGTCGAAGCCACGATCTTCTTCCACGTCTGGTGGTGCTGGTACGGGGACAGGTGCTGGTGCCACAGGGACGGCTGGCACAGGTGGCGCCGATGGCGCCGATGGCGCTGACGGTGCAGATGGCGCGGCGTGTGCGGCGGCGTCGGCCGATGGCGCCTCTTCGTCGTCTGCCACCACAGTCTCGGCTGTGCCGGCGGCCGACGCATCTTGCGCGCTGCGGGTGATGCGGCGGGTCGGGCTGGAGGCGGGCGACTGGACACCGGGGATCCTCGACCCGGGGAGGGGAGGCGGGCTGCTGCTCGACGGTATCGCCGCAGCACCGCGTCCGCTTCCGGTGATCCCGCCGACACCGCTCCCGCTGCCGCTGCCGCTGCCGCCGGCACCACCGAGCCCGAGCCCGAGTCCGCGCCCGCGCCCGCCGCTGCTGCCCAGGCCGAGGGCCTTGGACGGGCTAAAGTCAAAGGAGGCGGCCGACTTGAGCGGGGTGCTGCCAATGTCGGCGTACTTCCAAAAGGGGGCGGGCGAGCTGGTCGGCATGTGCTGGCTGGGCCGCTGCAGGGTGCTGGGCGGGTTCAGCTTGAGCTCCACGCGATGCGGCGCCGGGGTGACAAAGGACGAGTTGTGCTCGTCGTGCAAAAACGTCGAGCTCAGGGTTGGCGACCGGGGGAGGACGCTTGCTTCGGGCGCTGTGCCACTGGCTGAGGCATCATTAGCAGCTGCCGCGCCGGTGGTGGAGGTGCTGTTACTCGCTTTCGTTGCAGACGCGCCACCGCCCACGCCGCTGCCGCTGCCGACGCCGCCGCCGCTCCCCCCGGCCGCCCCCCCAGCCCCCCCTCGGCGGTACCGGGGCAGGGGGCTCCCGTCCGACAAGGCCGGCGGCGCCTCGCCGGGCAAGAGGCGCCGCGAGCTGCGGTCGGGCGTGGTGTGCACGTCGCGCAAGCTGGAGCGAGGCTGCGGCGAGCCCGAGGGCGACACACGCCGCTTCCGCGCCGACCCGAGGTCCTTGGCGGCCATGTCCCGCGGACCGTGGTTGACGTAGTTGAGCTGGCTGGGCGACGAGGGGTTGGAGGAGCCGCGGTGGCCGCCGCGGCCGCCGCGGTAGGCCGAGCGGATCATCTCGTCCTTGAACTCGGGCAAGATGTACCACTTCATGCCCTTGCCGGGCTCCTCGGTGGAGCGCGCCACCTTTTCAAACGCCTTGTTAAGCGACAGGTTGTGGCGGATGGAGTTCTGCGTTTTGCGCGTCAGCGTCCGGACGTTGGTGGACCTCGTCCCGGTGGGCGGTCTCTTGGCGGCCGCTTACCTGCCAGCCAGCGGCCTGCTGGTGTCTGTAGTAGGCGTAGTGGTCCATGATAAAGTTGTAGATGCCGCTGAGGTTGAGCTTGCCGTCGGGGGTGTTCATGATGGCCTGGGTGATCATCTGGGCGTAGCTGTACTGGGGCTTGAGGTTCTTGTTCTCGTCCAGGCTGAGGTCGAGGTCCTGGGGATGCGGGCCGCCCAGGGACGAGGAGGGCAGGTCGCGGAAGTGGGGCGACGTGAGGAGGGCGGAGCCGGGCACGGAGGTGCGGCTGCGGGCGGAGGGCGGGGTGCCCGGGCGCTTGTAGTCGGGCGGCGCGGGCGCGATGGGCTGCTGCAGCAGGGCGTGGGCAGCGGCGGCGGCGGCGGAGGCGGCGGCGGCGCCGGGCTGACCGCGGGGGAGGGTGTTGCGCAGGGCGGAGCTGGCGGCGGCGCGCGGGGAGGAGTCGGCGCCGAGGCCGGCGAGGCCGCCGAGCGGCGTGGTGGCGCGCAGCCTGCGGCGGGCGGCGGCGGCGGGCGAGTCGTCGGCGAGGAGGCCCGGCTCGGCCTTGGGGAGCAGGCCGGCGCGCTGCAGGTAGAGGTCCTGGATGCGCAGGGGGCTCGTCTCGAGGGGCAGGACAAACATCATCTCGACGCCGCCGACATCGATGACGTCGCCGCTCTCGAGGGGCCTGGACTGGCCGAGGCGGCAGGGCAGGGTGTTGACCTTGACGCCGTTGCGGCCCTTGACGTTGAGGAACCACTGCTCGGTCTTGGTGTTGAAGACGATCTGGGCGTGCTGGCGCGAGACCATCTTGCTGGGGCCGAGGTCGATGTGGACAAAGTCGGGGTCGGCGTCCGGGTCGTAGCGGTCGGGGTAGGCGGGGGGCGGCTCGGAGGTGCGGCCGATGTTGACGGTCAGCTTGGTGACGTAAAAGGTCCAGTCCTGGGCAGCGATCTTGGCGTAGGCCTGGACGCCCTCCTTGTTGGCCTCGTGGATGGCATTGGCGTGGTCCTTGCTGGCGCGCACGGGCTCGTCGTGCGGCGCGACCAGGTGCTGCGTGACGCGGGCGACGGTCTGGGTCTCGTCGCTGGGCGGCGCGGCGGCGGCGGCCGAGGAGTCGGCGAGGAGGCTGGACGACTCGTCTTCGGGGGGGTCGCGCGGCGAGTCGTCCTGGGGCCTGGTCAGCACGGGGAGGGAGGGGGACGGGAGGCCAGACGAGACGCCAGACGGAGCATACCTGTTTCCGGCGCTTGGCCGGGCGCGACGGCGACGGCTCTTCGGGGCGCTCGGCGAGGGCGTCTTTGCGCCACGAATTGCGGCGCGTCCGCTGGGACGATCGGCGCGGCGTGGGCATGGCGGGCGGGCGGGCGGACGGACGGTGGCGGGAGGAGCAGGAAGACGAGCCCGTCGGGGGGGGGGCCGGTGAGAGAAAACGACGAGCGGCGACGAGGCGACGCGACGTGCGAGCGAGCAAAGGGAGAAGGGCGGCGGACGGCCGGACGCGATGGGCCGGGGAGAGAATGCGCGCGGGTGGCGCAACGGCTGGAGAAAACAACGAGCGGCGAAGAGCGCAGACGCAGACGCAGACGCAGACGCAGACGCAGACACAGACGAGCCAAAACAAGAGGCTGGTCAAGGGCTGGTCGAGAAAGCGGCGCGCGCTGCTCGCGGGGCTGCCAACGACGACCGGGGGGTCGGCGGCGCGCGGAACAAATTTAATCAGTCGGCTGGTGGCTGGCCGGAAAAGGCGACAGGGGGACGGGCACTGGTGCTGCGCAATGGGGAAAAGAGAAGGAAGGGTTGCAAAGCAAAAAAAAAAGAAGACGAAAAAGGGAACGAAAAACACGAGAAAACGAGAAAACGGCGACAGAAAGCGGCTTAGTCTCCAATGCGACGACGATTTAATAAAAAAGGGAACGATGTGGGTAAAAGCGCGGCGGTGCGCGCGGGCGTGCGAGCGGACGCGGGCGGCGCGCGAGTCCGGGGGAGGTTGGTGGTGGTGGTGGTGGTGGAGGAGGAGGAGGAGGTGGACGGAGGTTGAATTTTGTTGACGATTGTTGACGATTGTTGACGGTGGGCGATGGCGATGGCGATGGCGAAAGAAAGAGCGAGAGGCCGGGCGGCGGCGGCAGGCGCGCGACAAAGGGCGCGTGCGGCGAGAGGGAGAGAGGGGGGGGGGGGCACGCCGAAAGAGGAAAGAACGGGCAAGGTGGGCGAAACAAAAATAAAGGCTGGTTGAGGAAGCCGCGGTGGTGGCCGTCGCAGCTGCCCTCTGGGCGTTTGTTTAGTTGAATGGGGATGACAAGGCGGACGTTTCTTTTTTTGGCCGCACTGGGATCGCGTTGCCTCGCGTGTTTGGGCTTACGGAAGAACCAAGTACGGAGAAATCAGATCTATGGACGGACAGACAGCAAGTCGCGTCGGCGTACCTGCAGGCGGATAAGGCGCCCAAAGGGTACGCGGGCACGACTTGTGGGCGACGGGCGCGGATTGGCTGGCGCGCGGGCCCCGCCGCCAAAAAGGGATGGAAATAAATAAAGTGCGTGGCACAAGTACTCCGTACGCCGTAATACTCAGTACTGCGGTGCGCTGACAGCGTTCGGGAAGGAGCAGACAAAGCATGTGGTTACTCAGCAGGCAAGTTTAGGTATTTGTATTGCGGAGTATGGCTCCGTACTTCATAGCAGTCCGTACCGCACGCACGCACGCACGCACGCACACACGCACACCCGCACACTACTGGTAGAGCGCTTTCCGGCCTTCCGGGATGGCGACGGGCGAGGGCGAGCGGCGCGGCGCGCGCTTGGGCGGCAGCGGGGGCAGGCCGAAGACGTCGAGCACGGGGGCCGGGTCGAGCAGGGCGTCGGCGGCCTGCGGCGCCTGGACCCAGCGGACGATGCCGGCGGCGTCGACGGCGAAGGCGCCGCCGAGCTGCCAGCGGTTGGGGGTGGTGTGCGGGGGCGGCGCGCTGTCGGCCGGCACGCTGTCGGCCGGCGCGCTGTCGGCGCCGTCCGTCGGCGTGCTGGCCCCCACGGTCCAGCGGCTCCAGATGCCCTCGCGGCGGCCCAGGGCGTAGGTGGCGTAGAGCGCGCGCGGGTTGTACATCTGCCAGGACGAGCTGAGCCCCAGGCCCCAGCGCGCATAGAGGGCGCGCGCCGGGTCGGCGACGACCTCGGCGTCCCAGGCGCCGCCGACCTCGGCCACCCAGCGGTCGGCGGCGGCGCGCGACGCCTGCACCACGGCGACGCACGCCAGCGCCGGGCGGTCCTCGGACAGCGCGGCCAGGTCGCGCAGCATCTTCTCGGCAACTGCCGGTCAGCGGGACGAAGATGGCTGGCTCGGAGGATAAGACAACCGAAGAAAGCCTACACGCATCGCCGCAGGGGCGCAGAAACACAATGAGCGTCGGCTTGCCGCGCGGCAGGCCGAGCTCCGGCGAGTCCGGCGCGCGCTCGCCGACCACCGGCAGCGCGGCCACGGTCGGCCCGGCAGAGGCAGCCATGTCGTCTGGTTCGAGGGCAGTGCGGTAGGTGTGAACGTGGATGCGGTGTGGCAAAGGCTGTTGGAACCCGGCCGTTAAATCGCGTACGGTCACGTGATAGATAAGAGCAGCCGGAGTTCATTGGTCCATTCCGAGAGACGACTATCTTACATCTGCGTAGTTGTACAACTTACCTGAAAAGTCAACGCCAACTTACCAACGCCACTTCCCAACGCCACTTACCAACGCCACTTACCAGCTACCGAGCTCAGTCCCGCCGACACGTGCAGGCCGTGCGGCGGTCGAGGAGGGCGGCGGAGCGGTCGTGGCTCCAGTCGGCGACGCTGCTGGTGGCGTCGCGGCCGGGCAGCAGGTCGCGGCTGGGCAGCAGGTCGCGGCCGTAGACGCTCATGCCGCCGACGAGGTCGCGGATGCTGCGCAGGTGGGTGCGCACCTCGCACAGAAGCTCGGGCGGCACGGGTGCCAGGGGGCCTTGGGCGGCGTAGTCGGCGCGCTGGACGGCCGCGTCGAGGAGGGCCAGGAGCCGTCGGAGCGCCGGCATGTCGGGGTGGTCGGGGTGGTTCGGCGGCGCGGCGGCGGCCGTGGCATCGGCGACCTCGCGCACCGTGTCCACGAACTGGCACACGTCTTCCCACCGGAGGGTCACGCCGTCCGGCGTCTCGGCCATGTGCGCGTCCACGTACCCGACCGCGTACGCGCGGCACGCCCAGCACACGCGCGGCCAGCGGGCGGCCGGCACCGGCAGCGGCGGCACCAGGCAGCGGACGCACTCGCCCTGCAGCACGGGCAGCAGCAGGCCGCGGAAGGTGTGCCGGCAGCGGCGGTGCGTGTGCTCCCACGCCTGGCGGCACGCCGGGCAGCGCAGCTGCGCCATGAGCGGCGCCGGCATCGGCGCCGGCGGCCCGGCGTCCACGCCCGACGTCGCCCGGCACATGCGCACGCAGGTCACGCAGAAAAAGTGCCCGCACGGAAACACCAGCGCCGGCGCCCGCCCGCACGACAGCAGCCCGTCCTCCAGCTCCTCCACCGGGCCCTCCAGCTGCGCCAGCCCCGGGAACGTGGCGCCCGCAATCGCCAGCGGCGCGCGGCAGATGCCGCATACCACCTCCTCGTGCGGCGCCCCCGCCTGGATGCGCGCCAGGATGGTAGGCCAGTAGGTCACGATCTTGTTGGGCGCATCCTCAGGGCCGTCTCTGGCGTTCCCAGCGTTTCCGGCGGCGTCCATGTCTGCTCGCGAGGCTGGTGCAAAGAGGCTGGTCGTTGAAAGAGGCTGGTCGTTGCAAGAGGCTGGTCGCGGACGGTCCAAGTCTGTCGTCTGTCTTCTCTTCTTCTCTGTCTTGTTTGGCCAGACCAGAAAGCACTGGCTGCCGCCGGCCTTTTTGTACGTTGGCGCGCCCATCGTGAACACGATGCTCTGGGCTGGCCGCTGTCCGGCTGCTGACTGCTGGCTGTTCAGCTGTCCAACTGTCCAGCTGTCCGGCGTGCCTTATTCTGGCCATGCCTCTCCTTCTGTTCACGTTCCGCCGTAGCGTAGATGCTGCTGTTCACGAACAGACGTCGGCCGTTAAGCGGCAGCCCCACTTTTCACGTCCTCTCCCACGCCGTTTTTGTTGTGTGGCTTCTTATACCCTACCAGCTGCGCTAGTAGGAGAGATTCTCTTTTGCTGGCCAGTTGGTCCATTAGGTTATGGGCCCTGCTGCTTCCGCTTCCGTTTCCGCCACACCCCGTTGAGGTCCAGCATTCGAGCCACGCATGTAGCAGTTTTTTCGGCGTCCCTCCCATGAGAGGAGGGTCCGACTCGCGAGTGGGTTTTGTGGGTTTGTCACCCAGCCACATCAGGCATCACCCAGCCACATCAGGCAGTATAGCTCGACCTTCTTTCGCTACGCTACGCTCATTACCGTCGACCTACGGGGAGGTGTTGTGTGGCTTCTTATACCCTACCAGCTGCGCTAGTAGGAGAGATTCTCTTTTGCTGGCCAGTTGGTCCATTAGTTTTTCTGCGTCCGGGTGCTACCGCCTCCCTGCTTCTCGCCTCCGCCTCTGTTCTCGTTTCGCCGCGGCTGGCCCTGTCTAGAAACGCGCGCGCGGGCCGCGTGGACCTTTTGCTTCGTAGTGCCGTTCGTTTCCAACGTTGTCCACGGACGCCGCTCAGGCCCGGCCCGGCCACCATGCACGAGATCATCACGCTCCAGCTGGGCAGCCAGAGCAACTACGTGGCGACGCACTTTTGGAATGCGCAGGTGTGTTGGTGCAGAGAAGTTTCAACGGCAGGACAGACCGGCTGACCACCAGGAATCCTACTTCACCTACGGCCAGGAGGCGCCGTCGCCCGTCGACCACGACGTCCACTGGCGCGCCGGCCTCGGCGCCGACGGCAGCGAGACCTACCTCCCGCGCACCGTCGTCTACGACCGCAAGGGCGGCTTCGGGTCGCTGCGCAAGGTCAACGTGCTGTACGACGTGGAGGCGGCGCAGCAGCAGCAGCAGCAGGCCGGCGGCGGTTCGGGGGACTATGCGGCGCTGCAGCTGCCGCCGCCGTCCTCCTCCTCGTCGACCGCGGCCGCCCGCCTCAGCCTCTGGGGCGGCCGCACCGTCGTCGAGCGCGCGCCGCCCATCGCCCCCAGCGCCTACACCCAGAGCCTCGACGCCGCCGGCGGTGCTGCTGCTGCCGCCGCGCCACTGACGCCCGCCGCCGTGCGCTACTGGTCCGACTACAGCCGCGTCTACCTGCACCCGCGGTCGCTCGTCGAGGTCGACGTCGAGCCCGAGGTGGCGGCCACCACCACCACCTCCTCCCCCTCCCCCTCCTGGGCCGACGGCGAGCGCCTCTTCTCCGCGCTCGACCGCGAGCACGACCTGCTCGACCGCGACCTGCGCCGCTTCGCCGAGGAGGCCGACCACCTGCAGGGCCTTCAGGTGCTCGCCAGCGTCGACGACAGCTGGGGCGGCTTCGCCGCCCGCTACCTCGAGCGCATGCGCGACGAGTACGGCAAGGCCACCATCTGGCTGTGGGCCCTGCAGCAGCAGCAGCAGCAGCAGCACCAGCAGCAGCTACCTCGGGCCGCCCGCACCGCCCGCCTCGCCAACACGGCCCGCTCGCTCGTCGAGGCCGCCGCCCACGCCTCGCTCGTCGTCCCCATCGCCGTGCCGCCCCTGCTCTCGCCGCCCCGCGGCCTGCGCCCCGGCGTCTTCGACCCGGCCGTCCCCTGGCACGCCGCCGCCCTGCTCGCCACCGCCGTCGAGACCGCCACCCTGCCCACCCGCCTGCGCGCCGGCGCCGGCGCCGCCTCCTCCTCCCTCGCCGACCTCGTCGACCTGCTCAACGCCACCGGCAAGCAGACCGTCGCCCACCTGCAGATGAGCGTCGTCCAGCCCTGGCGCCAGGTCGCCCGCGCCAGTGCCCGCGCCAGTGCCCGCGCTCGCGACCGCGCCGACGACGGCACCGACGCCGACGCCGACGCCGGCCTGCGCCTGCCCATCGACTTGGCGCCCCAGGACCTGCCCGCGCGGCGCGGGGGCCGGCCGCCCAAGTCGCGCATGTTTGGCCAGGCCGTGGTCACCCGGCATGGAGCGGAGGACGACAACGGTGACGACGGTGACGGCGGCGACGACGGTGCCGACGGCAACAAAGACAGCCACGACCCCTACGACACGCGCGACCCCCGCGACCGCATGTACCGCCGCCTGGCCCTGAAGCCCGTCAGCCAGAGGTGCGCTCCCTCCTTTTCTGCTCCTTTTCCCCCCCTTCCCCCTTTCTTTCTCCCCTCACACCCCAGGTTCTCCGTCCCCCTCGGGTTCCCGCTGCTCGACAGCTTCCCCGCCATCTACGCGTCGGCCGCCGGCACCGGCACCGGCGCGTCCGTGCCCGTCACCACGGCGCTCGCCACCGACCGCGCCGTGGCCGACCGCCTGCAGGGCCTGCGCGCCGCCGTCGCCATGGGCGGCGGCGCCCTCGGCGTCGTCGGCCGCGAGGACCGCGAGGCCCTCGGCAACGACCTCGCCGGCCTCGCCGACGCCTACCACGACGGATGGTCCAGCGGCAGCGACGACGGCGACGACGACTAGCCGGAAACCACAGACAAAAAAAAAAAGCAACAAAAGAAAAAAAGGGACCCGTCTGTACGTGGCTGGGACACGTATGCCCCGGAAACGATTCGTCTTGTTGGTTCGGCTGCTTGCTATCTGCCCCGTACCTAGATACACTGTAGAATGAACCCATGGACCCGAAAGAACAACGCCGCCCGCTGACGCGGCGCACACACGCCGAGCCGTCGCTGCGCCTCTCTTCGGTCGTCGTCGCCGCCCGGAGGAGGACCGTGCTCGTCGAGCCCGAAAGCCCGGCGGCTCGGGCCACCGCCCCGACGCGGCCAGAGACCGGCGACAGCACAGGACCGGACACGCCGGCGAGCTGTCGGGTTAGAGGACGGGCACCCACCTCAAGAAGCATCGGCACCGCTGGGGTTAGCACGCCGTACAATCCCGTTCAGGGGACACAGGTCCGTCCGTCTCGGCCTGGCCTGTTGATGGAGAGCCGGGGGGCGGGGAGGGGGGGGAGGGTCCTTCTTCTGGGACAGGTGCCCCTTTTTGTTCTCCTTTGTGCATTTTTTCTGTTCTGTTGTTCGGCCGCCTTGGCGGCCTGTTCGCTGCGCTCGAGCATTCGGCGACAGAAACGCACGATGGCGTACTGGGGTGCTGCCTCTGATCCGCCCCAAGACGGGAGGACACGTGCGCTCGCTCGCTCGCTCAGCCTGCTGCCGCCGCCGCAGCCGTGGCCGCGACGGTGGCTGACGATGGCTGGCCCTGGCCGGGCACGGCTGCTTGGGACTGCTGGCGCTTCGGTGGTGGCGCTTGTTCCTCGGGGGCGTTTCGCTTCTTGGTGGTGCCGTTCGTGGCCGCGCCGGCGGCGTTGGCCGAGGTCGGCGTGTTCCGGCGGCCGGCACGGCCGGCACGGACAGGCTTGACCGGCTTGGTCTCGCCGGGCTCGAACACGTCGTCGGGCAGAGCAAAGCTGCGTGGCCGTCAGAAGCAGTCCTTTGTTTTTTTTGGCTCGTTGCGGGGGTTGCGTTGCACTCACTTGCGCACATGCTGGATGCTCAGGGTGCAGACATCAGCCAGCTTCTCTTTGTACTTGTCCCAGCCAAAGCAGAGTTCTTTAAACTCATCGACTTGGTACGAAAGATCCAAAGATTTTGCTCCTAGTAGGTTAGACGTGCGTGGACACAAAGTAGGGGCAGAGATACAACGCACCCTCCACCAGCTCGATCCCAATGTAGTGGGTGAGCGTGTATACTTCGATGGGCGCAGACGGCTGGTCCCCGTCTGTCGTGCTTTGACCGGCGGCGGCGGCGGGGGGCGCCGTTGTGTCTCCGTTCGTGGCGGCAGGCGGCGGCGCGGCGGCGTCGCCGGGCTTCTGGAGAAACTCGAGGCTGCCGTTCTGGACGGCCTCGACGTCGGCCTTGGACCGGCACAGGTGGGTGCGCTCGTAGCCCTTGTTGAAGGCGCGCGCGAGGGCGATGGAGGGGTGGCGCTCCAGCCCCTGGACGAGCACGCGGACCTTGGACTCGACGAAGCCGGACCAGACGTTCTGGGCCTCCTTGTCGGTGCTGGCCGAGGTGACGGAGATGTAGTACTTGAAGTCGGCGGTGAAAAAGGTGTGCTTGACAAAGAGGTCCCGCCAGGGGCGGCGGCCGCCAATGATCATCTGGGCGGTCTCGGAGGCGCGCTCGAGCTCGCGCTTGATAATGGCCAGCGACGACTGGGAGATGTTGTAGGTGGCGCACATGGACGGGTAGGCCGGGGTGATGATGGGCATGATGTGGAACTGGTCGCCGCGGTACAGCTTGGGGTTCCAGACGCGCACGGGCAGGCTGCCGTCCTCGATGGGCTTGAGCAGCACGGGGTTGGGCCAGGGCCAGCGCAGGATGATGCCAAAGAACTTGGACACGATGACGGCGCCCGTGGCCTTGGGGTAGAGCTGGCAGACGCGCGCGACCATCATGGCCCAGGCCACGCCGCCGGGGAAGCCCATGATGTTGGCGTAGATGGCGCGGCGCTGGGCCCAGAGCTTGATGGCGCGCAGGGCGTCGCGGAAGGTGCGCTGCTCGGGCACCAGGCTGAGGATCTCGTCGGTGACGCGCGTGCCGTTGACGGAGCGCAGCTCGGCCTCGTCGAGGCCGCGCAGCAGGTTCGAGTCCTTGAGCCCCCAGCGCTCGTCGGCCGGCAGCTGCGTCAGCAGCACGCGCGAGAAGATGAGGTCGATGCTGATGCCCGAGTGCTCAAACTTGATGATGGGCACGAACGCGTCCTCGACCGGCGTCAGGTCCGTGATGGCGCCGGGCGGCGCCATGGCCAGCAGCATCTCGGGGAAGTAGCGGAAGTAGTCCTCGCGCGTCACGTACTTGGGCGCCACCACGAGCGTGTCGATGTCGGAGCCGGGCATGTACACGCCGAGCCGGAAGCTGCCGTACGTGAACACCTTGGCCACGGCGTCCTTGGCCAGCGTCGGGTTGTCGGGGGCCTTTTCGCGGGCGACGCGCTTGACAAAGGCGTCGGCGACCGCGCGCAGCGACTCGAGAACCTTGAATCTGGGGGGTCAGACGAGCTGGAGAAGGAGGAGAAGGAGAAGAATGAGAAAAGGAGGACGCACCGCTTCTGCGTCTCCGCCGTGCTCTCAAACGTGCCCTGCTGCCGCAGCTCCTCCAGCAGCGCGTCCGTCGCCCGCCGCTGCTCCTCGGTCGGCATCTCCATCGACAGCGGCGGCGTGACGCCGTACTGCTTCTCCATGGCGACGGCCGGTCCGGCGTCCGCTGGCTGGTGAGGTCGGAGAGAGGCCAAAGACGCGGTCCGCGGGGCTCAGACGACAAAGGGCAGTCGGCAATGGCAATCGAGAGACGGAGGAGGCTCGAGTCCAGAGCGCAGATCTGCAAAAAAAGGCGGAAAAAAGGCAGGAAGAGCAAAAAGAGAGGCCGAGAAAAAGGCAAAAAAAGGCAAGACGGCCGCGCAGGCCGACGGCTCGGAAAGAAGGAAAAACACAAAGAAAACGGCGAGACGCGGAGCAAAAAGGAAGGCCGTTTAGACGAGGGATGCCGGGAGGAACGCGGGCGCGTGGTGATGGATGGAGAAGAAGAGGGAGAGAAGAGAAAGGAGAGGATCGAAGGCCAGCCAGCCGGCAGGAAAAGCCTAGCGCCACGCGGCTGGCTTACCAGCGCTCGGCCACAGGGGCAGCGAGCGCTGTGGGGAAGGAGCGGCGGCGCTGAACCGCGCCACTGTACCACGTGACCGAGCTTGGTTTGGTCATGTGATGGGAGACACATTGCTTATAAGCATATTGAACAAAGCAGACAAAACAGCTGGTATCGTATAAACAGAATCGTCGCGTCGCGGAGGAGGACGGTCCGCGGCCGCCACCGCCGGACAGCTGCGTGGTTGGTGGCCACGAGCGCGTTTTCCTAATACAGCGTGGTGTTATAGCTGTTTTGCATGCCGGGGCGGGTCAGGCGGCCCGAGTCGAACATGCCGTCATCCTCATCTGAGCTGGAGTCTGCGGCATCGTGCAGATGCATGGCGTACAGGGTCGTACTGTCTGCGGTGTGGGCAGCAGGGGGCGACGGCGCGTCTTGGGCGGCGTGGTGCCGGCTGCCGCGGCCATTCGGGCCGTACGGCTTCGACCATGGGGCCGCCACGGCGCGGTGTGCAGGCGGTGGTGGTGGTGGCGGCGGCGGCGGCGGCGGCGGCAGCAGGATGTCGGCGGCGGGGTCGGCGAGCCGGAGGAGGACGGTGCGGAGGTAGCAGCGGTCCCACTCGGACCAGAAGTCGGGACCAGGGGAACTGCCGTTACCGTCACCGTCACCGCCACCGTAACCGTCACCGCCGCCGACAAGGCCATCGTCGTCGTACATGGCCTCGCGGGTGATGTTGTAGCCGAGGCAGGCCTCGACGGCGGCGCTGAAGTCGAGGTCGCTGGCGTACTCCTCGAGGATGCCGGACAGGAAGAGGGAGACGCTGCCGTCCGGGTCCTGGAGCAGGGCGTCCTCGATGCGGGCGTCGAGGTCGGTGCCGAGGTCGATCTCGAGCAGCAGCTTGGCCAGGTACACAAAGAGCGGCGGGTCGTCGAGGTAGCGCCGCCAGCGCGCGCGCGAGGCCAGCGGCGGGCCGGTGGCGGCGCAGGCAATGTAGGGCCCGTAGGGGGTGCGGGAGCGGGTGTCGTCGCGCTTGGCGTCGAGGAAGAAGAGGTCCTCGGCGCACCAGCCGTGGACGACCCAGTCGGAGCCGAGCAGGCGGGCCAGCGCGGCGGCAATGTCGCGGGCGAGCCGGCGCTTCTCGGCGCGTGTGAAGCGGTCCGACACCACGTGGTCAATGTTGAGCGGCTTGAAGGAGCCCTGCCGCAGCAGCGCCTGCAGCGACTTGCGCGGCGCGCTGTTGCGGTGGCGCGCATACGCCGGCACCTGCGTGATGTTGTGGATCTGCCCGTCGTCGGCCACGTGCACCGCGAGGCCCTGCTTCCGCGCGCCCCGGATCGTCTGGCACAGGTTCTTGACCAGCCGCGGGCCGAGCTTGAGGTTTCTATTTGTTAGGGAATAACTGAGGGAGGGAGGGAGAGAGAGAGACACACTCTTGCTCGCCGCACTGGATCTCCTGCCAGTGTCTGTGCTGGGGACACGACGACACAAACAGGTCGAGGACCGGCCGCGGCGTGGAGCCGCTGTCGTTGAGCTGGCTGCGGAGGTAGAGCATGGCGCTGTGCGAGCTGTCACAGGCCTTGAAGTGGCCGAACATGGTCCGGAACACGGCCGCCGCGTAGGCGCGGATGCGGGCGTCGTGCGGGTCGGCGGGCGGCAGCGCCTCGCCGGCTTCGAGCACCGGGTTCTGCGCCCACGACGCGTCGTCGTCTGCGAACGGCGCCGTCGCCGTCGCCGTCGCCGTCGCTGTCGCCGTCGCCGTCGCTGTCGCTGTCGCTGTCGCTGTCGCTGTCGCCGCCGCCGTCGCCGCCGCCGCATTCCCGGCGCCGCGGCCGGCGGTCTCGGGCCCGTAAAACGACACCGAGTCCAGCAGGACGTTGACGGTCTGCGCGGCCTCGACGGCGTCGGCGAGGTCCGCGTCGGACGGCATGTCCAGCGCCGGGCCCCGCATCCCGATGACAAAGTTGCAGACGACCGGGACCGTCGCGAGCAGCTCGAGCACCGCCCACAGGCGGCGGTACTTGCTGGTGTGGCGGAAGATGTGCTCGTACCGCTGCTGGCCCTGGCCGCCGCCGGGGCCGCCGCCGGGGCCGCCGCCGGGGCCGCCGCCGGGGCCGTCGCCGGGGCCGTCGCCGCGGACAGCAGCAGGGCCGGGGGGGAGGCGGCCCTGAATGTCCAGGCGGCGCCGCAGATGGTCCATGTCGGCCAGGGCGTCGAGGTGCCCCAGCAGCCGCTCGAGCCCGGACTGCCAGGCGGCGACCCGGGCGTCGACGACCACGCGCTCGCCCACGTCCAGCAGCGAGGGGCGCCCGACAAAGATGCGGCTCAGCTCAAACTCAAACGTCTGGCGGGCGTTGGTGCGCGCGATGCCCGCGGCCCAGTCCGCGGGCCAGTTGCCGCTATCAAAGGGGACTTCGTCTCCGGGCGCGGGGAGGTTGTGGTCGAAGCCGCTCTGCAGCGCCACAATAATCTGCCACTCGACGGTGCTGTTGAGCGACATGGTCACAGACAGGAGCCGTGGGCGATTTCGTGTGCAAGCCGGCGGGAGGGGGACACGGCGCCGTCTGTGTCACACACGGGCGCGGTGGGCGCTCTGCAAGAAGCGGAGGACGGCAGCGGATGGGACGGAGGAAGAGGGACGGAAGGCGGCTCGGCGGGGCTGCCGTTTTCTGATAGGCTGGCACTGGGCCCGCCAGGCTGCTCAGCCGCCCCAGAGGGCCAAGGCGTTCAGTGCACCCCCCGAAAAGGAGCGGAAGCCTGTCCACAGCCCGCGGCAACATGGGAGCCTCCGGCAGCTGACGCGGGCGCTCGGCGAGGTCTACAGCTTGCAACTAGAAACGCTCCGCCTGGTTCCGGCAGCTCTGTATCTCTCCGTTTGCTTACTCCGTAAATACGATAAATCAACTTGAGGCCCGCCGTCGTCCCACAGCTCGGCCCGCGCCGGCCGTTAATGTGGGGCCGGGCCTGGGGCCACCGCCGGCGCCGAGCCGACTCGGACAGCCCCCCCGTGGCAGACGGAGGCAGCAGCTTGTCGGCCGGACGGCCGGACGGCCACGTTTGCCTGTGGCGGCCGCGGCCGGCTATGTGTGGCTGTGTGTGGCTGTGTGCGGCTCTGTGGCTTGGCGGTTCTGGACGCGCCGCATACTGGCCACCCGCCAGCCAGTCAGCGTGCAGAGAACAAGGCAGCACCATCCAGCCTTGCCGCGGGCGGCAGGCACGCACCGCCTGCCCAACCCCGCCTGATACGGGAAGGCCAAACCGTGGGAACCCCCAAAAAACATCGCAAGTTGAACCAGTGCCCCGCATCCGTCCCCTCGACCTGCGCTCCCCCCGGCCTGCACGCCCGCCATGTCGCAAGCAGCCGACAACGGCGCCAGGCCATCCCAGCCACGGCCGCCGCTGTCGCCGGCTCAAGATGTGTCTGTGGTCCCGGCCGCCGTCCCGGCCGCCGTCCCGGCCGCCGCCGTGCCAGCCGTCCCCGAGGAGGCGCCGCCCGTCGAGCAGATCGGAGACGTGGCGCGCGACTGCTGGGGCCTGTTTGCACGGCTGCTCGACCAGCTGGGCCCGACGGCCCCGTTCACGACGCGGCTCGTCACCGAGTACCAGCAGCGCTACACCTCCTGGCTGGGCTATCTCGGCGTGCTGGCCCAGGCCAACCTCAACCTCGACCACCGGCTCCGCAACAGCCCCGACGTGAAGAGCCTCGTGCTGCACCAGCTGCACATGGCCAGGCGGAATCTGCGTGTCGGTGCGTGGGACCGAGAACGCAGGGCGAGGAGCCGCCTTGACCAGGACTGACCAGACGCAGCCGTCGAGCTCGTGGGCAGCCCGCCTCACAATGCTGTCAACCCAGAGCCCCGTGTCCCTGACGCCTTGGACGTCTCCTCCGGGGACGTTGTCGCCGGTTCTCCCGGTGCCCCTGATGCCCCTGATGCCCCTGATACCCCTGATGCCCCTGATACCCCTGCTGCCCCTGCTGCCCCTGCTGCCCCTGCTGCCCCCAACCCCCCCGATCTCCCCCCCAAAGTCCACCTCGTCGAAAGGGAAGACGCGCCGCAGCTCTCGCCGGCCCTCAAGGCCGCACTGGCCGGCGTCGAGGGCACGCTGGACCGTCTGCACCGCCTGGGCGTGGCCATTCGCCAGGCGTCGGCCGGCCAGCTCATGGCGCGCAGCAAGCCCCTGGCCAAGGACGCACGCCTGCGCTCCTTTGAGACGCTGGCCTACGCCGTCCTCGCGACCCTGTACCCGGCCGCCAACCGCCAGCTGGTCGAGCACATCAGCCGGGCAGCCGCCGAGACCTACCAAAGGTTCCTCTACCTCGAGGCGCGCCAGAAGCAGTACCGCCCGGCCGCCGCCGCCGCCGCCGCTGCCGCCGGCCAGCACCTGCACATGCCCCCCACCATGGCGGACCTGCCTCGGCGGCCGCGGACGCTGGAGCCCGAGCTGCCGCCGACCGCGAGCGCCGTGGCGCGCGGCAAGCAGCCAGAGCGGGTCGACACCGGCGGCGGCAGTGGTGGCGGCCTGCCGTCGGCGCGGTCGTCGACCTTTGCCGAGCAGGACTTCCGCCGACGGTACACGCCGTCGCAGGCGACCCACGACCGCCAGCGCCGGCCGACCACGTCAATCCGGAGCTACCGCGTGGACTACGCACCGCGCCCAGCCCTGCCGGCCGGCGCCCATTACGCCGACTGCCGCTGGTGCTGCCGCAATTTGCCGGCCAAGACGTTCCAGACGCCGTCCAAGTGGAGGTAGGCCCTCTCTCTCATCCTCTCCGACCTCCTCTCTGCCCCCTGCTGACTGCCCAGAGCACACCTCAAGGACGACTGGGAGCCCTATGTCTGTCTGTCAGAGAGCTGCGCGCAAAAGGCCGCGCGCGAAAACCGGCGCGTGCCCAGCTTTGCCCGCTCGCACGACTGGAAGCAGCACATGACGGCGCTGCATGCGGCCGACTGGCACCGCGACGTCTACAAGCCACTGACGTGGGTGTGCACGCTGCACGTCGACCCGGAGACGCGCCGCAAGCTCCACCCCAGCCCCCGCTTTGCCTCGGAAGCCGCCTTCCTCGAGCACGTGGAGGCCGTGCACCCCGCGTACTCGCTCCAGCAGCGGCAGACCATGGCCCGCCACAGCGCCATGCCCCTGCGCCGCGATACCCACACGTGTCCCCTGTGCTGCTTCTCCGTGGACGCCGACGCCGGCGACGACAAGGATAGACGACCCGGTGGCGACGGCGACACTGCCGGGCCGTTTGGGAAGCACGCCCTGGAAGACATTGCTGAAGAAGGGCCCGACGATGGGGCCCAGAAGCCGGGTGCGGCCGCGGCAGCAGAAGCAGCAGAAGGGATGGCCGAGCACGTCGCCGACCACCTATCCAGGTTTACGTTTCTCGTGATCCGGCTGCTGTCGCTGCCGTCCCGCACCGACGGCGGCGGCGACGACGACGACGACCCTAACGGCGTCGAAAAGGCGCACTTGTCCGTTGATCCCAGCGGCGACGAATCTTCGTCGACTGGGGCCTTCTCAGACTACCAGAACCTGCTAGATGCGGCGGACACGCCGGCCGAGGACGGAGACGACGCGGAGGAATCAAACCGCAGCGTGTCGGCCGGTGTGTCTCCGGTCGTGCCCGACGACGGCGACGGCGACCTGCATGTCGAGTTTTCCCCCATTGACGACGAATTGTCATGGACTGGGGCCGTCGCAGACGCCCAGAGCCAGCGGGACGCGGCGGACTCGCCGGCCGAGGACGGAGACGACGCCGACCAAGCCGCTACGTCCGGACGTATCCACGACGTCGCCTGGGACGAGAGCCAATTGCTGGACAGCCCTGTTTGGGAAAAAGTCACCCGCGCACGGGACCGAATCGCCGCCCAAGAGGCGGAAACGGAGACGTACCATTGCTTGAGGGCATTGGCGTTTCCGGAAATGGATGCGTGGCGTGCCAACTTGGCCGCCGACGTCTCGGTCGACTACATCGTGAACCATTATGCCTTCCTGAGCTGGACGGCAAGCCGTCGGGGCATTCTGCTGCTCTGCGGGAAGCCGGGCTCGGGAATGACCACGGCCATGAGGTTTCTCGCCCTCCGATCCCGGTACAAGGACCAACCCGGGCGCAGTCACATCAGCCTCTGTTTTGGCTTCGACAGCCGCGGCGTGGACTTGCAGAAGACAGAGCTCGGCTTCTTTCGGGCCGTGGTCTGCCAGCTCTTGCTCGGCCTGTCCGCCGACAAAAGCCATGCCACAACCCCTGCGCAGCTCATGGCCTCGTTCACGAGACACAAGCGCTGGCTCAGCCCGGGCTGGGAGTGGCCCCTGGACGAGCTGCGCTGGGTGTTTACCAAGATGCTGCGCTCGGCCTTGAAGGCGACGGACGTTTACCTCTACGTGGATGCGCTGAACGAGATCGTCGGCCCCGCCACAAACACGAACGGCGCCCGCCTGGCCGCCTGGCTTCAGAGTCTGCCGGAGCCGTCGGCAGCGCCGCTGATAACCGCGTCGAAATACGCGTTTCGGGTCTGCATCAGCGGTCACCACTTCCCCGACCTGCAGCCGTACGCCAACTTCAGCATCTTCATGGACAAGGTATCTCACCTGGCCATCCGCGACTATGTAAAGCGCAGGCTGTCTCAGGGCGGCTTGCCGTTGGCCCAGAAATATGCCCAGCAGATCGCAGACGAGTCTAGTGGCATCTTCTTGGTTGCACGGGTCGCCGTGGACAGGCTATTGGATCTCGCTAGCAAGTCCTCCGCCCCCACGGAGATTGACGGCGCCTTCCAAATGCCTCGCTACGAGGAGCTGGGCGAGCTGTACGAGAATCTCGGCTGGCAAGCCCCCGCCGACCGATCCACCTCCTTGCACCTGTTTCAGTGGATCTTATATGCTTACCGGCCGCTGACGATATCGGAGCTGCGCACTTCCTTCGAAGCCGGTGTCAAAAGCTATGACCCCGAGTTCCCATACCAAAGACGCCCCCTGAAGAGGGACTACCTGCGGGACGACTATTTGCTCGCGTCGAAACTGGCGGAAATGAGCGAAAACCTGGTCGAGGCTGTCGAGGATGGGGCCAGCCACGGCCCTACCGTTCGGCTGATCCACCGGTCGGCAAGGGAGTTTGTTGTTTCCCGTCTCATGCCTATCCTGCTGAGCGGCGCATCATTTTCCCGCGACGAATATATGCACGACACTGCCTATGCGAGTTCACTCGGGCACTACCATCTGGCCAGGACCTGCATCCAGTATTTGACATCGGAGAACTCCATCCACCTGCGGCCACGCATGACCAGAGGCAAGCCTCTTCTGGGCTACGCCGCGGACAACTGGTTGGGCCATTTGCGAAACTGCGATCATCAAACGCTCGACCTCAGAGTTCTGGACCTGGCGTCACTCATGCTACCCAATCTGGAGTCCAGGATGAAGGCGAAGGGCGTCCGGAAGCCGTTGGCCGCCAAACGCTTGCCCCACAAACCCACGGTGCTGCACATGGCGGCGTACTTTTCCCTGCCCGCCATCACGCGAGCACTCTTCGACACAGAGAGTGCTCGGGCCGAGCAGATACGCCACAGTCTGGACGCCAATGCGAGGGATACCTACGGCAGGACAGCGCTGTGGTGGGCGGTCGAAAACAACCACGAGTCCATTGTACAGCACCTGATTCGTCTGGGTGCGGACCTCAACATGGAAGACCTGGACGGGGTGCCGCCGCTCTTGCGGGCTATATTGCGCGGGCTGGCCCCCATGGCAAAGCTACTGCTTGAGTCGGGCGCCGACATGGGGTCCGCCAACATGGTGCAACCGGCTGCCCTCGGGGGGCAGGGGCAGATTGTGCGACTGCTCTTTGACACCGCGGCCAGCAGGGGCCCGGCGGCCCTGGAGCGGCTGATCAAATCTTGCGTTGGGCCCGGCGTTCTACAGGCCGACACGGCGGCCCTGTTCTCGGTTGCTGCCATGCATGGAGATGCGGACATTGTGAAGCAGCTGCTCGAGCACGGCGCCGACATAAACGCCCCAATGGACGGCGGCATTACGCCGCTGGGCAAAGCCGCCAGGGACGGCCAGGCGGATGCGGTCCAACTGCTGCTCGACGCCGGGGCCGACTTCGAACGGAGAGACTTGAACAGCGAGCTGCCGCACCACTATGCCGTCGAGTTTGGGCACGTGGACATTTTACGGCTGCTGCTCGACCGGGGCGCCAATATCGACTCGAGAAACGGCCTCGGCCAACCGCCGCTCCGCCTTGCCATCGAGAATGGGCACGTGGACATTGTACGGCTATTGCTTGACCGGGGCGTTGGTACCGAATCGAGAGACAGGACCGGTCAGTCGCCGATCCACCATGCCATCAAGTGTGGGCACGTGGACATCGTACGGCTGCTGCTCGAAAGGGGCGTCGATATCGAAGAAAGGGGCGTCACCGGCCGCTCGCTGCTCGCCCATGCCGCCTCTTTAGACAACGGCGAGGCGGCAGTCCAGCTGCTGCTCGACAAGGGTGCCGACGTCAGCTCGCTAGACGGAATGCATTGCACGCCGCTCTTCGAAGCCGTTAAGAACAGCCGAACAGCCATTGCGCGGCTGCTTCTTGACAACGGCGCCGAGGTCGAGGAGGTGGATTCGGACGGCTGCACACCGCTCTTCATCGCCGTCAAGACAGGGAGTTTGGAAATGGTGCAGCTGCTGCTCGAAAGGGGCGCCGACCCGAGGACGCGAAACGGCTCGGGGAGCACGCCGCTGGATGAGGCAAGGGAAATACGGAGCTATGAGATTATCCAGGCGCTGAACGCGAAGTGGCATGAGTTTATCATGCATCAATACATTATTTGAGTTTTGGCCAGAAAAGGGTTCGAAGAGCCAGCCAAAATTCGACAGGGGCAGACATCAGAAGAGATGGAATTGGACAGATCGGCGGAATTGGCAATTATGAAAACCAGGACGCATTATATCCCTTTTTTCTGCTATAGAAATCGAGGAGCAGTCTGCCTTGTTGGTAGTGGAAAATGGATTCGTCTGTAAGCGAAAAAAAGGAAACAAAAAAAAAAAAAAACACTATAAACTCCATCCCAATGCAGTGCAAAAGACAAAGGCGAAATAAATCAAACAAATCACCCCCGCGTCGACAACGCAGGCGTGCTACCGCTCGCCGCTGCTGAGCCGGGCCCACGCGCCGGCCAGCCACTCGTACAGAGGCTGGTGGTGGTCGTGGCGGGCCATCCACAGGGCCACGCCGCCCAGCACGCCGAGGCTGCCCAGCAGCTCGAGCACGAGCAGGCTGCGCGCGCGCAGGCGGGCCGCCACCTCGAGCAGGCCCAGCGGGTCCTCGTGCGCCAAGGAGGAGGCCGCGCGCGACCGTGCCGACCGTGCCGACGGCGACGACGGCGACGACGTCGACGACGGTGCCCACGCGTTCGCCGCCTTCTTGGCCGTGGCCGCCGGCGCCGCCGTCTTGGGCCCCCTCGTCCGGGCCCGGGCGTGGGCCGGGGCCGGGGCCACGGCCACGAGGGTGCCGTCCTGGACGCACTCGCGCAGGCGCTCGGTCAGCCAGACGGCGCGCTCGCTGCGGGCCAGCGCCTCAAAGCGCGCGCGCTCGCTGTCGAGGTGGCGCTGCAGCTCGGCCGCCCAGGTGGCCAGGCGCGCCTGGGCGAGGTGCTCCTCGCGCTGCACGTGGTCGACCACGCGCGCCAGCGCAAACGACGACGGCGCCCCCAGCGGCGCCGTCAGCACGCCGGCGCCGAGCCGCGGCCGCCCCACCAGAGGGCTGCTGACACAGACGCTGCCGCTGACGCTGCCGCTGCCGGCCCCAGCCGGCTCGGTGGCGCGCCACCGCGCAAGCTTGCGTGCCGCAGCGTGCCGCAGACGCGCAACGCCGTCTGGGCAGAAGATGCGGTCGACGAGGGCAGCCAGCTCGGTGGCGACCAGGGGCTGCACGTAGTCCGGGCTCATGAGCAGGCTGGCGTCCATGACGTCGTGGTCGGACCCGGCGGCGCTGGACACGGCCCAGGGCTGGGGCAGATGCTCCGCCGGCGCATCGGCGCCGTCGGCCGCCGCAAAGACAAACGGCTGGATGCCGGCCGCGTGGAGCTGGCGGGCCACGCGCGCCTTGGCGCCGGCGACGTCGCTCTCCGTCGGCAGGGTGTCGGCGCGCGCCAGGAGCGGGACGACGTTGGTCAGAGGCGCGAGCCGCTGCAGGTACGCGACGTCGGCGGCTCCGAGGTCGCCGGCCACCAGGTACAGGACCACGTCGACGGACAGGCCGCCGTCGCCGCTGACGAGGCTGGCAAACTCGGCGTCGCTCAGCATGTTTCCGCACAGCCGCCGCACGGCTGCCTCCACGTACTCGACGACGGGCTGGATCGTGTCCATGGTCTGCGTGCAACCAACGTCAGCCGCGGGTGGGCGCGCAGGCAGCCCAGAAACAAGGTACCTACCGAAGCGTGCCCGTCGAAACCGGGGGTGTCGACAAAGCAGAGATTGCGGTCCAGCACGCTGTCGCCGAGGCTCTTGCGGCGGCGCAAGCTGCCGCCGACGCGGCTGTCGTCCGTCGGCTCGTTCCACCACGGCGGATACGGCTTGGTGCTGGCGTAGATCTCCGTGATGCAGGCGGTCGCCTGGTCGGGCCGGGCAGACGCGCGCGACGACCGCCGCCGCGCCCGGACGCTGGGCCCCCCTTCGGCCAGCGGCGCCGCGGCAGCGCCTGTTCCTGCGGCGGCGGCTGCTGCTGTGACCGTTGCTGCGGTTGTGGTGGTCGCTGCCGACGACCGCCGGCTGGCGCCCAGGGAAAAGGCCGGCGGCGGCGAAATGGGGTCGACATGGACAATGTGCGGGCACGACTGCACAATGGCCTTGATGAGCGACGTTTTGCCCACGCCGGAGCCGCCGGCGATCAGCACCTTGAGCCGGCCCATGCTCTTGCCGGTGGCCGTGAACGGTCGCCGGCTCGGCATCTGGATGCTGGGCATAATCAGCTGCGGGGCGCTTCCGCTGTCGGCCATGCGGTGGCTGGTGCCGGCGCTGCTGATGCGGCCGTCCAGCCGGTCGAGGCCGTCCGCGGCGCTCGTCGTCGGGGCACCAGCACCCGCCGACGTGCCGCCGCCATCCCTGGCTCCGCCAGGCTCGTCGAGGCCACTGTGCACACCGCTGCAGCCGCCGCCGCCGCCGCCGCCGCCGCCTCCGAGAGGGGTCTCGTCCATGAGAGAGCTGCTGAGGGAGTTGCGCCGCGACGACGGGCTGCTCATGGCCGACAGCGACGCCGGACCGGGCGTGCCGAACAGGCTCGTCGTGGCCGACTGGGAGAAGAGCGGGGAAAAGCTGGGCGGAAGGACCGACGCAAGAGGTGCGGGCCCTGTTGGGTGGCTGGATGTCGTGGATGTCGTGCCGTGGGCCAGGGAGCTGGAATGCATGTGGCCGTGGCGGACGGCGTGTGGCCGGCCGGCATCGGGTGTCCTGGGCCGCGGCGGCGCAGCCGATGGTGCGTCATCATCGTCATCGTCGTCGTTGTTGTCGTCGTTGTCGTCGTTGAGCGCACGGGGTGGTCCAACGTGCCCGGCTCCGCCGCTGGCTTCGGCCGCCTTGCAGGGCAGGTGTCGCAGGTGCAGGGCGCCGGCGCCGGCGCCCGTCTTGAGGGCTTCTGGGTCGCCCGCGGCGGCCGCGAGGGCCGCGTCCACGTCGGCCTCGTCGGCCAAAAAGTACGTCATCATCGGCGCCGTGGCGATGCCGTCGCCGGCGACTGTCCCCGGCCCTGCGGCCCCGCCGGCAGCCCCCGCACTGCCGCTGCCAGCCGCTGCCACGGCAGCACCGCTGGCACTGCCGCCGCGGTTAAGGCAGACGGCGAGCGGCACCGCTGCGGCCGCATCGGCGTCGACGGCGGCAGCCGGCCGCGGACGCCCAAAGGCTTCGGACGGCCGCATCGTGGGACGTCAGAGGGCGCGCGCGCGGTGCGATGCGATGCGGGGAACGGAGTCACGCAGGTGGAAGAGAGGGAGAACCAGTGGCGAAACGACTGTCCGGCGTCCGAGTGGAAATCGTGGGCGGCGCGGTCGGGCGGACGAGAGAGCAGCTTGTGACAGCACGCGACAAGCAAGACGCAAGAGGAGAACGTCGGATCAGAAAACGGACGACGTCAGCCCGAAGCCGCTCTGCCCAAGATAAGCAGGCACGCGGCACAGGCGGGCGGAAGCGCGGCCGTTGGCGCCTTCCCTAACACGAGCTCCAACCCCGCCCGACGCGCGAGCTTCGGCCGCCCCGCTTTTGCGGCTGCAAGGCTGTCGGTTCAACCATACGATTATCTCTTACGGGACACAAGATCACGTGCAGGATCAAAACCTCCGTTTGTCACCAAAAGCTCCATATTACGTCCTGGGCCCCCATGATGGCCCGGCCAGACCCGACAGCAGGCCATGGCGCGCATCTAGCGGTTGCCATCGCGCTCGGCGTCGCCGCGCCGCTGCCGGTCGCCGCCGTCGTCCACCGGAACCGCCTCGCCGCGGCGGCCTCGACGCCGACTCCGACGACCTCCTCCTCCTCCTCCGCCGCCGCCGCCGCCTCCTCCTCCTCCTCCCCCTCCACCTCCGGCCCCTGCGCCGTTGCCAGCGTTGCCACTGTTGCCGCCGCCGCCACCGCCGTCCTCAAAGTCGTCGCGCCCGCGCTTGGTCCCCGCCAGCACCGTGATCCCGGCCAGCTTCTGCGCCTCGGCGGCCATCCGTTCGCGCGTCCGCCGCTCGCGCTCCGCCGCATACGGATCGCTGATAAGGCCGCCGCCGCCGCCGCCGCTGGCGCCCTTGATCTCAAATGACCTGCCGCCGCCGTGGTCCCGGTCCCGGTCCCGGTCGTAGTCCCGGTCCCGGTCGCGATCCCGATCCCGATCCCGATCACGATCACGTTCCCGTTCCCGCTCGTGATCCCGCCGGTCTCGTCCACGGCTGCGGTCGCGATCCCGGTCGCGGTCACGGTCGCGGTCCCGATCCCGGTCTCGGTCTCGGTCTCGGTCTCGGTCCCGGTCCCGGTCCCGGTCGCGTTCCCGGTCGCGCTCGCGCTCGCGGTCTCGATCCCGGTGGTCCGATCGCTGGCGGTCGTCCCGGCGATCGTCGTCCCACCCCCGTTCGCGGTCGCGGTCGCGGTCTCGCTGCCGCTCGCGTTCGCGTTCGCGCTCCCGCTCCCCGTCGCGTCTTCGGTCTGCATCCCGCTCCCGCCGACTGCGGCGTCCGCTGCCGCGGCGCGACTCATCCATCGGCAGGCCCGGCGGCGACATCGACCGTCCCCGGCCACCACCGCCACCGCCGCCGCCGCCGCCCAGTGGCGGTAGGTCGTCCATGCCCCGTCGGTCCTTGCGCCGCCGCTTGCGGCCTCCGCGAGTCCGTCGCCGCCGCGGGGCTCCCATCATGCCGCGTCCGTCGGCATCGGGCCGCTCCAAGTCAGGCCCACCCAGGCCGTCGTCGTCGGGCAGAGGCGCTCGCACGCGTCCGCCCAGGCCCTGGCTCGAGTGGGAGCGCGAGCGGGAGCGCGACAGCGAGTGCGTCCGCGACCGTGACCGTGACCGCGACCGCGACCGCGACAGAGAGCGGCCCCGGTCGTCGCCGTCCGCGCCCACGTCGGCGTCGAGGTCGTCGTGCTGCCGATAGTCGAGCGCCTCGTCAGGGGCAATGGCAGCGGCCTTGGCCTCGGGGTCTTCGTCGCCGCCGTTTCGGTCATCCTGCCCGTCGCCGTGCCGGTGACGGTCGCTGCGGCTGCCGTGCTCACGGTCGCGGTCACGGCGGTCACGGTCACGGTCGCGGTCGTGTTCACGTTCGCGGTCGCGGTCGCGGTACTCCCGGTCGTGGCGGTGGTGGTGGTCCCGGCTGTGGCCCCGGCTGTGGCCCCGGCTGTGGCCCCGGCTTCGCTCCCGTTCCTGGCTGCGCTCTCGGTGCCGGTCGTGGTCCCGCCGCAGCATGCCGCCCACCGAATTGCTCCGTGACCGCTGTCCCTGACCACTGCCGCCGCCGCCGCCGCCGCCGTGCTCCGTGGCCGGGCTGTTGTGGCCCGACGCGCTCGCCGGCCCGTTCCCGCTGCCGGGCGCCCCGTCCGTGAGGTAGCCGCGTGCGCGCAGGTGCAGCAGGCTCGTGTTGGGCAGGCCCTGGCGCATCGCCTTGGGCCCGGACGGCGCATTCAGCGGCACGTCTGGCGACGGCCCGCCCAGCGGCACCGCGTTGGTGCCCATGCCTCCCATGGGACGGCCCATGCGGCCCTGCATCGGATCAAAGCCCATGCCTGGCATGCCGCCCATGCCTGGCATGCCGCCCATCCCCGGCATCATCCCCGGCATGCCGCCCATGGCTGCTGCCATAGGGCCAAACGGCCCCGGCATCGGGCCAAATCCCATGCCGCCCATGCCACCCATGCCGCCCATGCCACCCATGCCGCCCATACCGCCCATGCCGCCGCCCATGCCACCCATACCACCCATACTGCCCATACCGCCCATACTGCCCATACCACCGCCCATGCCGGCGGCTTGCCCTGGAACGCCGTTTGCCATGCGGCCGCGCATCTCAAAGCCGGGAACCGGCGCGTCGCTCTCGGATGCTTCGAGCGGTGTGCCGTCGGCTGCTGCAGACTGATCGCCGCCGTCGTCGCCGCCGTGCGGGCCACCGTCGGCGTCGGCGTCGGCGTCGGCGTCGCCAGTGTCTTGGCCTTGCTCTGCGTCCCCGCCTTCACCGTCGCCTTCGCCCCCATCTGCCGGCGCACCCTCCCCCTTCGCCTCCTCCGCCTCATCAGCGGCCGAGTCCGCGGCTGCCGTCTCTGTGCCGCCTGTCTCGTCAGCGGCAGCGCTGTTCTCAATGGTCGCGGTGTTCGTGCCTTGCTGCGGCGCGAGTCCATGATCTGGGGATCCAAAGTTGCTGCCGCTGCTGTCCATGCCGCCGTAGTTGTTGTTGTTGTCGCCATAGAAGCCCCCGCGGCCGAACCCGGTCCCGTTGTTGAAGTAGCCCCTTCCACGACCGCCGCGCCCTCGCCCAAACCCGCCGCGGTAATTATTGAATTGGTTTGGGTAGCCAAAGTTAGCCTGCTGGTTGTACCCGTTGTGCGCCCCAAAATCCCCGCCGCCCATGCCGGACGCATTTGCGTGATTGGATGTGTCTTGGCCGCCGTTGCTGCCGCTGCCGCCGCCGCCGCCGCCGCCGCTTCCACCACCACCACCACCACCGTTCCACCCGTGCGGCCCGTTCCAGTTGGCTGATCCAGGCCCGCCGCCCATGCTCATGCCGGGCATCCCAGGCATGCCGGGCATGCCGCCCATCATGCCCATGCCCTGGGCTCCAAACCCGCCGTTCATGTACATGTTGCGCATCATAGGATCCATGGCTGCACCGGGCATGCCTAGTGTCGTCTGTCAGTCGTCGGCTGTGCCGGGCCATCAAGCCATCTCCTCCCTAGAAACGTACCCATCATGGGAAAGCCGAAGCCGTTCGGCATCATGCCGTTCTGCATGGCCATCATCATCTGCATCTGCGACATCTGCGAATAGTCCCCGCCGCCGCCGAATCCGTTCCCCATGTTGGAAAAGGCTCCATTGGCCGCATCGAACCCAAAGCCGCTGCCGGAGAAGCCACTTGCGTCCTGCTGGGCGCTGCCGTCGCCGTCGCGGTTGGCCGCGTTGCCGTCGTTGTCGTCGTCTCCCGGGCCCTGATCGGCGTCGCCGTTGGCCGGGGGCTCTGCGCCATCGGCGGTCGCGGAAACTATCTCGCCGTTGGGAGCATCCTCGCCTGGGCCAGTAGCATCTTCCGTCGCCTGGTTTGCCGAGTTACAATGTTAGCAATGGTCCGTGTCACCAATGGCCGTTGGAGTGGAGGAAAAAGAAAGAAAGACGAGGGGACAGAAAGAAACAGAAACTGAACAACAGCCCAGCACCGCAAGACAACAAGCGAGAAACAAGGATTACGAACAGAAAGGTCAGCTGGGCCTGCAGCACTCGCGCTGCCGCTGTTGGTGATGCCGCCGCCGCTGCTGCCGTGGCTGTCGGCGTTGTCTGCGAGAGGGACATGGGCACTGTCCGGCTTTGCATTGACCTGGCCACTGCCCGCCAGAGGCATCTGGGGGTCGGCTGCCCGCGACGCGGCATTATCCACTGTGTTTGAAAGAAGAAACGATGACGAAGCTGCTCCCGCGCCCTGGTCCTCTCCAACCGCATTCGCAGCCACCCCGTCCGCCGCCACTGTCGGCTGCGCAGCCTGCGCCGGCTGCACCAGTCCGCCGACAGTCGCCGCCGCCGCCGCCGCTGCTGTGGGAGCAGCGGTCGGCGCAGCGGGTGCCGCGTCCTTGGCCTGCTTGGCGCGGCTGGTCTCGCGCTTCTTGAGCTCGGTCTTGATGAAGACGCGGATCGTCGACCGCATCACCTTGTTCGGGTTGCAGTCGGCCGCCGAGAGCGGCGTGTGTTCGCATACGGGGCATGTCGAGGGGAGCGTAGCATGGCCTGCGCGGTTAGAAATGACTTCAGGAAGCTTGTCCCGATGCAAAAGAGAGGGAGAGGGCACCCACAGTTCTCGTCGATGAGCTGCTCGCAACAGGGCAGTTTGAACGCGTTTACGGCGAGCTTACTGCAGATAGCACAGCGCAGCTTCGTGGGGATGTCGTCCTCCGTCAGGGAGCTGGTAAGAAGAAAAAATGGTCAGCTTGGGAGCCCGAGGCACGGGAACACAAACAACGGTCGAAGACGCACTTGACAAGCTCTGCCTCAGCAGGCGAGAGAGCCTTGGCCGCCATCGCGAGATGTGCACCACGCACAGACACAACAAGACGCTTTTCGCAGCGAGGTCCTCAGACGAGACAGCCGTCCATCAGGAGGAAAGCAAGGCGGATGCAAAGACGATCAGGCGAGGGGGAAAGAAGGAGAAGAAAAACGGCAAGGAGGCTGAGCCACGACGCGTCGAAACACGGGGAACCGGGCGAGCAGAGGCGAAACGCGTGCTCGGCTTCCTCGACAGCAGCGGATGCCACGAGAAAACACACAGCACGGGTCGCTTGGCAGAGGCGTTCGCGGCACGACAGAGATGCGCGTCGTTGTCGTGATGGAGGAAGAGCGTGGCCGAGAAGATCTTTTTTTTGGAGAGCAAGCAGCAAGCACCCATCGGGGCCGAATTCCATGGCCCGTGCGCAAATGTCTCGCCGGTTTGCACCATTTATCACGTGACAATGGACGAGTTTGTTATGTAAGCACTCTGGCAGCCGGCAGCCTCACGATGCGGGAGGCAGCTTTTTGGTCTCCGTCAACGTCTTTTGGAATTTCGGCCTATATGAGCCATGGCCAGACAGCAACGCTGCTCCTCCGAGATATCGTACATCAAACGGCGGCTGAACCGCGACTTCGTGGACAAGAGAAAAAGGAGACAAGAAAAAGGAAGACACAAGAGAGCTGCTCAAAATGCGGTTGGAACCCGTTTCCCCCGATTTTTTGTCTATCTGGTACCCAGTGCCCTGCCGGTCTTCGCAGCCTTGGCCGTCCCAAGCAGAAGACGTGCCCCGATGTAGTTCTCTTTCGTTTGGGAATTTGCTTTTTGACATTGCCCTAGCTAGCCCGCCCGTCTCCCTTCCAGCGCCGCCGCTGCCGCCGCCGGCCTCGGCACGAGCGCGCTTATTGCTCGGTCTGGAAGTAGTTGAGCAGGATGGAGCGCTCCTGGGACTCCTCACCCCAGTCCTTGACGACGACGCAGGAGCAGTTGACGACCTTGCGGGCGTTGCCCTCGCGGTCGAGGACGCCTGGATGGTTGTTAGCCGGGAGGCTCGCGCGGGAAGAAGGAGACGCAGCAACGTACACAGGCCAGCCCACTCGCCGAGCTGCTTGCCGTCGGGGACCTTGATCAGGGGGATCTTGTGCTCGGAGCACAGGGCAATGACGAGCTTCTTGTAGGCGTCCTCCTCGCAGGCCTCGTTCAGGACGCACATGTGCGCCTGGCGGCGGTCGAGGGCCTTGGACGCCTCGCGCAGGCCGCGGGCCAGGCCGTCGTGGATGAGCGAGAGCCGGAGGACACCCTTGAGGGCGTCCAGCACGGACATCTGGCCCTTGGAGGCGGCATCGGCCGAAACCTCAACCTCCTCCTGGACCTCGGGCTGGTTGTCTTCTACGTCCGACTGCGGGGAGACGAACGGGTCAGCAAAAACGGGCTCTGCTTCATCCTCCGTCGGCCTCCTCGTGCGTGTGCTTGTCCCCCGTCGCCTCGAGCCTTGCGTCCCCCCATGGCCCGCGCATGATCGCCCAATGCCCTTCCCGCTGCTCGGGCGCACCCATTCGAGGTTTCGGCCGGTCGAAGGAAAAAAGAAATGGTTCGCGATGCGGCCGGCGGCGGGGGAGGGAGGGAAAAGGCGGACGGCGACGGCACAGAGCACGAGGTCAAAAATCACCAGGTCCGGCGGCTGCTTACCATCTTGATTGTTCCGTTGACTTGAAGTTGTCGATACGATCCTCGAAGAGTGTTATGGCTGAAAGGTGGTGGCGGAAAAAAGAAGAAGCATGCAGAGCGTGTGGATATATTTTTTTTTCCTCCTTCGTCCGCGAAAAATGAGGGAAGGCGGCGACACACACTGCAGAACGGGGCGGCGGATTTTGTGTGAGCCGCGCCGCCTTTTTTACCCCGTCTATTTTTCCTCCTTTTTTTCACCTATGGCTCGAACAAGGCGGGCGCGGGCGTATGCTTAGCTCATACCGACGGGGGGCCCGTCCCACCAACCACAGGCGGCGCTGGTTAGGGCCCACAGGGTATTTTGCGCGCGCGGGTCTGGACGAATGATTATCCGGACCCGTTTTGGCACACGAAGCAAAAATTGTCCACGGCAGGGGCAGGGAACGGGGCCCCTTGTGCTGAAAAAAAAAAGAGAGACTGGAAGCTCGAAAATATTTCCTCAACATCACCACCGACCGCAACAGAACGCTCCTCGACGACCACACCGCCCACACCCACCCTCCGTCACCAAACAGGTAGGTCGGCTCTTGTCTTTGTCTTGGTCGGTTGCGACCGACTGGATTGGTCCCGAGGCGCAGAAGAAGGAGAAGAAGAAGCAAAGGAATCAGGCGAGAGGAAAAAAAAAAGCCATGTGGTGCAGCGCAAAGCCACGCCGTCCGTAGCGACGGGTGCGCACACAAGAGGAGGACAGCCATGGGGAAAGCACCCGAACCAGCGTCTTGGGACGCGGGAGGCTGGAGACGCCAATCCAGGCGCCTGGCAACAGGGCCGTCCTGGATACGCTTGCGTCTCCTCCAGCACTGAGCCGGCAGAACCCTTCTTGCAAGACGATTCTTCTTCTTTTGCGTCGAAGGGCACTCTCCACGCTCCAGAGCCTCACGGGACTAACGCGATTGCCAAAAAGACAAACCCATCTCATCCGCCACCATGGTCCGGACGTCCGTTCTGCACGATGCGCTGAAGAGCATCAACAACGCCGAGAAGGCTGGCAAGCGCCAGGTGATGATCCGGCCGAGCTCCAAGGTCATCGTCAAGTTCCTGAGCGTCATGCAGAAGCATGGTGAGTCTAGCTTTGTGGGGTGTGCGATGTGCGATGTGCGGTGTGCGACGCGCGTGACGACAGCTTCCGACGACACGTTCCCTTGCGCCTTCGGCATGATAACTGGACGACGGTCTCGATTGCCCTACGACACTAGTCTTTTAAGTTGCCGATAGAAGAAACCACCATCTGCGAGGGAATCTTACACGTGTCTCGGAGCTGTCGCATGCCGGCAGCCACGCATGACGTGAAGCACGTTTAATCACTCGCAACAGTCTGCTGACTCTGTTCCCAGGCTACATTGGCGAGTTTGAGGAGGTCGACGACCACCGCTCGGGCAAGATTGTCGTGCAGCTGAACGGCCGGTATGTATCCCTGGCGCAAAGCCGACGCGGAGGCGGACGAGGACGCGGACAGAAACTGACTGTCGACCAGCCTCAACAAGACCGCTGTCATCTCGCCGCGCTACAACGTGCGCCTGTCGGACCTGGAGAAGTGGGTGGTGAAGCTGCTGCCGGCCCGTCAGTTCGGCTACATCATCCTGACCACCTCGGCCGGCATCATGGACCACGAGGAGGCGAGACGGAAGCACGTCTCGGGCAAGATCATCGGCTTCTTCTACTAGAGCAGGACGGCCGCAGGAGGGTGGCAGGACGGTGGCCTTTGCGTTGGTCTGGACGAGGCAGGCATTCTCGGCGTTCTGGGACTGGAAAAGAACGAAACGGACGGCCAGAGCCGTGACGATTCAATCCACGATGTGCACACATTTCTTCGTGACCGTGCGTGACTGTCAGCCGTATTGCCGATATATACGGAGAGTTTTATGTACAAGTACTCCGTACACTGTCGGGCCTGTCTGTTCTGTCCGTCCCGCATGACGCGGCTTTTCAGCGGCCGCTCCAGCGCTGTTGCCCCTGAAAGCGCCCTAGCGTTGGACAGACAGGGACGCGGCCCACCCAAATCGAGAAGGCACGTTCCCGCGGCGCTGACGGCAGGGTGCGCGCTGATTGGCCACCCTGAGGCCTCCTGGGGCAGGCTGTGCTTGCCTTGGGTCGGCCTGTGCCTTGCTCTGCCGACGCGCTAGAGCCCGAGATTGGCTGGCCGGACTGGGCCAAGCCAGCCAGCAGGCATGCCCGCCCGCCTACCGTGCTTGCGCCGCGATCTCCTATCTGAAATTGCGCGCTCGCCATTTTTTTGCCCGTTGTCGTCGTCGGCGTCGCTCGTCTCCCGCGACTCCGCGTCCCATCGCCCCCGCCGACGTGCACCTACGAGCGAGCAGCATCCATGGTGCTTTGCCGGGCCTCCTCTCGCTCTTGACAGCTCTTTGTCGGCGGCTGCGGTCTCTGTTGTCTGTTGTCTGCTTCGAGCCCTCGTTTCTTGCTCGCCACGAGGCGATTGCAGCGCGCCCGTGTTGCCCCTTCGTTTCTTTTCCCTCTGTTTTTCCTCGGGTCGATTGGCGCTCTTCGGCTCGACGACGCCATGCGTGCCCGGCAGTTTACCATCCTCGGCGGGGTGGTGTTCCTCGTCATCTGCTTCTACTCGATTGCGCGCCTCGACCCGGCGCCGCGGCTGCCCATCGACCGCAGCCAGCTGCCCGTGGCCGCGGACGACACGGCGACGACGGCAACGACGACGCCACGAAAGGACAGCCTGCCGCCGACGCCGCCGCCGCCGCCCGAGGTCAAGCCCGGCCATGGGTCGCCGCCGCTGGACGAGCTGCCGCCGCCGGCGACGCAGCCCAAGCCGGCGTCGCGGACGTCGCACCCGATGTGGTCGCTGATCAGCGCGGCGAGCACGGCCATGGAGGCGCTCAAGGGGCGGCAGTCCAAGACGCTCAAGGCGGCGGTGGCGGAGTACCGGCGGCGGTACGGGATCGCGCCGCCGCCGCACTTTGACAAGTGGTTTGCGTTTGCGCAGGCCAACGACGTGCAGCTGGTGGACGAGTTCGACACGATCCACGAGCTGCTGACGCCGTTCTGGGGCCTGCGGCCGGCGACGATCCGCGCGCGCGCCAAGGAGGCGCTGGGCTTCGGCAACGGGCTGCTGGGGCTGGCCATCCGCGACGGCAACGTGACGCTGGTCGAGGGCGGCAGCGACTGGCAGCGCGAGGCCACGGTGGGCATGCTGCGGCCGTTTGTGCAGCACCTGCCCAGCATGGACCTGTGCTTCAACATCCACGACGAGCCGCGGGTGGTGGTGCCGCACGAGGACATGGCGCGGCTGGTGGCGACGGCGCGCGACACGTACCAGGCGCGGGCGCGGGCCAACGCCGACGCCGGCGGGCTGCGCAACGGCTTCACGGCGCACCCGGCGGGGCTGGGGCGCGGCACGCGCTTCGAGGAGGCGGCGACGACGCGCTTCAACGTGTTTGCGCACCAGCCGACGTGGACGCACTCGCGCATGTCGTGCCCGCCGGACAGCCCGGCGCGCGAGCTCGAGGAGGACGCGCGGCGCGACGACGTGGCGCAGTACGGGCTGGGCGAGCTGGGCTTCGTGTACAACACGACGGCGCTGTCGGACATTTGCTACACGCCGACGCTGAGCACGACGTTTGGCTTCTTCGACCGGCCCAACGCCTTCAACATTGTGCACGACCTGTTCCCCATCTTCTCGCAGTCCAAGGTGTCGTCGTACGCCGACATCCTCTACCCGTCGCCGTGGTACTGGTACGAGAAGGTGGCGTACGACGAGACGCGCGACCGCCCCTGGGCCGACAAGATCGACCAGCTCTACTGGCGCGGCTCGACCACGGGCGGCTTCAGCCGCGACGGCGGCTGGCGGCGGCAGCACCGCCAGCGCTTCGTGCAGAAGATCAACGCGGCCGACACGGCCAAGGTGCTGGCGAACCAGGCGGGCGACGACGCCGAGGGCGGCGCGCAGGACTGGCGGGTGCGCGAGGTCGCGCGCAGCGACTACCGGGACCTCTTCAACGTCTACTTCTCGCACGTGGGCCAGTGCGACGAGGGCGACTGCGCGGCGCAGCAGCAGTTCTTCACCATCCAGGACCGCGCCGACCAGCAGGACGCCTGGCAGTACAAGTACCTGGTGGACCTCGACGGCAACGCCTTCTCCGGCCGCTTCTACGCCTTCCTCAAGAGCCGCAGCCTCGTCTACAAGCAGGCCATCTTCCGCGAGTGGCACTACGAGTGGATCAAGCCCTGGGCGCACTACATCCCCCTCAGCCTGCGCGGCGACGACTGGCTCGAGGCCGTGCGCTTCTTTGGCGACGGCGCCACCGGCAAGAACGAGGCCGAGCGCATCGCCCTGCAGAGCCGCGACTGGGCCAACAAGGTCGTCCGCAACGTCGACCTCGAGGCCTGGTTCTTCCGCCTGCTGCTCGAGTGCGTTCCTCTTTCTATCCCCTTCTCTCCCCTCTCCTCCCCTCGCTCTGCAACATGCTGACCTCGACCTCTAGGTACGGCCGCGTCATCGACGACGACCGCGAGTCCATTGGGTTCGTCCTCTGAGTTGGAGCGTGTGTTCTTGTCTTTTTGGGCGTCTTGTAGGGATTCTTTAGCTTTTCTTTTTTTTTTATTCTTTTTTTGTGTCTTGTTTTCCCGGTCGTCTGGCTAGGCGACTATGTCTGTGCATAGGAAAAGGCGTTGCTCTGCTTTTTGTATCCATTTTCCATTCTTTTGTGTTTTGCGCCCCTGTTTGTATATGAAAACCTAATCTCTGCGAAACAAGAGACAAACTGCCATTCCCAGTCTCTTTTTTGGGCCCCCAAAAACAATCTCGCCAAAAGGAACCTCGCCATGCCTGCCAAATCATCGTCGTCCTCAGTCTTCGTCGTCCGACCGGGACCGGCCGTTTCGCTCTGAGCCCGGGCTGCTGCTGGCACGCCGTCTCCTCTCGGCCTCGTCGTCGTCGTCGTCCTCGGCCTCGTCGGCAGACCCGTCTTGCCCTGGCCGCGGCTGCCGCCCGTGGCTCGGCGGCGCGGCGCTGCCGACCGCCTCGTCCTCGCCCTCGGCGTCCAGCTCGGCGTCCTGGAAGTGCAGCGGGTCCGCGCGGATGCGCGCAATGTGCTCGCGCATGTCCTCGGGCGGGTCGTGCACGGACACGACGAGGCGGTCGATGACGCGGTCGGCGCCCTCGCCGCCATCGCCGTCGGCGCCGTCGCCGTCGGCTGCGCGGTCGCCGGCGATGCGCTTCTGCCGCTGGCTGCGCACGACGGCGCGCTGCATGACGGGGTAGTAGAGCGCGGCGCGCGGCCCGCCGGCGACGCGGCCGCCGAGGTCGGGCGCGGCGGCGGCGGCGTCGTCGACAAAGGCCAGCAGGACCTCCTCGGCGTACTTGGTGGCGTGCGTCAGCTCCTTCTCCTCGATGGTCTCGTAGGCGCGGACGCGGCGGAAGCTAAAGGCGCCGCCGTCGTCGTTGTCGTCCTCGGCGTCCGCGCCCGCGCCCGCGCCCGCGCCTGCCCCCGAAGCAAACACGCGCCGGAAGCCGTCGGCGGCGGCGGCGCTCTCGGGCAGATAAAAGTCGTACTGCATGCGGTTCTGGGGCCGGGGGTTGCGGCGGGGGTCGCGCTCGTAGGCCTTGGTGGCGGCCTCGAGGGCGAGGCGCTCGGCCTCGGAGGGGTCGACGGGCTTGAAGACGCCCGACAGCAGGCGCGTGTCGTAGACGCCGGCGCCGGCGACGACGGGGTTGTTGCTGAACTTGACCGTGACGTAGGCGCCGCTGTCGGGGAACGCGCCGAGGTCGGGCAGCAGCGGGTAGGCCGCGGCCAGGCGCACGCCGGGCTTGGTCGGGTGGCGCACGCGGGCGTAGCCGTCGCGCGCCGCCGCCTGCGCCGCCGCAAAGCTCTGCTCGATCTTGCGCTTGACAAAGGCCGGCGTGCCGGCGTCGGGCTCCGGCGACGGCCGCTTCTCGGGGCGGCGCGCCTTGCTGCTGCCCAGCAGGCCCGCGGCGCGCAGCGCGCTGGCGCCGCTGCTGCCCTTGACCGCCACCGACGAGATGTACTCGGTGCGCCGCAGGAAGGACACGCCGGCTTCGGACGTCCGCGGCTTGCCCAGCGAGGACAGCGGCTTCAGCAGGGCGCGGTCGTGCGGGTGGACCGGCGGCGGGTGGGACGGCGCCTCGATGGCTGCGCGGGAGAGCGTCAGCAGCAGCAAAAAGACAAAGGAAGCAAAGAGGGAGGAGCGCATCACCCACAGCTCTCGTCGCCGTCAAAGACGCCCGGCATGCCGATCAGGTCCAGCGGCATGCCCAGCTCGGCGTCGGCCTCGATGTTGAGCGGCTGCTCGCGGGCCAGGCGCGAGGCAAAGGCGGGCGTCGTGTAGTAGCCGCCGCCGCCGCCGCTGCCGCCGCCGCTGCCGCTGCCGAGGCCCGTGTTGGGGATCTCGAGCAGCTTTGGCGGGTTCGGCGGCGGCGGCAGCGTGTTGGCATAGCGGATGCGCGCGATGAAGTCCTGGTGCACCGTCCGCTCGGCGCCGCCGCCGCCGCCACCGCCGCCGCCGCCGCGCGACGCAGACGACGACATGGCGAGGATAGGAGAGGGTCGGACGTCAGGCAGCGAGCGCGAGGGCTGCCGGCATGCGTCGTGGCGGATGCGCGGGTTGGCTGCGTGTGGGCTCGTGTGGGCGGGCGGCGCGGCTGGAGAGAGACAAGATGGACGAATTCTCCCTGCAAAAGGCCCTGTTTTCGGCGGCCGACCCAACGCTGGACCTCAGCCACACCCGCCACAGCTGGCGCCACAGCGCGCGCGCACGCGTGCCAGGCACCACCAAAGTATGCTCGGAGTACGTCGCGGGCCCCACTTGCTGCCCATGTCCAAGCACATGATTGGCGGCGCGGAAGGGCCAGATTGCTGGTTGAAATTGCAGCGGAGCGCGTTTTCTCCGCGCTGCTGCTGTTTTCTGTAGTTGCGAGCGATTTCGTGATACCTCCTCGTCTTGTCTTGACACCACCACCCACTCGTCGCGCCGCCGCCCCATCCGCCCTCCCCCCCCCCCCGGCTGCCCCCTCGCCGCGCATCCTTCTCCGCCCGCTCTTTCTGACGGGCTGCCAGCGCCGGCTCATCGAAAGCCGCCTTTTCTCCGTCGTCGCCGCCATGGATTCCGCGGAGCCCGAGAACACGGCGTACGCCGCGGTGTCGGCACAGACGTCGCGGCTGCAGCGGGTAGGTCGCGTGCTGGCTCCGGGACCCCGCCGTGTGTGCGGTCGGCCGCCGTGCTTTTGCTTGCTTCCCTGCTGACGGCCGGTCTAGCAATACCAGGCCCTGCTCGACCAGTCGACGCCGTACGTGCTGTACCGTTGGATCGGCACGGGCGTCTTCCTGGTGATCTTTTTCCTGCGCATCCTGCTGGCCGAGGGGTGGTACATTGGTGCGTGCAGCGCAGCCGTCCGCGGCGACGACCGACCGACCGGGCTTCGTTGCGACTTTGGGGACTGGACTGACTGACCACCGGCAGTGGCGTACGCGCTCGGCATCTACCTGCTCAACCTCTTCCTGGCGTTCCTGTCGCCCAAGTTCGACCCGTCCAACGACGCGCTCGACAGCGAGATGGAGGACGGCACGACCAACACGCTGCCGACGCGGCAGGACGACGAGTTCCGGCCGTTCATCCGGCGGCTGCCCGAGTTCAAGTTCTGGCACTCGGCCACGCGCGCCATCGGTCTCGCCTTCTTGTCGAGCTGGTTCGAGGTCTTTGACATTCCCGTCTTCTGGCCCGTGCTGCTCATGTACTGGCTCATTCTGTTTGTCCTCACGAGTGCGTTTTCGGCCGGCCTTCCCCCCCCCCCCCTCCCCCCCCCTCCCCCCCTTCATGCTCACCCTTGGATGGCTGTCTGACACGCGCAGTGCGGAAACAAATCCAGCACATGATCAAGTACCGCTACGTGCCCTTCTCCTTTGGCAAGGCGCGCTACGGCCGCAAGAACAGCACGTGAGCCCCCGGCTCGGCGGCTGGCTCCGCTGCGGCCGATCGACCGGTCGCGGCGGCGGCCCTGGCTCGCGGTCTAGCGCGCAGAGCGGAGGATGCGCCGCGGCGGCGGCGGGCCGGCCCTGGCGGCGGCGGGCGACTTTGCGGCCACCGTCGTGCGCCCGTTTTCTGGAATGGCTTCTTGTTTTATATTTTGGTCCTTGTTCGATTAGACTGTTTCATGGGCTGGGCTCCGCGGCGGACCACATACGACCAGACGTGCGGAGCGGTCCATGTGGCCAGCATTTTTAATCACCAAAACTTGTCAACCACACGCGTGTGCTGTGTCTGTTGGGCACAGACCCGTCTGATTGCACAGGCGCATGGCATACGGCTGCGTGCGGCGGCATGCTCTGTGCAACGTGGCTGCGTGCGGCCCAGCAGTCCAGAGCACGTCGCCATGTGTACTCCGTATGCGTAGGTCGGCCGTGGACATGCCGTTCCGAGACCACAACCGCGGCCGACCTCAGCCGATCCTGCGATCCTGGACGCATTCAGATGTCGACCGGGTGCCCACGGCCCACTGGTGGAGGGCCGGCCACGGTCGGACCGGAATCCTGCCAAACAGCGCATCTGCGCGTCTCTGCCCGCCGCCCACCGATGTCGCAACGAAAACAAGCCGGCCTGGGCGGCGTCGGATCCTGCAGCCGAATCCTGCGCCATGCAGGGCGGGCGGCCGGGCGGCCGGGCGGCCGTGGCGATAAGATGCAACAGTCGGTGAGGGCGGCGGCCCTCCCGTCGCGTTCTGGCGATATCTGTGTTTCGAGTCGAGGTCTCGGAGCTGCTGCGCTGGACCAATGGCAGCGACGTTCCAGCGCAGCGGGCCCTAGCGTGCGGCTGGTTCTTGGCGACCCGCCCGCATACTCGGGGGTACGGAGAGGGAGCACGGAGCACCTAGATTGCCACCGAAAATATAAATATACGGAGTACAATGGTCTCTATTTTTTATACGAGAAATCGTGCAACGCTGGCGCGTTCATCACGTGCCGAGGAGCAGGCAAATGGGCTGTGCCGGCTTGGAAACGTGGTGCGGTTGATTCCTCGGCAGGGAAGCACGGACGGACAGACAGCAGGGAAGGCGCGGACCGGGGGGGAGGCCAGGCCGCGTGGCGCGCAGCGCGCCTCGCGCCTTCTTCCATTGCGACACCGGGCCGCGAACAAGACGCCATGGCAGCGCCCAGCGCCAGCGCCTTCCCGGCGCGGCCTCGAACCACGTCGCGCGTCGCACTGGCCGCCACGGGCCACGGCGCACAAGAATAAGCATGGGTAGTTGTATTTGTGTGGGAGATGCCAACCACGCTAGCGTGGCTGCCGTTTATCGCGCCGTCTTGGTGGTCTTGGTTGTTGGTCTGGCCCCGGCGGCTGGCCAGGCCAGCCGTCACGTTTCTTCTCGCTCGGTGGCGCTCCTCCCTTTCCGGCCAAGCCTCCTCCACCGACGCCTTTGCCCGTTCTTTGACGACCTCCTGTCTGCCTCGACTGCGTCCGCGCCCGGCCTGTCTGCCTCTTCCACGCCTCCCGCTGCCACCCCGGCCACTGCAACACACCTGCGCGCGTCCACAGCCGACGGAATCCCCGACCAATTGGCCGGGCTTTGCTCGTCGTCGTCGTCGTTGTCGTCGTCGCCATCGTGACGCCATTGCGCAGGTCATCGTCGTTTCCGCCCCCCCCCGTCGACCGGTCGACCGGCCGGCCACCCGTCCCCAGCATCCGCCTGCCCTGCTCGCTCTGCCTGCTTTCCCGTCTGCATGCCACGATGAACCTGGTCCAATAGCCGACGCGCTGCCAGTGGGCTCCGCATTCGGGGACGCGTCCCGTCTTGATTCGCCCGGCCGGCCTCGATCGCCGATACAAAAGGGACAGGAGACCGCTGCCCGGCCCGGCGCCTGCTCGCGCACGACGACGCCAGACTCTGCCCGGCGACCGCAGCCGCCGCAATGGAGACCCTCAAGGACATGGTCGTGCCGCAGCTGCGGGCGCTGCGGCCCTCGTTCCTGGCCAAGAAGCCTCACTTCAACTTTATATCTGTCCATTGTGAGTCCGGGTGTTGTCTGCTTGACGTCTCGCCTCGCCTCGCCTCGTCTCGTGCGCTGACCACCAGACTTTTACATCATTGGCCTCACCATCCTCGGCTCCGTCCTCATCTTCGGCCCCGGCCGCGGCAACATCGCCTACATCGACGCGCTCGCCTTCTCGGCCGGCGCCGCCACGCAGGCCGGCCTCAACACGGTCAACGTCAACGACCTGACGACATACCAGCAGGCCGTCATCTTCTGCATTGCCGGCATCGCCAATCCCATCACCATCAACTCCTTTGTCGTCCTGCTGCGCCTCTACTGGTTCGAGAAGCGCTTCCAGCACATTGTCCGCGAGACCCGCCTGCGCCGCGGCACCATCTCCAAGTCCAAGTCCAAGGCCATGGCCGACCTGTCGCGCCTCGAGAACGGCGCCCGCCGCCCAAACATCACCGTCATGCACAATGGCGCCCGCTCCCGCCTCGCCAACGACGGCACCTACCTCGGCCCCATGGCCGCCGTCGCCACGGACGGGCCCTCGCCGGCCAACGGAGCGGCGGCCAACGGAGCGGCGACCAAGGCGGCGGCGGCGGCGGCGGCGTCCGCAAACGGCGACCTGGCTGGACCGCCCACCTTTACCCTGACGGAGCCGCTCGAGAGCCGCCGGCCCGAGATCAAGTTTGCCCCCACGGTCAAGCGCAGCGACGGCCTCGACGACGACGCCACCAAGCTGCCGCCGCGCCTGACCGACGAAGAGCACATTGCCATCCTCGAGCGCCAGCGCAACCCCAGCGACGACGAGGTCCTGCGCATCCCCGGCCCGCGCGACGCAGAGCGCGGCGTGCTGCCCAGCCGCGTCGCACGCGGCGAATCCCACGAGGACGACGAACCGGCCGCCGGCGCCGGCGCTGGCGCCCGGCCGGGCTCCTTTGCGGCGCGCGGCCGCAACTACAGCGAGACGTCGACCACGTGGTCCCAGTCGGGGCGACACCGTCCGTCGGTGCCGCTGTCCGAGCGCGCAGGGGGCCCGGCTGTCGCCGACGCCGACGCGCCCACGCAGGGCCGGGACGACGGCGCCGACGACCAGACCGACGGAGCCGGCGACGACCTCCTGAGCCGGCCCCGGCTGGCCCAGGCCATCACGATCCAAGAGCCAGAGAAACCAGAGAAGCCGTCGCGCGTCGAGGAGCTGAGCGAAGACGCGCACGCATTTGCGCACGTGTTCAAGTCGCTGCGCGGCGGGCACCGGCATCGCCGGGACAGCCGCAACAGCCGCACCAGCGGCGGCGACAACGGCGGCGACAACGATGGCGACGACGGCGACGACGGCGGCGACGGCGACCGCGGCAGCCGTCTGCGCCCCACCATGTCGCCGAGCTCGCGGCGGCGGCAGACGCTGCAGTCGCTGCGGACCGTGTTCACGCGCGAAAAGGACCCCGACCCGGCGCCGTACCTCAGCTGGGAGCCGACGCTGGGGCGCAACTCGGCCTTCCTGGGCCTGACGGAAGAGCAGCGCGAGGAGCTGGGCGGCATCGAGTACCGGTCGCTCAAGACGCTGGCGCTGGTGCTGCTGGGCTACTATGCCGGCTTCTGGCTGCTGGGCGTCGTGTGCCTGCTGCCCTGGATCGTGCGCAGCGCCACCTACGGCCGCGTGGTGGACGCGGCCAGCCAGAGCCGCGTCTGGTGGGGGTTCTTCACGCCGCACTCGGCCTTTATGGACCTGGGGTTCACGCTGACCCCGGACAGCATGAACTCGTTCAACACGGCCGTGTTCCCGCTGCTGCTCATGTCTTTCCTCATCGTCATCGGCAACACGGGCTTCCCCGTCGTGCTGCGCTTTGTCATCTGGGTCCTGTGCAACATCGTGCCCCGGGGCAGCGGCGTCTACGAGGAGCTCAAGTTTCTGCTGGACCACCCGCGGCGCTGCTTCACGCTGCTCTTTCCCGCCGGCGCCACCTGGCTGCTCTTCTGGCTGCTGGTCGCGCTCAACGGCATCGACCTGCTGTTCTTTTGTGTCCTGGATGTAAGAGGCCGTCCATCCCTTCCCCCCCTGACCTTGCCTGGCTGTGCGGACAGCTCTGCTGACTCTCTAGCTCGGAAGCGGCCCCATCAACCACCTGCCGGCGGGCATCCGCGTGCTGGACGGGCTGTTCCAGGCGTTCTCGACGCGCACGGCGGGCTTCTCGTGCGTGAACCTGGCGGACGTGCACCCGGCGGTGCAGGCGTCGTACATGATCATGATGTACATCTCGGTGTTCCCGATTGCCATCTCGGTGCGGCGGACCAACGTGTACGAGGAGAAGTCGCTGGGCGTGTACCAGTACAACGACGTGGACGAGCCGACCAACGGGACCGACTTTGAGTACGTGGGCGCGCACCTGCGGCGGCAGCTGTCGTTTGACCTGTGGTTCCTCTCCGTCGGCTTCTTCATCCTCATGATCTCCGAGGGCAGCCGCATCCAGGCGGGCGCCTTCAGCATGTTTGCCGTGCTGTTCGAGGTGGTCAGCGCCTACGGCACCGTGGGCATGAGCCTGGGCTTTTCCGGCGGCGACGCGTCGCTGTGCTCGCAGTTCAGCGTCGTGGGCAAGCTGGTCATCATCGCCATGATGATCCGCGGCCGCCACCGCGGCCTGCCCTACGGGCTCGACCGCGCCATCCTGCTGCCGAGCGAGTCGCTCAACGCCAAGGAGGCCGCCGCCGCCGACAGCGAGCTGGCGCGCAACCGCCGCGGGTCCGCCGCCTCCGTGCCGACCCTGCACCACGCCGCGCCGGGGCCGGGCTTCCCGCGGTCGAGCTCGACGCGCGACCGCCGCCGCAGCCGCAGCATGGAGCGCGTCAACAGCAACATCCTGGCGCAGTTCATGCACCCGGGCCCGCCCGTGATGCACAGCAGCGCGCTGCTGCCGCCCGCGCCGACGCGGCGGTCCTTTACCGAGCCGGTCTTTGAGGAGGACAGCACGGCGCAGGCCACCGGCGCCGACGTCAGCGAGGCCCGGTGGCGGCAGCCGCGGTGAGGAGGCCTCGTGCGCTCTACTAATACCCTTTCTTTCTGCCGGTGGACCACCCTGTTGGAAACCATATCTTGGACCCATCTTCTGCTATTTTGTTTAGACCATTTGGATTGCTCACGCCTCTGTTCTCGGCACGCACACGCGTCCAGACAGACCTTTGGCTGGCCTTGTATACGCCTGCTGCGCTGGCCGTTCCGTCGTCTTTTGGGGATCGATAGACATAGATTGGATTGGACACTATTTTACAGCACCGTTTCTTCCTTTTCTTCCTTTTTTTCCCGCCTTTGCCTCTCTCTCATTTCTTGCCCGGCTTCTTGCTCTTGGGCGCAAAGATGGTCGGCCCCGAGCTGCTGCCGGCGGCGGCGGCGGCGGCGCCGCTGCTGCGCGAGCGCATGACGTTGCGGCTGCGGCGCCAGGTCTTGACGAGGTCCTCGACGGAGCCGCGGTCGTGCTTGGGCTTGCGCATGTAGGTGAGCTTGGCGCGGCGGGCGCGGCGCGGGCTGCGCTGGACAATGTCGATGGCGGCGACGGCGCGCGAGTAGATCTTGAACCACATCTCGACGCCCGTCTTGGCCAGCTGCCCGCGCAGCAGGATGGCCGTCTCGATGCCCGCCCGCCGGATGGCCAGGCACACGCCCGCAAACGCCTCCGCCCCGGCCTTGCTCGGCGTCACCAGCAGCACGTCCCCCGGCTTGGCGCTGTCCGGGTTCTTGCGCGAGAACAGCTGCGTCCGCGCCCCCGTCGGGTCCATCCGCGCAATCTGCTGCTGGTCAAACGCTCGCAGCACGTCGACGGTCGGCGGCTTGGCCGGCGCTGTGCCGTCTGCGGCTGTGGCTGCTGCCGCCTCTGTCGTCGTCGTCGTCGTCGTCGGCGTCGTCGCGGCCGGTCTCGGCACCGGGGCGTACACGGCAAACGCCGTGCGGATGCGTCCGTCCTTGGTCTCGATGGATTCTGGCGGTTAGCAGTCTGCTTCTGCTGCTTCTGCTGCTGCTGCTGCCCACGCTCGCGCTCCAGGAGGGGAGGGCCTACGGAAGCCGGCCGGCCGGGCCGGGGGCAGGGCCACGACGGGCGCGGCCGCCGTCTTGGTCGGCGCCGTCGAGGCCCAGCGCCGCGCTGCCGTCCGCCGCAGTGCCGCCTGGACCAGACAGCCCCGCAGCGGCCGGGCCAGGGGCGCTGCCGCAGCGTTCATGTCGCGGTCTCTGCTGCTTTGTGCTCTCTGGCGGCTGGCTGCTCGCCCTCGATTCGTCTCTCGCCCAACGGCCGTCGCGCAAACAGAAAGTCCGAGGGCCGTACAATTGTGACAGCCGCCTCGTCTTCGTCGTCGTCGTCGTCGTCGGTGGAGGGTGCGGTCGGAGCGTGTCGGCGTCGTGGTCCTGGTGCTGGTGGTGATCTTTTTCCTTGGTGCGCCGACCGGTGCATGGCGGGCGTGATTGGCCCGCTGCTCACCGCCCGGCAGTAAGCGCCGGACTGCCGTCGCGCAGGATGGAACTGGAACGATTTTCGCGCGCATCAAACGGGTTTTCGGTTTTTTTCTCTGCGTCGCCGCTGTTCGCCTTGCCGCCCGCCCACGACGCTCGCCTCGACTCCGTACACCTCCCGGGCCGAGCGTGCCCGGCCTGCTTCATCGCCGCGCAACGCATGAGAAAGGCTGCCCACTGCGCCGCCTCTGGCCGCCGCTCCGCGTCGCTCTCGAGCTCGAGTCTCCTCCGCCTCGTGCTGCCTCTCCCCTTACCCCTTCCCCCCCCTGGACCCCGGCCGCGCCCAATGTCGCGCCAGTCGATCCGCAATGTCCTCAGGGCTTCGGCCAATGCCGGCCAAGGCCATGCGTCGCCGGCCGCGTGCGTGACGGCGGCCGCACACCGCACCACCCTGGCTTCCCTGGCTTCCCTGGCTTCCCTGGCGACCGCCGCCGCCGCCTTCTCGACGTCTTCTGGCGCCGCAGCACGCATACGATCGACGCCGGTCCCATGCACAGCCCTGGCACCACGCCCGGCACGGCGGCTGCGCCTGCTGGCCGCCCCCTCGCTGCAGGGAGGCCAGCCCCGGCTGCTGTCGACGACAGCGCCACGTTGTGGTAAGTCTTGGCTTTACTACCCCCCCCTCCCCTCCCCCTCGTCTCCCCCCCTTCCCCTGCTTGGTCCCGCGTGGTCTCTTCGGGCACCGGGTGTCGATCTCTCCGGGCGCGTGGCTCTCTCTCACGCGCGTGTTCGCATTGCGTCGTGTGCATGAGAACGACAGACTGCATGAGAACACGTCTGCGGTGTTGCTATAATTGGCACGGGCAGCGAGCATGCGGTCGCGGAGGGCGTCAGCCACAGGACGAGATGGGGGAAGGGGGAGGGGACGGACGGCAGCCCATAACAGGCGCACGGCGCATATCTGTCCCAAGAGGCTCTGCTAACGACGGCCCGTGTACGCCTATAGCCCACGCCATTGCTTTCTCGCCGACCTCGTCGCCCGAGCTGGACGCGACGCTCGAGAACATCCGCACGAGCATCTTCTTGCCCTCCTACCTGAGCGCGGACCAGCGGCGCCGGCTGTTCAGCCCGCGGCACGAGCAGACGCTGCGCGCGAACCCGATCACGCTGGACCTGGACGGCGAGGTGCTGCGCTTCGGCCACATGGACCGCTTCCGCGACGTGCCCAACGCGCGGGCGGCGGCGCGCGACGCCGTGGGCCGCATGGCCACGCGGACCGACTTTGAGAACCTGCCGCGCCTGCTCGAGGGCCTGCACCGCGCGGGCCGCCGGCTGCGCCAGGCCGACTACGCGCGCATCGCGCGCCGCGCCGGCGAGCGCGGCTGCATCTTTGCCGTCATCGAGAGCGCCCGCACCGTGCGCCGCACCGGCTTCCGCCTCGACAGCTCCGAGACCGTCGCCGAGATCCTCACCCACGTCCAGCTCAAGGCCGTCGACAGCGCCTGGGCCGAGGCCCCGACCCGCCAGGCCCTCGCCTGGGCCGAGCTCGTCGTCGACCTGCTGCAGGACGAGCAGCACGGCCGCCGGCTGCCGGCGGCGGAGTCCTCTTCTTCGGCTGCGGCTGCCGCCGCCGAGCCGTCGTCGTCGTCCTCGTCCTCGTCCGCGGCCATCGCGGCCACGCCCCCCCCGCCGCCGCCCGCGTTCCCGCTGGCGCGCGACCCGCAGGTGCTGGCGGCGCGCCTGCACCTGGCGGCGGTGGTGGCCGAGCGGTTCGACAGCAGCAGCGACGCGGCCGTGGGCAAGGTGTCGCGGTACGCGACGGAGCTGGTGCAGCTGTGGCCGGCGGGCGGGCGCGGCCTGCGGGCGCTGCACCCGGCGGCGACGTACGCGGACCGGCGGGGGGAGATGCGGTACCTGGGCGAGGACAACAAGTTCCTGGGGGTGGCGGCGCCGCTGCTGCACGGCCTGGACGCGGCGATGCGCGTGCTGGGCGGGCGCCAGGGCGGCAGCGCGGCGCTGGTGGGCGAGCTGCAGGCGCGGCGCGACGCGCTGGCGGCCGAGGTGCAGGCGGCGCTGGCGGCGGCGCCGGACCGGCGGGGGGCGGCCATCTACCACAAGTTTTACCAGTAGGAGCCAGTAGGAGCCAGCATTGGCATGTACAAAATCAGATTGACGTCCGTCTACGGAAGAACAATGTGGTGCTGCAGGTCGGCCGGGATGGCGTCGAGGAGCTTCTTCTCGGTCAGCCAGCGGCGCGAGAAGAGGCGGTCGGCGTAGCGGTAGGCGCCGTCGGCGAGGATGGTGACGACGGTGTGGCCGGGGCCGAGCTTCTGGGCGACCTCGTAGGCGGCGACGACGTTGAGCGCGGAGCTGGCGCCCAGGTAGAGGCCCTCCTGGGCCAGGCAGCGGTAGACCATGGCGATGCTCTTCTCGTCGGCAATGTGCAGCGAGCCGTCGAGCAGGCCCAGGTCGGGCTGCAGGTTGTCGGTGATGCGGCCCTGGCCGATGCCCTCGGTGATGGACGACCCCGTGCGCTCGGCCAGCTCGCCGCCGCTCTGGATGTACGAGTGCAGCACGCTGCCCGGCGGGTCGGCCAGGAAGCACTGCACGCGGCCGCCCGACGCCTCCTTGAGGAAGCGCGTGGTGCCGGCGAGCGTGCCGCCCGTGCCCGTGGCGCAGGTGAAGGCGTCGACGCGGCCGGCCGTCTGCGCCCAGATCTCGGGGCCCGTCGTCTCAATGTGCGCGCGCCGGTTGGCCGTGTTGTCAAACTGGTTCGTCCACACGGCGTTGGGCAGCGCCGCCGCGTGCCGCGCCGCCTGGTGGTTGTAGTTCTGCGGGTTGTCAAACGCCACCGCCGGCACCGGGTGCACCTCGGCGCCCAGCAGCCGCAGCAGGTCGATCTTGCCCTGCGACTGCGTGTCCGGCATGTAGATGACCAGCTTGTAGCCGCGCGCCGCGCACACGTGCGCCAGCCCGATGCCCGTGTTGCCCGCCGTGCCCTCCACCACCGTGCCGCCCGGCTGCAGCAGCCCGCGCTCCTCCGCGTCCAGCACCACGTACAGCGCCGCCCGGTCCTTGACCGAGCCGCCGGGGTTGGTGAACTCGGCCTTGCCCAGCACCTCGCAGCCCGTCGCCTCCGACAGGTGCCGCAGCCGCACCAGCGGCGTGTTGCCGATCGCCCCCACGAACCCGGGCACCACGCCCTGCGCGCGCGACACCTCGAGCGTGCGCGCCGCCGGCGGGTTGGCTGCCGACGGAGCCGACGCCGCCGCCGCCGCAGGGCGCAGCGCCGCAGCCGTGGTGCTCAGCGGCGACCGGGCGGCCCGAACGACGCCCCGCGCGGGGACGGCCGACACGGCCCGGCGGAGGCCAGTCCGGAACATGGCGGGCGTGTGTGAGAAGAGGCAGGGAGGAGGGCGTCGAGAGGGCGTCGAGAAAGAACGTGTAGTCTGCTCCGTCTGGTCGTCGTCTGCTGTGTGGTTGCGAACAAAACGACGTCGGCTCGTGTTAGTAATCGGGCCAGGCGCAAAAATCAGCCAGATGCGGGCGGCGGTCGGCGGTGGGGCAGAATGGCGCAATGCCGTCACGGGATTTCGGCGCCCCAGCCGCCCAGCCGCCCAGCCGCCCGCCCAGTCGCCCAGCCCCGACCGCACCGCGTCTCACGCGTCGAGCAGCGTCACGTAGTCGCTCGGGAACAGGCCGGCGCGGCCCATGTACACGCCGTGGAACCAGGCGCCGTTGACGGTCTCGACCTCGCGGATCTCGGCGCGGCTCGGGAACGACAGCTCGTCGTCAGCGGCGTCGGCCCCGTCGGCGGCGTCGGCCTCGGGGAAGTAGGGCCAGCGGAGGGCGACGGCGCGGCGTCCGATGCCGCCGGACGGGGGCAGCGGGGGCTGCGGGGGCAGCGGGCCGTGCGCGTAGGCGGCGATGCTGTCGGACACGCTGCGCGACACGGGCCACTCGTACAGCCGCCGGCCTGCGTACCAGATGTACCACGTCTCGGCCTCCACCACCCCCGGCGCCGTCGTCCCGTCAGCGGGGGCGCCGCCCGCCGCCGCCGCCTCGGTGGTCCTCCGCCGGGGCTCCGACTCGAGCCGCACGCCGCCGACGAGGTCCTCGGCCACGACGCGCCGCAGCAGCCCGCCCCCGCCGTCGTCTTCGCGGTAGGCCACCACCACCATGCGGTGGCCCTGGCTCGGGCACCGGCGCCAGCCGCGGGGGCCGTTCTCGGGGGCCACGACCGGCTTGTCCGGCGGCGAGGCGGCCAGCCCAAGGTAGCACGTCTCGCAGATGTCGCCGCTGTTGGCGTTGGCGTTGGCGTTGTCGTTGGCGTTGTCGTTGCCAACTGCTTCCCGCGCGCAGCCGTAGCAGTGGAAGCGCGCGTGCCGCGGCGGGATGGCCTGGCGGCACAGGTCGCAGGTTGTGGTGATGGCGAGGACGCGGAATGAACCGATGCGGGGGCTGCGCGCCGCGCTGCCGCCACCGCTGTCGTCGTCGTCGGACGACTGGTGGGCCAGCGGCAGCAGCGGGTGCGTGCAGGCGTAGCCGGCGTCGACGCAGGCGCGGCAGAAGCCCCAGTCGCCGTAGCTGCACACGTCGCAGCGCCAGTAGCCGGCGTTGGCCCAGGCGCTGCAGCGCGCGCAAAAGACGCCGCTCTCCAGGCGGTCGAGCGGGTCGAGCGAGTCCAGCCGGCTGCTGCTGCTACTGCTGCTGCTGTGGCTGCTGACGCCGGCCGACCCCGGCCGCCGGTAGCGGTTGGCCGTCAGCATGTGCGGCGCGGGCAGCCCCGGCTGGGACTTGGCCTGCCGCTCCCAGCGCTGCCAGGCGGCGTAGCCGAAGCCGAACCAGTGCTGGCAGCCCTTGCCGGCGCGGTAGCAGGCCAGGCAGATGTCCCAGCGGCCGTCGCGGCACGTGGCGCAGTTGTAGTGCACCTCGTACTCGATGTGCGCGCGGCCGCACCGCGCGCACGTAATGTCGGGCTCGGCAAAGACGGGCGCCGCCGCCGCCGGGGCTGGCGGTGCCGGCGGTGGGCGCGAAGGCCGTGCGAGGCTCGTCTGGTGCTCGGGCGCGGTCGGCGGCGACAGCGGCGGCGAGAGCGGCGGCGCCGCCTCGTGGAGAGGAGGAGCGTCGGCGGCCACGGGCGAGAGAGCCAGCTGGGCGGCGACCACGGGCTGCTGCGATGGCTTCTGCTGCTGCTGCTGCTGCTGCTGCTGCTGCTGCTGCTGCTGCGACGGCGGCGGCGGCGGCGAGCGTGCTGGAGGGCTGCTGGTTAAGGCCGACGGCTGCAGGCCCAGGGCCTGGGCGCGGGCCTGGAAGGACGCCGCCGTCGGTGACAGGCCGGGATTGGTGTGGGCGGCGGTGGGCGGCGACGACGGAGGGGTCGCCACGGACGAGCCGGGCAGCTCGGCCAGGCGCAGCGGCAGGTCCGTCTGGGAGCGCGTGGTGGCCTGCCGGCCGGCCTCGGGAGACAGCAGCAGGGACGACGACGACGACGACGACAGGGGGAGGCTGGTGCTGCGGCTCTCGCTGGCGGTGCGGCGGCGCTCGTGGGGGTGGGGGTGGTGGTCTTGATGCTGGCGATCGCGGCGCGGCTGCTGCTGCCGCCAGGCGGCGTCGTCGCGCACCTCGAGGTGGCCGCTCGAGCTCACGGGACGGCCGTGGGGCGCGGGGACGGCCAGCGTCGCAGGCGACGCGCTGCCCGTCGACGACGCGTGCGGGCGGCGGTAGGACGACTGCGAGTGCGAGCGGTGGTGGCTGGACGTGCGCGAGGAAGACGACGGCGGCCGGCCGGCGGCGGCGGCAGAGGCGGCAGAGCCGACGGCGAGCGTCGAGCCGGAGGATGGGCGGTCGGATCGGCTCGACCGCTCGGGCGGTGCTGGCGACGGCTGGGGGCCGCTGGTGGAGGCCTGCGAGTTGTGCGATGCGTGCGAGGCGTGCGAGGCGTGCGAGGCGTGCGATACGGCGCTCGACGTGCGGTGGTGGTGGTGATGGCGTCCGCTGCTGGCTGCGCTGCCGTTGCCGCCGCCGCCGCCGCCGCCGCCGCCACCGCCGCCGCCGCTGCCTCCACCGCTGCTCCGCGCGTGGCGGGCGCGCCCCCGCTGCCGCCGCTGGTAGGCCTCGGCGATGCGGCGGCTGAGCTCGTCGTCGTTGGTCAGGTCGATGTTGTCGAGGTCGAGGCCGTCGAGCAGGCCCTCCTCCTGGATCTGCCGCGCAAATGCCTCGATCTCGCGCGCAATGTCCAGCTCGGCGGCCGCTGACGGGACGGCGGTGGTGCCGCCGGCGGTGGTGCCGGCAGCCGCCGCCGCCGCCGCCGCCGCACCGTCACCACCACCGCCGGTGCTCAGCAACGACCGCAGCGACGACTGGTGGCCGACGATGCGGGCTGCACTTCCGCTTCCGCTGCCGCTGCCGCTGCCGGCCGCCGCGTCGCCCGCCGCCCGCGCCACGGCCTCCTGGCGGCTGATCTCGCGCACCTCGTCGATGAGGCGGCGCTCGGCCTCGTCGAGGCGGACCTGCTCGGGCGTGCGCTTGGGCAGGTGGACGGCGGGGAAAACGCGGTCGCCCGGGCGGTACTTGGCGTCCATGGCGGCGCGCTCGTCGGCGGGCTTGCGCTTGTCGGGCTGGGCGGCCAGCAGCATGTCGAGCAGCGTGGCCACGGTGGCGTTGTGCTTGGTGCTGCGCACGGCGTCGCGGCACGAGGGGCACGTGAAGATGGCCGCGCCCGGCGGCGGCGGCGTCGGCCGCGTCTCCGCCGCCTGCGCCTGCCACCCGAACCACTCCTTGACGCAGGCGCCGCAGAACGTGTGCAGGCAGTCGAGCAGCGTCAGCGGCTGGTACAGCAGGTCGGTGCAGATCTGGTGGTCAGCAACGTGGCCGGCGTTCTCGCTCTCGCTCTCGCCCGCTCTCCACGCACCGAGCATGTCAGCTCCTTCTCGAGGTCCATGGCGCGCTGGGCGTCCGGGGCCGGCTGGGCGGCGTCCATGGTGGCGCAAGGTATGCAGAGGCGAAGAAATCAGGAAATATGCAAACAAGGCTGGCGGTCATGTCGTTGCGTCGTTCTGCGGTCGTGATATCGTCGTCGTTTGTCGTTCGTCGTGTCCGTCGTGTCCGTCGTGTTCGTCGTCCGCCTGCCGTTTGTCCGCACACAAAGAAACACGCACGAAACACGCACAAAACAAAGCCGGCGCAAACGCAGATGCAGAGCGGCACCCGGAACGGCACCCGGAGCGGCAACCTGTGGACGGCCGTCGTGTCGTGTGGCGGCGGACGAAGAGGCAGATTCGTTGGGCTGACGTTGGAAGGCGCCAGGGCAAGGCGCCAGGCTCCGGCTATAGCCACTGGCCAGTGTAGCCTCTAGCGCGACGCTAAATCACGTGTTGCTCACATAATCCTTCTAGACAGACGTTTTAGTGGCGCCAGCACCTACTCCAGCACCTACAGCGACCTACGCCAGCACCTATAGCGCACCTACGCCAGCACCTACAGCGACCTGCGCCTGCACCTGCACCGCACCTGCGCCAACACCTGCACCACACCTGCGCCAGCACCTGCGCAAGCGGCGGTGACAACGGCGGTGCTAGCCATACCACCTACGGCGGCAAGAGCTACGGCAATGGCGCTGGCAGCGGAGGCAGCGACTGCGGTAATGGCAGCGGTAAAGGCGACGGCGTTGGCAGAGGCGTAAACGCGGGCAGTAGCTGTCGCGACGACCACGCGCCCGCTACCGTTAACCGTTATAACGCCGGTAGTGGTACCACCGTACTCCTTAAGCGCTGGCACTGCTGTTGACACCACCGCTGGAGTAGGAGCTGGCGCAGGTGCAGTGTAGTTGTATGCTTAGGTGCTGGCGTAGGGGCAGTTGTAGGTGCTGGCGTAGGGGCAGTGTAGGTGCTGGCGCCACTAAAACGTCTGTCTGGAAGGATTATGTGAGCAACACGTGATTTAGCGTCGCGCTAGAGGCTACACTGGCCAGTGGTTATAGCCGGAGCCCAAGGCGCCAATTTGGCTGACTAATTTTCAGCGGCTGTCACAAGGCTTACTGGTTTCTGGTCAAATTGTCTATGCTTATGCTTCTGCTTATCCTTCTATCCGCCTACTCGTGCGTCCACACCGGCTTCTGCTTCTCGGCAAAGGCCTTCATGCCAATGGTCTGGTCCTGGCTGCCAAAGATGCCGTGGAAGACGCGGCGCTCGTACTCGACGCCGTCGCGCAGCGGCAGGTCCTGGCTCTTGTTGACGACCTCCTTGCAGCCCAGCACGGCGACCTTGGAGTAGCTGGCGATCAGCTCGGCCGTGTTGAGCGCCTCCTGCATGAGCTCCTCGTAGGTGGCAAAGACGCGCGCGGCCACGCCCCACTCGCCGGCCTGCTTGCCCGAGAAGGAGCGGCCGGTCAGGATGAGGTCCATGGCGCGGGCCTTGCCGATGGCGCGCGTCAGGCGCTGGCTGCCGCCGGCGCCGGGGATGGTGCCGAGCTTGATCTCGGGCTGGCCAAAGTTGGCCGTCTCGGTGCAGTAGAGCGTGTCGCACATGAGCGCCAGCTCGCAGCCGCCGCCCAGCGCGTGGCCCGAGACCGCCGCGATCACCGGCTTCTTGACCCGCGTCGTCCAGTCCGACCACGACTCGATAAAGGCCCCCGTGTACGCCTTGGCAAACGTCAGCGGCGCCATCTCCTTGATGTCCGCCCCGGCCGCAAACGCCCGCTGCGAGCCCGTCAGCACAATCGCCCGCACCCCGTCCGCCGCGTTGAACTGGCCCAGCGCCGCGTTGAGCTCCTCGATCAGCGGCGTGCACAGCGCGTTGAGCGCCTTGGGGCGGTTGAGCGTGACTGGGGGTTAGCATGTTCGACGCTGCCTGCTTCCGTGCCTGCTTCCGTTCTGTTCTGCTCGCCATACGCACCCTGGCCCACGCCCGGCCGCGGCTCCGACACCTCGATGAACTCGTACCGCCGCACGGCCGCCGCCGAGAAGTTGCGCGCGGCCACGCGCGCCGTCCACGGCGCCCGCATCGGTGCCGCGAGGGGCTGGAAGCGCTTGAGGGCATTCATGGTCGATTTGGTCGGCGCGGATGTGTGTGGTGAAGGAATGTTTCGGCCGCGGTGTGGCAGCTGGGAGCTGGTAGGTGTAAGCATAAGCCGTGGGGAGCCGACGTGCCGAGGAACCCCTCCGGATCACGTGATTATAGCCGACGGCGGCCGGAGCAGGGAGCATCAACCGTTGCATGATGTACAAATACGAGTATACGATAGCACAAGAATGGCTTTTCCATTACCACTCCATATATCCAGACTGTCGGCCTCACGCCCCCGCAAAGAAGCGCTTCGACTCCAGACAGCGGGCGCTCGTGCAGCCCGGGCAGCGCAGGGTCATCTGGGGCGAGCAGGCCGGGGCGCCGGCCTGCAGGTGGGCGAGGGCGAGGTCGGCGAGGGCGCGGATGAAGGTGGGGCTGCCGTTGAGGCTCTCGGCGCGCTTGATGGTGTCGGCGTGGCCGGAGGTGCCGATGACCTCCTCGTCGAGCTCGTAGAGCGTCTCGATGTGGTCCGAGGTGAAGGCGATGGGGACGAGCACGAGGTCGGTCTGGCCCTTGGCCACGTACTGCTCGACGCTGGCCTGCGTCTGCGGGCCCAGCCACGGCTGCGGGCCGACCTGCGACTGCCAGCACAGGCGGTAGGGGTTGACGGCGCCCAGGCGCTGGTTGACGGCGTGCACGGTGGCGGCCACCTCGGCCGGGTAGGGGTCGCCGCGGTTGACCACGGTCATGGGCAGGCTGTGCGCCGAGTACAGCAGCACGACGTCCTTGCGGCGCGCGGCCGGGTACTCGGCCAGCTTGGCCTCGATGTTCTCGGCAAAGGCCGCGACCAGCCCCGGGTGCGTCGGCCAGCGGTCGATGACGCTCCAGCGGATGGTGCCGCCGGCGCCGTCGCCGCGCGCGTCCTTGCCCTCGAGCCGCGTGCGCCACTTCCACAGCTCGTTGAGGCTGCTGCCCGTCGTCGAGCACGAGTACTGCGGGTACTGCGTAAACGCCACCGCGCGCCCGCCGCGCCCGCGCCCGAAGCCGTCGTCCAGCAGCTGCTGGTACACGTGCTCCGTCAGCGGGTTGGCGTACCGGAACGCCACGTACGGCCGGTGCGGCGCCGTCTCCGGCGACAGCCGGTCCAGCTGCGCGCACATCTCCCGGCACTGCAGCTCCGACCACCGCCGGATCGGCGACCCGCCCCCGATCGCCGCGTACTGCTTCTGGATCTTGGGCGTCCGCCGCCGCGAGATCAGCGGGCCCAGGTACGACTGCAGCCGCCCGAGCGGGATCAGGTCGGCGTCGGCCTGCACGTCAGCAAGGGCACTCTCACGCACAGACACGCACACCCGACACCACACCATGGACGCACAAACAGCCGGCTCAGAAAGTCGCCCACTTCGTCCACCGTCGACGGCCCGCCCATGTTGAGAAAGACCATGGCCGTCGGGCCCTGGGCGCCGTGCGCGTTCTGCGTCACCGGCGGCACGGGGGCCGCCGTCGCCAGACCGCGGCGCGCCACGGCCGTGCACGTCCGCATGCTCAGCGGCGTGCCCAGCGGCGTGCCCAGCGGCAGCCGCCAGGCCGGCCGACACAGAGCGGCCATGACAGACTTGCGTTTCGGGGCTCCGATGGCGTGACGGTGTTTGGGTTGGAGCGTCGGGGAGAGAAGGTGGACGTGCGGATGCCGGGTGCAGCAATCAAGAGAGCGCGGATCAGACGAGACGAGACGAGATGTGAGCGCCGACCGACACGTCATGCGCTTTGCATCGTCAACTTTTGCCTCTCCGAGCTCCATCGCCGCCCCACACAAGCAGAAAATGGGCCAATGGTGTGGAGCCGAAAGCCATCTAAACCACGTGACTCCGCGCCGGTTGCGCGCCGCGCTCACGTCTGCCTGGCCCACAGAAAGAAGTGCCAGCAGATGCCGACGACGACAAACACGACAAACACGACACACACGACACATACGACACAGACGGCACAGACGACACCATGGCCAGCCGCGAGGTGAAGATGGAGGACGACGAGGGCGACGAGGAGATTGACGAGTTTGTGGGTGGTGTCCGCCGCCCTCTCTGTTTGCCCTGCTCTCGCGCTGACTGGCCAGAGCTACACGACGCAAAAGGACGCGGTGCTGTTTGCCATTGACGTGAGCGCGTCCATGCTGGAGCGGCCGCCGCCCAGCACGTCGCGCAAGGCCGACCAGGACAGCGCCGTGTCGGCGGCGCTGCGCTGCGCGTACCAGATCATGCAGCAGCGCATCATCGCGCAGCCCAAGGACCTGATGGGCCTGCTGTTCTTCGGGACGGCCCGGTCCAAGTTTCGCGCGGCGGACAGTGCGGGCGGCGGCAGCGGCGGCAGCGGCGGCAGCGGCGGCGGCGGCGTCAAGGCCGAACCCGAGGACGAGAGCGGCATCCGCCACGGGCCGGGCTACCCGCACTGCTACCTGTTCATGGACCTGGACGTGCCGGCGGCCGAGGACGTGCGGGCGCTCAAGAGCCTGGCCGAGGAGGGCGAGGACCCGGACGGCGTGCTGACGCCGGCCGACGCATCGGCTGCGGACGGCAGCGGCGGCGGTGGCGTATCCATGGCCAACGTGCTCTTCTGCGCGAACCAGATCTTCACGACGAGCGCGCCCAACTTTGGCTCGCGGCGCCTGTTCCTCATCACCGACAACGACGACCCGCACGCGGGCGACAAGGCGGCGCGCGCGGCCGCCGCGGTGCGCGCCAAGGACCTGTACGACCTGGGCGTCGGCATCGAGCTGTTTCCCATCAGCCGCGACGGCAAGGCCTTTGACCTGGCCAAGTTTTACGATGTGCGTGGCGAACAACGGCCCCTGTGCTGGTCGACGTTGCTGTTGCTGACCCCCAGGACATCATCTACCGCGACCCGGCGGCAGAGGAGGCGGCGGCGGCGGCGGCGGACCGCGTGGTGGCGGCGCGGTCGGGCGACGGGCTGACGCTGCTGGCGTCGCTGGTGTCGCACGTGCGGGCCAAGCAGACGCCGAAGCGGGCGTACTTTGCCAACCTGCCGTTTGGGGTGGCGCCGGGGCTGGACATCTCGGTCAAGGGCTACCTGCTGCTGCAGCGGCAGAAGCCGGCGCGCACGTGCTACGTGTGCCTGGACGGCGAGAAGCCGCAGCTGGTGGCCAGCGAGACGACGCGCGTGGACGCGGACACGGCGCGCACCGTGGACGCGGGCGAGACGAAGAAGGCGTACAAGCTGGGCGGCGAGTTTGTCTACTTTGCGCCCGACGAGCTGCAGGCGCTGCGCCAGTGGCCCTTTCCGGACCCGGCCTGGAAGGGCCGCGGCCTGCGCATCGTCGGCTTCAAGCCGCGCGTGCTGCTGCCGCCCTGGGCCGCCGTGCGCCGCGCCACCTTTCTCTACCCCAGCGAGGAGGACTACGTCGGCTCCACGCGCGTCTTTGCGGCGCTGTGGCGGGCGCTGCGCCGCGGAGGCAAGTTTGCCGTCGCCTGGTACGTCCCGCGCACGAATGCCAACCCGCTGCTGGTGGCGCTGCTGCCGTCGGACGGGCCGGGCGATGGCCACGGCGACGGCGACGGTGACGGCGACGGCGACGGCAACGGCAACGGCGGCAGCAGCGGCGACAGCAGCGGCAGCCCGCTCCCCTTCCCGGCCGGCCTCTGGGTGCACCCGCTGCCGTTTGCCGAGGACATCCGCCGCGTGGACGACAGCCGGCTGCCGCCGCCGCCGCGGTCGGAGGCGCTGACGGCAGGCATGAAGCCCATCGTGGAGAACCTGCTGCTGCCCAAGACGGCCTACAACCCGGCCAAGTACCCCAACCCGTCGCTGCAGTGGCACTACCGCATGCTGCAGGCGCTCGCGCTCGAGGAGGAGGTGCCCGACGACGCGGCCGCCCTCGCCGCCGACCCGACGCTGCCCAAGTACCGCGCCATCGACAAGCGCGTCGGCGGCAGCCTGGCCGAGCTCAAGGCGCGCCTGCAGCAGGAGGCCGGCCACCTCGAGGCCACGCGCGCCGTCAAGCGCGACGTCGACGATGCGGATGTCGGCGCGCCGCTGACAAAGCGGCCGAAGACGGCCTCTGCTACCAAGGCGGCCTCTGCTACCAAGGCGGCCTCTGCTGCTGCCCCCCCCCCGATGACCGCCCAGGAGCTCCGCCAGGCCGTCGACCGCAACACGCTCAAGGACCGGTCGGTCGCGGTGCTGCGCGCGATCCTCGCGGCCCACGCGCTGCCGACGTCGGGAAACAAGGCGGCGCTGCTGGAGCGCATCGAGCAGTGGGTGGAGGAGCAGGCGTAGGGCAAGTTAGGTCATGTATTCGTATTGCATGTATCCGTGTTATGCATATATCACGTCCAAGATGACAAGTCGGTTTGTTGTTCTTCACCAACAACCGCACCAACAGCTTCCCTTCCTCTTCTCTCTTCTTCACGTCTCCCCCCTTTTTTTCCGCAACCTCTTTTACGTACGTCGTCTTTTCCCGCAACCTCTTTATCGTCCGTCGTTCGCTTTTCGTCTCTTTTTTTCCTCAACCTTTCTATTTTTCCTTTTTCGCTTTCGTCTCTTCTTCCCTGTCAACCTTTCTCCCTCTTCCTCCCTTCTCGACACGCTTCCTGCGCACCGCGACCCAGGGACCATGCAAGTCCTTTATGTTGGCCAGCGGTCTGTCCAATGGGACCCAGCCCTGGCAGGAGGTGGCCCCAGCACCGCGGCCGCCGCAAAAGACGAGTCCCTGTGCGCCCAGTTCGTCCAACACTTGCAGGGTCAGCTGGACGGCCTGGCATCCGAATACTTTGACACCCGCACCAAGCGCGCAGAAAAGAAGAAATGGCTGCTGGCACTAATCCATCTCACACGGGATCCTACGACGTCGATGAGCTACGTCCCACGTGAGCCGAATGTGGCGTCGAGTTCTTGGGACCGCGAGTTGTCGTTTGAGGTATCGGCCGGTGGCCTCATGCAGAAGCTGCAGATGCAGACAGGCCGTTGGTGGAGCGGCAAGACCGCAAAGGGCCTGGGGCGCGAGCGAGTGGACGTGCAGGCGCAGAGCGACGTGCCGGCCTTCTTCGACAACCGCTGCGTGCTGACCGGCGCGATCAAGCCACAAGGGGCACACATCGTGCCGGTCCGGGCAAAGTACGACAACCACGACCAGACCTGGAAAATGCTCCGGATGTTCTGGACCCTGCCTGCGGTGGAGAACCTGGTGGTCAAGGGCCGCGAGAGGGAGAACATTCTTCCCCTCACGCCCACCCTCCACGCCTGGTGGGACGCCTGTCTGTTTGCCCTGCGGCCCATCGCCCATCCCACCGACCCGGCCCACCGGATCTATATCCAGATGGTGTGGCTCCGCGACGGCGACGGCCAGCGTGTGTCGACCCGTTGGGACCACGCCCGGTTCGGCGGGGCCTGCGACTTTCGTCGCGGCAGCGCCGACGGCACCACGTTCCCGGCCATCCAACACGGCGACGTGTACGAGCTCGTGACCGACGACCCGGCCACCCACCCCCTGCCCAGCTGGCACTTTCTACAAATGCAATATGGCCTACACACGATCATGGCCGGCATGCAAGCCGCGGGCGCGCTACGTACCATTTTCCGCGAGGACCCCCCGTCGGACGATGGTTACGGGTCCGGGGTCGACGTTGGAGGTGACGACGACGGCGGCGATGGCGGTAACGGCGGTGACGACGATGCGCCCGTGCCCGACGAGTGGCGGCCCATTCTCGAGGCCGCCGTGGACGCCGGCGTCTTGGACCGGGCCGGCGCGGCACGCTGGGGGAGGGCGTTTGCCCGGGACGCGGCCGAAGAAGCGGCGAGGGCCGAGGCCGATGCGTCGGAGGGATCCGACAGTGCGGAGGCGGCGGACAACACAGGCGGTGGGACGGAGAGCCAGCGGCTGAGCCGGAGACAGCGAGAGGAGCCCTAGGTGGGCGGCCCATCTATGTCCCCGAGCCCGCAGCGGGGCTTGTTCCCCTCCGCACCCCAGCCGGCGGCCGCCGCCGTAGGCAGCGACGACAGCAACGACAGCAACGACAGCAACGGCGACAACAGCGAGGACGCAACCCGTCCAGCGGCGACGGAGAGGACGCGCCCTTCTCCCATCACCACCACTACCACCACCACCACCACCACCACGCGGCGAGGGATGAGACTGCGCCTGGTCTCCAGGACGGAGACCCGAACGGCGGCGCCGGTGGTGCGCGCGAAGCTGGGCGGCACGTGGCGGAGCTTCCGCGACAAGGCAGCGAGTGCGCGGCAGCGCATCGGTGCGGTCTTCCGGGAGGGCAGCGCGGCGTAGACATGGGGTTGTGGATACGTGCAGACAGGAATAAGAGAACGTGGCGTTGGTCTGCAAACAAGACTCGACGTTGTATGATTCGCCCGCTCGTGTTCTTACACTGCCTACTTGTAATTCTACAGCTACCGGTGCGTGTAGCGCCTCTCGAGGGCGCGGAAGGGCACGTAGAGCAGGGCGGTGACGACAAAGGCAAACTCGAAGCCGAGGTCGCCGGTGGTCTTGGCAATGGGGCCGACCCACCAGACCTGGTCCATGCTGGGGACGATGAGGGCGACGCTGCAGAGGGCGGCGGCGATGGCGGCGAGGCCGGAGGGCAGGCGGGCGGCGGCGTCCCAGTCGGCGGCGGGGTAGTTGGCGGCGCGGGCGCGGCGGAAGACGAGGTGCTCGACGAGGACGACGCCGAGAAAGGCCGAGGCCCAGTAGCCGATGAGGGTGATGAAGTTGTTGAGGTTGTCGAAAAAGTGCTTGGAGGCGCCGATGCCGACGGGGATGACGATGGCGGTGACGAGCAGGGCGAAGAGGTAGCGCGGCACGCGCACGAGGACGGGCAGCAGCAGCTGGAAGTTGAGCGTGACGGCGTAGCTGGTGGCGCTGATGTTGCCGACGAGCGAAAAGGCCAGCAGCACCGTCATGAACTTGCCGAAGCCGTGGGCGGGCCGCAGCATGGCGGCCAGGGCGCCGCCGACCATGTTGGCCTCGTAGGCCTCGGTCCAGGCGGGGATGTTGTCGACGGCGCCGGCGATGGCGGCGCCGAGCGTCAGCAGCAGGATGGTGGGCAGGCAGAGGCCGGCGTAGGCGTAGAGGAAGAGGGTGGACGAGCGCGTCGTCTGGGGGTCCAGGTAGGTGAAGAAGTCGGACGCGATGCAGGCCCACGGCAGCATGTACGAGGCGACGACCATGGCAAAGGAGACGACGGAGCGGGCGGGCGAGGCCTCGCCGAGGACGGTCTGGTTGTGCAGCTTGCCGCCGCCGCAGCCGACGGCGACGACGAGGGCCACGAGCGCGGGGATCCACGAGTAGGCCTCGTAGAGGTGCAGCACGCGGTAGCCGCTGAAGCAGATGACCAGCGACACCACGGAGATGATGACGATGCCCACGTAGGGGCTGAGGTTGCCGTCGCTCACCGCCGACAGGCACTGGCCGCCGATGACGACCATGATGACGCAGAAGCCCACGAGCGTGGCGAGGTTCAGCAGGATGGGGATGCTGACGATGTAGCGGCTGGGGGGTCAGCATCAGCAGGGGTGGGTGACGACGTTTGAATACAGGGGCCTACCCAAAGCTGTAGCGGGCCTGCACCATCTGGCGCATGCCCGTCTTGGGCCCCAGCGTGCCGATGTAGGCGGGCAGGATGCCGGTCAGCAGGGTGAAGAAGAGGATGACGAGGGCGCTGTCGCGCAGCGAGCAGCCGAACTGCGGGCCGAGCATGCCAAAGCTGACACTGTTGGACGGCGTCAGCAGGGTTGGTTCTCAAGGCTGGGATCGAGCAACAAGGCTGGGATCGAGCCACGCACGGCAGGATGTTGCAGTTCATGCAGAACCACAGCGTAAAGGCCGTGTAGGTGCGGCGGTCGGTGCGCTGCTCCGCGGGGATGGGGGCGGCGCCGGCGTCCTCGACGCCGCTGGTGGTGAGGCGGGCGACGAGGCGGCGGAGGCGCGACGGCGGCGCCAGCGGCACGGCCTCGGACTCGGCCACGCCCATGTCGCTGGCGTCGGGCGACGACAGGCAGGCCGCGGCCGCCTCCTTTTCGTGGTGCTGCTTCTCGGGGGTGGTGGTGGTGATGGTGGACGCCGGCGGAAGCCTGGCTTCGATGTCGGCCATGGCGGCGGCGGCGGCGGCGGCAGAGAATACGGTACTGTGACGGCGAGGCACGGTGCGGTGTGCAGCTCCGGGGCGGCCATGGCCCGTTGTGCAGTCCTTTATATGTGGCGACGGCGGTGCTCTTTGTTGTGGATAGTGGATAGGAGGCGGCGGATATCTCACCGGCTCCCGGCCCACGCGGCTGGCCGGCCCACTCCGCCAGGCTCTATCAGTTGCCGCCGGCAGCGGCTGCCGGGCTAAGATAGCGGCGTCGGCAACTGCCTGTCTTCTGGGTTGGGTTGTTGGATTGTTGGTGAGTGTGTTGGGTTCTTTTTTTTTTTTTTTTTTTTTTTTTGATTGGACTTTTTATCCTGGTGATCCGCGCTCAATTATAGTCAACGCAACATGGTCAGCCGCGCTGCACCACAACCGCATGGCAGACACCCGAGCACCCACGTCGGCGCCCGACGCCGCCAAGGTCGAGGCACACGGAGGCTTGCTGTCGAGCCCGGCGCCGGCGCCGGCACCGCCGTACCATGTCTACTCGAAGCACGAGAAGTGGTGTATTGTCGGCATGGTCGCAGTCGCTGGGCTATATAGGTGGGAGTTTTATTTATTTTTATTTTTTTTTTTCATTATCGTCGTTTTTTTTTTTTCAAAAAAACTGACAACCAGCCCGTTGCCCGCCAACATCTACTTCCCGGCCATCCCGACCCTCACCCAGGTCTTCCACAAGTCCACCGAGGCCGTCAACCAGACGGTGACGGCCTACCTGGCCATGCAAGGCATCTGTAGGTTCTCGGCGGCGGGAGAAGAGGCACGACCGACAGCTGACCGGCAGCCCCCATGCTCTGGGGCCCGCTGTCCGACCGCTACGGCCGGCGGCCTGTCTTTGTCGTGTGCTTTGTCATCCTGATCGGCTCGTGCATCGGCCTGGCCCTGTGCCCGGCCTCGGCCTTTTGGCTGCTGATCGTCCTGCGCTGCCTGCAGGCGTCGGGCTGCGCGAGCACCATTGCGCTGGGTACCCCCCCCCCCCCCCCCTGTGATTGATTTTGACCACGCGCTGACCACCAGGGGCGGGCGTCATTGGCGACATCTCGACGCCCGAGGAGCGCGCGGGCTACTTTGGCTACTTCAACCTGGGCCCGATGGTGCGTGGTACTCGCAGCGGAGAGACGGCCCCTGACATCTGCTGACCTCCAGCTTGCGCCGTGCATCGGCCCCGCGATCGGCGGCGTGCTGAGCCAGAACCTGGGCTGGCGGTCTATCTTCTGGTTCCTGGTGATCATGGCCGCAGTGTGCCTGGTGCTGATTCTGCTGTAGGTGCTTGGTGGCCCCTCTTTTGTGCCCCCTGGATGCCCCGGTATGCCCCGGGCACCAGACTGACGGCCAGGTTCCTGCCCGAGACGCTGCGGGCGCTCGCGGGCAACGGCAGCGTAGCGCTGGGCGGCGTGCACCGGCCGTGGCTGCCGGTGATTGGGCGGCACGTGGCCAAGACGGCACCGGCAGCGGCAGCGGCGGCGGACGGGACGAAGACGGCGCGGCCGCCGGCCAACCCGTTTGTGCTGTTTGCGTACCCGGACGTGAGCATGACGCTCTTCTTCACGGGCGTCATCTACAGCATCAACTACACCATCACGGCGACCATCTCGTCGTCGTTTGCGGCCATCTACCCGTTCCTGACGGAGACGACGCTCGGCCTCTGCTACCTCTGCACGGGCGGCGGCATGATCCTGGGCAGCACGCTGACGGGCCAGTTCCTCGACTGGGACTACCAGCGCGTGAAGCGGCAGCACCCCGCCGCGCAGCTCGCGCACGCCGCCGACTTCCCCAAGGAGCGCGCCCGCCTGCGCACCATGCCCGCCTACCTCGCCGTCTTCACCGCCTGCGTCTTCGGCTGGGGCTTCAGCATCGACGCCCGCGCCTGCATTGCCGTGCCGCTGGTGCTGCAGTTTTTCTGTGCGTCTGTCGTCTTCCGCTCGTTCTGACTTCTCTAACCCCCCCCCTCAGTGGGCTGGACGTCCATCTCCATCCTCAACACGACCATGACGCTCATGATCGACGTGCTCCACGCGCGGAGCTCGTCGGCCACGGCCTGCGTACGTAGGACGGCAGAGAGCTTCCCGGGAGAAATGCTAACCCCCAGACAAACCTCGTGCGCTGCTTGCTGGCCACCGTGCTGGTGGCCCTCATCGACCGCATGACGGCGGCCATGCACTACCGCTGGGCGTACGTCTTCTGGGGCTGCATCAGCGCCAGCATGCTGGGCCTGATGTACGCCGAGATGACGCTGGGCTACCGCTGGCGGCGCGCGCGCGACCTGGCGCAGGAAAAGGGATGTGAGTAGTCTGTAGAAGTCTGTATAGAGCCGTCTCCTATCGTGTCCTATCATGTCCCCATATCGAGCTGTGTCTATTCCGTAGTTCGTCTCGACCCGGCAACCGCCGCGGATCGCCGCTATCTCGACCGCGCTACTGCGGCACGTATCCGGCAACGAGGCTGCCGGCGCTAGAGCCAGGCTGCCGGTCCAGGCCGTACTAAAGCTGCCCGACGTTGTGCCACCACAGCCAGACGACGACCACCCCGACGACGACGACGACAACCACCACCACCACCACCCCCACCACACCATGCAGAACCACGCGGATGCGTCCTCGTACGCGGCGTCGGGCTACGGGCAGCGCATGGGCTGGGGCACGCGGCCGGCGCTGCTGCTGATCGACGTGTGCAAGGCGTACTGGACGCCGGGGTCGCCGCTGGACCTGACGGCGGCGGGCGGGCACCCGGCGGCGGCGGAGGTGCCGGCGAGCCTGACGCGGCTGGTGCGGGCGGCGCGGGCGGGCGGGGTGCCGGTGGCGTGGACGGTGGTGGAGTACGCGGCGGAGGGCGGCATGGCGGACGCGGGGCTGTTCTGGCGGAAAGCCAAGACGCTCGAGGTGTGGCGCGTGGGCAGCGACCTGCACCGGCAGGGGCTGGCGGACCCGGTCAGCGCGGAGCTGGCGCCGCGGCCGGGCGACGTCGTGGTCAAGAAGCGCTACGCCAGCGGCTTCTTCGGCACCACGCTGGCCACGGAGCTGGCCGTGCTGGGCGTCGACACGGTCGTCGTCGGCGGCGTCAGCACCAGCGGCTGCGTGCGCGCGACCACGCTCGACGCCATGCAGAGCGGGTTCCGGCCGATGGTAAGTGTCTGTCTCTCGAGTGTCTCTGTTCCGCCGCTAATAGCAGCAGGTCGTGGCCTCGGCGTGCGGCGACCGCAGCCAGGCCATCCAGGACGCCAACCTGTTTGACCTCGACGCCAAGTACGCCGACGTGGTGACGGAGGCGGAGGCGGTGGCGCATCTGGAGGGGGGGTGGGTGTGAAGGAGTCAAAGAGTCATTGCTGTGTTATGATACCTGAGTAAAATACAGTCATTCCACCATTGTCTACCATGATATCTACCATACCAAAGTCCACCTATCTATACTTCCACCTATGCTGCCCCCTCCAACAACGCCGCGGCGGCCGGACTGCGCAGCTCAAAGCGGCAGGGAAAGTGCTGGGGGTGGCTGGTGAGGCCGTTGGTGAGGCGGACCTCGGGGGTGATCTCCTGGCCGTCGGGGCCGCGGGCCTTGCGCAGGGCAAAGACCTTGAGCAGGCTGGCGGCGGCGATCCAGACGGAGGCCTGGGCGAGGTGCTGGCCGACGCAGATGCGGCGGCCGAAGCCGAACTGGCCGACGGGCAGGGGCTCGCCGCGGCCGCCGTCGCTGGGGTCGGCGTAGCGGTCGGGGTCGAAGGCGTCGGGGTCGCGGTAGACGGCCGGGTCGTGGGTGATGGCGCGGGCGTTGGCGTAGACGTAGGCGCCGGCGGGGATGAACATGCCGCGGTAGACGTCGTCGGCGGTGGTGCGGTGCGGCACGCCGACGGGCGACACGGGGCACCAGCGCAGCGTCTCCTGCACGACGTGCTCGAGGTAGCGCAGCTCGGGGCGCCCGCGGTCGGCAAACGTCGGCAGCCGGTCGCCCAGCGCCGCGTCCAGCAGCCGCTGCGCCTTGGCCTGCACGTCCGGGTTCAGCACCATGTTGAGCACGAACACGACCAGCGTCGCCCACGTCGTGTCCTGGCCGGCCGCGTACACGGCGGCGGCGGCGCCCTTGATGTCGGCCTCCTCGAGGCGGTCGCCCGTGCCGGCGCGCTGCTGGGCCAGCAGACTGTTGATGAGGCTGGGCTTGTCGCGGCTCGCGCTCGCGCTCCCGCCGCCGCCGGCCGCCGTCATCGCCGCGTAGGGCTTGTCGTGGATCTGGCGGATGGCCCAGGCCCAGTCGCGGGCGAAGCGCAGAGAGCGGTCGACGAGGCAGCTGGGCAGGGCCTGCAAGAAGGGGAAGTAGTCGACGGGGGTGCCGGCGGGGGCGCCGCCGTGGCCGAGGGCGTAGGAGGCGTCCTCGGCCATCTGGATAAAGGGGTCGGCGTCGTCGGCAATGTCGAGGCCGAAGCCGATGCCGAGCACGATGGCGGTGGCGAAGCGGCGCATGACGAGCTCCCAGCGCGCGGGGGCGGCGGCGATGCCGCGCAGCATCTGGCGCGTCTCGCGCAGCTGCAGCGGCTGGTCGACGGCGATGGCGCTCTTCTGGAAGCGCTTCTGCAGGATGCGGCGGTGCAGGCGGAAGGCCGGGCCCGCGCGCAGAAAGGTCAGCGTGCGGCCCCAGCCCATGGCCTCGAACAGCACGAAGCGCGGCCGGTCCGCGTAGTTGGCGCCGCGCTTGTCCAGCAGGTCCACGGCCGCGCGCGCGCTGTTGAGCACCACCACCGGCTGGCCCAGGATGCGGAAGCCCAGCACGTCGCTGCCGTACTCCTGGCCCCAGCGCATGTACGCGTACTCGGGGTTGCCCGCCGGGATCACGCGCAGGTGGCCCAGGATCGGCTCGCCCGGCGGGCCCGGCGGCAGCGGCAGCCCGCCGCGCCGCCGCCGCTCGCTCACGGCGCCGTGCAGCGCGAGGCCGGCGAGCGCCAGCAGCAGCAGCAGGCCGGCCGCGGCGAGGGGGGAGGCCGAGGAGGAGGAGGAGAGACGAGAAATGAGGGCAGCGAGGGCCATGGCGTCGATGGTGGGCGATGCAGGTGGTCGCAGGCGTGGATGCTCTCGGTGCCAGCGGCGTCCCTCATAAAGGGCGTCATCGCGCTCGTGGGTGGAAAGGCGAGGGCGACGGGGTGCGGATGCGGCGGCACGATGGAGGTTGCCGCAACTGCTGCCGCGATTGCTGCCGCGATTGCCTTGCCGGTGATTGGGGCTCTGCCGGGGGGCGCGGCTGACTAGCGCTGCCGGACTTATCAGCAGCCAATGACGGCAAGGCAGCGGGCGGCAGGCTGGTGGCGGCAGGCAATGCAATGGCAGGCTGTGGCGCGGCAGCCAATGAGCGTCCGGCAACGGATGCCTGCCGGCACGGCGACGAGCTCATCGATGAACTTATGGACGATTGCCGTCTTCTTTTTTTCTGCGCTCCTCTCCACGACCGTCCTCACGACTGCTGTACGACTGTCTTTAGCCGACCGTCTTTAGCCGACCGCCTTCGACGCCTTCGACGCCTTCGACCATCTTCAGCCTCACCATGGCCTCCGCTGGCCGCGCCTTTGCGACGGCCCCCACGGCCGACGACCCCTACGTCTACCAGACGGGCTTCCAGAACCGCTTCGCGTCGGAGGCGGTGCCCGGGGCGCTGCCGCGGGGCCAGAACGCGCCGCAAAAGTGCGCGTTCGACCTGTACTCGGAGCAGCTCAACGGCTCGTCGTTTGTGGTGCTGCCGCGCACGGCCATCCAGAACGTGTGGATGTATCGCATCCGGCCGTCGGTGGCGCACGGCCCGCTGGCGCCGGCCGACGACCTCAACCCGGCGCTGGAGGCGTGCTTTCTGCCGGGGCACGGCGCCGTCGAGGTGGTGCCCGACCAGCGCGCCTGGGACCCGTTCCCGCTGCCGCCGGCGGACGGCGCGCCGGTCGACTTTGTGCAGGGCCTGCAGACGGTGGCGGGCCAGGGCGACCCGAGCCTGCGGCAGGGGCTGGCGGTGCACGTGTACGCGGCCAACGCGGACATGCGGCGGCGGGCGTTCTGCAACGCGGACGGCGACCTGCTGCTGATGCCGCAGGCCGGGCGGCTGGACGTGCAGACGGAGCTGGGGCGGCTGATGGTGCGGCCGGGCGAGCTGGCCGTGGTGCCGGCCGGGCTGCGCTTCCGCGTGGCGCTGCCGGACGGGCCCAGCCGCGGCTACGCGCAGGAGGTGTTTGGCGCGCACTTTGCGCTGCCGGAGCTGGGCCCGCTGGGGTCCAACGGCATGGCGCGGCCGCAGGACTTTGAGAGCCCCGTGGCGGCGTTCGAGGTGGACGAGCGGCCGTGGCAGGTCGTCTACAAGATGGCGGGCCGGCTGTTTGCCGCCGAGCAGGACCACTCGCCCTTTGACGTGGTCGCCTGGCACGGCAACCTGGTGCCCTTCAAGTACGCCACGGAGAAGTTTGTCAACGTGGCCAACGCCGAGCGCGACCAGGCCGACCCCACCGTCTACTGCGTGCTGACGGTGCCGTCGCCCGTGCCCGGCGTGCCGCTGACGGACCTGCTCGTCTTCACGCCCAAGACCATTGCCACGCGCCACACCTTCCGGCCCCCCTACTACCACCGCAACATGTCCGCCGAGGTCATGGGCCTGCTCTACGGCCGCTACGGCGGCAGCGCCCACGTGCTCGAGCCCGGCGGCCTCAGCTACGAGGCCAGCTACATGCCCCACGGCGAGACCTACGCCACCTGGGTCGACGCCACCACCCGCGACCTGGCCCCCGAGCGCGTCTGCGAGGACACCGTCGCCTTCATGTTCCACATCACCGCGCCCCTGCGCCTCACCCGCCGCCTGCTGCCCTCCGCCCAGCCCGCGCCCCCGTCCCTGCGCGCCGCCTACCGCCCGCACTTTCTCGACCGCCTCCCGGATGCCAACGCCGCGCTGAGCGCGGCGGGCGCGAAAGCGGTCGAGGTCACGGAGAGCTAGCGGAGTACGGAGTATACGGAGGATTTAGTGAGATAGGATTTCAAGATAGCGCTAAGCATGGTTCAGCTGGCTCCACTCGCTAGCGCGCCGGCAGTCGCCGGCGCAGCTTATAAGACGCCTCTGCCGCCGGCATGCATCCACCGGCTCGCTCCTGTCACCCACGCCACATCATGCCTTCGTTTTGGGAGTCGGTTGGGGCGCCTGGGGCGCCTGTGGCCACGGCCGCAACCCCGGCAGCGGCGACGACAGACACCACTTCTTTACCCCCCCCGCCCAAGCCCCCCCGCCAGCGCGGCACCGTCGCCTGCCGCCGCTGCCGCCGCCTGCGCAACAAGTGCCGCCACGCCGCCGCCCAGCCCCCCTGCCAGGGCTGTGCCGCCGCCGGACCCGCCGTGGCCGCCGCCTGCTGCTTTCCGGCACGCGGCGAGCGCGACGTCGACCGCCATTTCCGCCGCCGCCCGCGCGTGCCGGGGCCAGAGAAGGCGGCGGCCGAGCTGAAGCCGTCGGGCCAAACAGAGCAGACGGGGCAGCCGGAGCCGACACCACAGCCATTGCCAGTCCAGACAGCCCAGCCAGTCCAGCCGGTCCAGACAGCCCAGACGGTCCAGACAGCCCAGACGGTCCAGACAGCCCACCGTCGGTACACCCCCGCTCCCCGCCTCCCCCCCCCCGGCGAGATGGCCGGCTGGCCCCCCCACGGCGAGGTGGTCGACGGCTGCCGCACGTTTGTGGCCTGCTACTTTCAGCTGGGCTTTCTGCCCAAGGCGCTCTTCCTCGAGCAGCTGGTGCAGGCGCCCGGCCAGACCAGCCGCTTCCTGCTCAGCTGCATCCTGGCCATCTCCTCGCGCTTCACCCCGGCCCTCGTGCGCCGCTACGGCTCGCGCGCCGCCGCCACCGACTTTTTTCTCGCCCTGGCCCAGGACCGCGCCCTCGCCGAGATGTACGCGCCCTCGCTCGCCCGCGCCCAGGCCTTCTTCCTGCTGTCCATTGCCGAGTGGGGCAACGCCGACCGCGAGCGCAGCGCCATCGACATGGCCGTCGCCGCCCGCATGGCCATCCTGCTGCACCTGCACCGCGAGGAGACGTACCGGCTGGCGGGGGGTACCGGCACACCAGCCGGCAGCCCGGGAGGCGCCGTGGCCCTTGACACCGGCGCCGGCGCCGTGCCCGCCGACCAGGTGGTGCGCCTCGAGTCCGCCCGCCGCACCTTTTGGATGATCTGCAGCCAGGAGAACCTGCACGCCGGCTCCTCCACGCCCGCGCCCCTGGCCCTCGAGGACACCACCGCCCTGCTGCCCTGCGACGAGGCCGACTTCGCCTTTGGCCTCGTGCCCGCCCGCCGCGCCGCCCTCGCCGGCACCCCCCCCGCCCGCGCCCACCCCGCCCTCGCCGTCCTGCCCGACCGCTGCCTCTTTGCCACCCTCATCCAGGCCCACTGCCTCTGGGGCCGCGTCGCCCGCCACTCCACCCGCGACGCCCTCGCCCTGGACGCCGGCGGCGGCGGCGGCGGCGGCAGCGGCAGCGGCGGCGGCGCAGACGTCCGTGCCGACGCCGGCCTCGCCCCCTGGGCCCGCGGCAGCGCCTTTGCCTCCATCACCCGCGCCCTGCGCGACTGGGAGGCCACCCTGCCCCCGCGCCACCGCTGGAGCCTCTGGAACCTGCGCGGCTGGCGCGCCGAGGGCCTCCACCTCGCCTACCTCTCCGTCGTCATGGTCCTGCGCCTCAGCAACATTGTCATCCGCCGCGTCTACCTGCCCAAGCTCATCGACGTGCTGGACCCGGCCCGCGTCGCCCCCCCAGAGCCGTCCCCAGGGCAGGCTCCGACCCCGACCCCGGCCCCGGCCTCAGCCTCAGCCTCAGCCTCAGCCCCGGCCCCGGCCCCGGCGCCCACGCCGTCCTCGGCCGCCCACACCCCCGCCGGGCACGACCCCGACGAGCAGGACTGGCAGCGCATGTCGCACGAGCTCTTTGACAACGTCGTGCAGCTGCACGAGCAGGTCGTGGCCTACTTCCGCATCCGCACCCCCGACGAGGGCTTCCCCGCCATCCTCGTCTTCTGCATCTACATGTGCGGCTCCCTCGCCGCCTACCTCTGGCACAACCCCCACCTCTGCCCCCACATCGCCGCCCTCGAGGCCGAGGAGATGGTCCTCAGCACCCTGCGCATCCTCGGCGAGCTCTACTCCGCCTGGCCCGCCAGCGCCCGCTGGCAGGAGGTCCTCCAGCGCCTGTCCGGCGCCGCCGCCGCCGGCAGCCCTCCGCCGCCGCCCGGCACCCCCCTCCCGGCGTCGGCGCCTCCTCTTGTTGACGAGCTGCCACTGCCACCACCGCCAGCAGCAGCAGCACCACCACCACCACCACCACCACCACCACCACCGCCGCCGCCGCCACCATCGCCGCCGCCGCCGCCGTCATCAGGCCTGCCTGCCGAGGAGCCCTCTTCCCTGCCTTATATGACGATCGGCGCCGCCGCCTCCGCCTCGGTGGACGCAGACCCCCCCCTGTCTTCCCTGGACGACCCCCTGGCCAAGCTCGACGCGTCCGCCGCCGCCCCGCTGCTGGGCATGGACGGCGACGCCCGGAACCTGGTGGCCGCCTTCCCCTACGACCTCTTCAACGCCGAGCTCACCGACTACCTCGACGGCAACATCCACTACGGGCTTCTCGATGGGTTTCCGTAGGGGGCGGACAGACAGAATCAAAGAAGAACGATGCATTGCACTGTACAAAGGAAAGGCTACAAACAAAACAAAACAACAATCCCCCCCCCCCCCGGGGCCTACTCAAACAGCTTGTCAAACAGCCGGCCAAAGCGGCCGGACGGGCGCGCGACGTAGACGGCCTCGTACTGGTCGATCTCGTCCTTGAGGCCGCCGAGGCCGAGGTCGGCGGTGCCGGGGCGCACGTAGGTGGTGCGGCGGACGACCTTCCAGGCGACAAAGAGGACGATGAAGAAGAAGATCATGCCGTAGTCGAGGAAGAACCACATGACGGACCAGCGGCCGGACAAAAAGACGTCGTAGCCGGCGGCCAGCAGCATGAAGAGCAGGCCAAAGATGGCAAAGTAGGACGTGTAGGGCTGGAAGCGGCCGCGGTACGGCAGCGTGGCGCGGTCGACGCCCTGCTTGCGCAGCGCCGCGCGGAAGTGCAGGTAGGTGACGACGGTGCACAGGTAGTTGATGATCTGGCAGCAGGTCACCAGGTCCACCAGGTACGACAGCACGTCGGCGGACGAGCTGCTGACCTGCAAGAAGGCCAGCAGGCAGAACGCCAGCGACATGGCCAGCGCGTAGATGGGCACGCCGCCGCGCGTGCAGCGCCCAAAGAAGCGCGGCGCGTGGCCCTCGAGCGCCATGCCGTGCAGCGTGCGCGTGGCCGAGAAGAGCAGCCCGTTGCCGGCCGAGAAGACGGACGTCATGATGAGCGCGTTGACGAGGTGCGGCAGGAACGGGATGTGCATGCGCTGCATGGCGATGACGTAGGGGCTGGCCGCGCCCGTGCCGGCGCCGCCGCTCTCGCCGCCGAGGATCGCCGCCAGCGTAGGGTCGTTGTAGGGGATGACGATGCCCATGCACAGGGCGGAGCCCACAAAGAAGACGAGGATGCGGTAGATGAAGGACCGGAACGCCGGCGGCAGCACCTTGCGCGGGTTCTCGGCCTCGCTGGCCACCATGGAGATGTACTCGGGGCCGCAGATGCTGCTGGTCAGCGAAAAGGTTCCTCTGTCAGGGGCGGGAGCGAACGCACGAGAAGCTGGCCTGGTAGATGCACGAGATGAGGCCGCAGAAGCGGCCGAGGCTGCCGGGCTCGAGGTGCGAGACAAAGGCGCCCGGATTGCGCCAGTAGCGGAAGCCGTAGCGGTCGTGGATGGGGTTGCCGCCGACCATGGTGATAAAGGTGAAGAAGAAGAGGCCGATCATGAGCAGCACCTTGAAGATGGACAGGTAGAACTCGGAGATGCCAAAGTAGCGCACCGAGACCATGTTCAGCAGCGCGTACAGCACGATCAGCGCCACCACCATGGCCTCGACCGGCACCTTGTCTGTCCAGAACGAGAGCATGATTTGGAAGGCGACGATCTAGGGGTCAGCGAGGAGGCAAGGGGTCTTTGCGACGAGGCAGCGCGGGCCTACCTCAAATGGGACTGTGAGGCGTTAGCAGGTTCCCACGCGAGAGGACAACCCGAGGGAGGACAACCGAGACCTACCGAGAAACGCCATGTTCAGGTAAAAGTTGTAGGCCTGGGCGAAGCCGAGGGCGCCGTCGACCCATTCGCTGCCGAAGCGCACAAACGGCGACGGCACGGGCAGCAGCGTGACCATCTCGGCGAAGCACTCGTTGACGGCCCACATGACCATGCCCCAGAGGACAAAGGCGATGAACAGGCCGGCCGGGCCGCCCTTGGGCAGGGCCGCGCCCATCTGGACGTAGAGGGCTGCTGGTCAGCGTTATGCGAGCGCACAGAGTAGGAAGCATACACACAAGTCCCGATGGCACCGCCAATGGCAAACAGCTGCACCTCCTTGCCGCGCAGCTTGCGGTGCAGCGACTGCGAGCCGGCCGTGATGGGCACCTGCGAGCCCTCGTCCATGTCGCTCTCGGGGGCGGCCGCCGCGACGCCGTGCTCGACCTTTTTCTCAGACAGGTCGGCCTCCATGGTGTAGGTGGACGTAAACAGGGGCAAGCCAAGGCCCAGGAAGGTGAGGAGCAGAGGGGATCAGGAGTCTGGACAGGTCAACGAGCCGAGTCAAACGGACGTCAGACGGAGTCCAGAGCCAGAGCCCAGCTATATAGCAAGCAGTCTGCACACGAGCTGCATCGCCCCGTCTGATATGCACCCCCGTGCGCCCGTGTACTTGTAACCCGACCAGGAAGGACCTGCCACACGGCGCAGCACCGTTATCTCTGCAGCTGCATCCACCGGCGGCCGGTCCCTCCACGTCGTGATAAAGCGTCGGCGGGTCCGCCGCCTTATCTGGTCGGCGGCGTCGCCGTCACGTGGGTAGTCACGTGACTACCGGCGACGGCCGCGGCGACGACAAGGGCCCGAGCATCCGAGACGCGTCACCGATCATTGCGATGAGATGCATGGCGAGTGAGACGTATATACTTGCTGTATTGACTGGTGTGTCTTGATTTTGATTTTGATTCGTTGATTTTATGACTATTTACGTTACGTTTACATCGGAGCTTATCTCAGTTCTTATAGTCTGGAGACATGCGCTCCTCGTACTGCAGATGCGGCTGGAACTCGACATACAAGCAGTCCTAGACGGTCAGCAGAGCTCGGCACGTTTGTCGTCAGTCCGCTCGTCGACCCACCGGCGTGCTGGCCATGCGAAAGTTGTAGGCGGCCTCCTCGTCGGACACGAGGCGCTTGGGGTGGCCGTTGGCGGCGGCGGCGTCGGCGAGCAGCTGGACGCGGCAGCTGCGCTCCATGAGGCAGAAGAGGAAGGCGGCCTCGTCGACGGTGTGGCCGACGGTGAGGAGGCCGTGGTTGAGGAGGATGCAGGCCTTGTTGGCGGCGCCGAGGCTGGCGGCGATGCGGGCGCCCTCGTCGCGGTCGTTGGCGATGCCGCCGTACTGGTCGTAGACGCTGTGGGCGCCGTAAAAGTAGCAGACGTCCTGGTTGAGCATCTCGAGGGGGCGGCCAAAGGCCGAGTACGCGCGGCCGTGCACCGAGTGCGTGTGGCAGATGGCGTGCACGTCGGGGCGCGCGCGGTGCACGGCGGCGTGGATGGAGAAGCCGGCGTTGTTGATCGAGGCCGCCGCGTTGCCGCCGACGACGTCGCCCGCCAGGTTGACGCACACCATGTCGCTGGCGCGCATCAGCCCAAAGTGCACGCCCAGCGGGTTGATCCAGAAGCGGTCCGCGAACTCGGGGTCGCGCACGCTGATGTGGCCCGAGATGCCCTCCGCGTAGCCCTCGCGCGCAAACACCCGGAACGCCCCCGCCATGTGCTCCAGCTGCCACTGCCGCGTCTCCGCGTGCGTCGCAAACCGCGGGATCCCCGGCAGCCCGCGCCCGCGGTGCGCCATGGCGTTGAGGGGGTCCAGCTCGGCCGTCAGCCCGACCGCAGTCGGAGCCTGGGCCGCGGTTGCGGTCGCGGTCGTGGTCGTGGTCGTGGTCGTGGCCGTCATGTTTGCGGTGTTGTTCTGGCTGTTCTGCGAGAGGCGGATGTTGTGTTGTGTCTTCTCATCTGTATAGTCCGAGATCGTCCCTACTATGCCCGTATAAGGCGTGGATCGGCCTGTGACCCACCGTGATAAGCCGTCGGCGCGTCCGACGGGCACGATCGAGTGGGACAGCAGTGGGACAGCACGCGGCACCCCCGAGTACATAGACGAGTGGCGGCGGGGTCCGCTGCCGGCTGCCGTGTTCTGTTCGACACGGGCACGCAGCAGCATGGATTCGCACGGCGTCGTGTCCCAAGGTACGCAGACAGCCGCTCCGCTCCGCGCTGGACGACCCGCCGCTGACCACCGCAGTCTTTCAGGCGGCGGCGGCGAGCCGCTGCGGGATCGTGGCCCTGACGGCCGTGGCCGTGCTCCTGCTCGCGGGCGGCCTCTACCGCCTCGTGTACTGGCCGCTGGTGGCGTCGCCGCTGGCAGCCGTGCCGGGCCCCAAGCTGTACGCGCTGACCAAGTGGCGGCTGGCGTACGACGACTGGCGCGGCACGCGGACGCGGCGGCTGTGCGCGCTGCACGCGCAGTACGGCGCGGCGGTGCGCGTGGGCCCCGGCGAGGTGTCGTTTGCGTCGCTGGCGGCGCTGCGGGCCGTGTACGGCGCGGGCTCGGGCTTTGAGCGCACGACCTTCTACCGCATGTTTGACGTGTACGGCCGCCAGAACCTGTTCACCTTTGGGCCCGGGCGGCCGCACGCGGCGCGCAAGAAGGCGCTGGCGCACGCCTACGCCAAGACGGCCGTGCTGCGGCCGGACGGCCGGGCCGCGCGCCTGCTGGCCGACCACGTGGCGGACTTTCTGGCCGTGGTCGAGGCGGCGAGGACCGAGGCCGGGACCGAGGCCGGGGCCGATGCCGGCGGCGGCGGCCACGACCTCTTCCGCAGCCTGCACTGGTTCAGCCTCGACAGCATCACGGGCTTCCTGTACGGCGAGGCCGGCGGCACGCACGCGCTGCGCGGCTGCGAGGCCGACCGCCGCCTGCTGGACGACATTGTCGACCCGGCGCGGCGCCGCCTCAGCTGGTTTGCCGTGCACCTGCCGGCGCTGACGCGGCGGCTGTACGCGCTGCCGGCGTGGGCGGAGCGGCTGCTGGCCGGCCTGGGCCTCTTCCCCATGCGCCGGCCCGCCACGTACACGGCCATCCGGGCGCACGCGCTGCGCTCGTGGGCGGCGTTTGAGGCGGCGGAGGCAGACAGGGAAGATAAGAAGGGCGAGGAGGACAATCTGTCCATAATGGCCCGCCTACACATGTACAACCGACAGACGGGCGGGCACCTGGACGGGCTGGACATGGCGTCGGAGCTGGCGGACCACTTCCTGGCGGGCATCGACACGACGAGCGACACGCTGCTGTTTGCCATCTGGGCGCTGTCGCGGCCGGAGCACGCGGCGTACCAGGCGCGGCTGGCGGCGGAGGTGGCGTCGCTGGACGCGGAGGACGCGCTGGACGCGCGCGGCAACCCGACGGCGGCGGCGGCGGACCGGCTGCCGTTCCTGGACGCGGTGCTGCGCGAGACGCTGCGGCTGTACGCGCCGCTGCCGGCGACGGAGCCGCGCGTGCTGCCGGGGGCGGCGGCGGTGGTCGACGGCGTGGCGCTGCCGGCGGGCACCGTGGTCGGCATGGACCCCTACACGCTGCACCGCGACCCAGCCGTGTTCCCGCAGCCGCTGGCGTTCCGGCCGGAGCGCTGGCTGGGCGAGGACCCGGCGCTGGGCGACGTGGCCGCCATGCGGCGCTGGTTCTGGGCCTTTTCCAGCGGCGCCCGCATGTGCATCGGCATGCAGTAGGTGTCTTCATACGTTTCACACGTTTCATACGGACACTGACGCCGACGACAGCCTTGCCATGGCCGAGATGACGATGCTGCTGTCGGCCCTCTACCGGCGCTACGCGACGCAGCTGCACGCGAAGCAGGTCGGCGCCAGCCCGGGCATCACGAGCCGCTTCGAGGTCTTTGCGGACGAGACCCTGCCGCGGGTGCTGGTGGGTGCCCCGTCCCCTTTTGAAGACGCTTCTGACCAGCAGGAACACGAGTGCTGGGTGACGTTTACGAAGCGGGGGTAGCCTGTACCCCCTGGTTGGCTGTCGGAAGAGCTGTAAATTCATACATGATTACATGTCCGCTCCGGGTATCAAAGTTCAAGGCCTCCTCCTGCCCAGGCCTCCTCCTGCCCAGCCCCCCCCTACCCCCTACCCCCTCACGTCGCGGTAGCGGGCGCAGATCTCGGCAATCATGGCGCGGATCTTGCGGGCGGCGGCAAACTTGAGGCTGAGCTTGGCAAAGAGCTCGAGGGCGAGCTCGAGGTCGTCAATGGTGCGGGAGGTGCGCAGGACGGCGGCGAGGCTGTCGGGCTGGGCGGTGGTGGCGTAGATGAGGGAGAGGGTGGCGGTGAAGAGGGCGAGGAAGTTGAGCCAGTTGTAGGCGAGGCGCTGCTGCTGGTGCAGGCTGTAGCCGTGGCGCAGGGCCATGGCGGCGGCGTGGCCGAGCACGCGCACGCGCGCGGCGTCCATGACGGGGAAGAGCGGCGACGGGCGGTACAGCGAGGCCAGGTGCGTGTAGTAGTTGAAGTCGTACCACGTGCTGCTCAGGTGCGGCACGCGGCTGTCGAGGTCCGGCAGCGGGAAGGGCATGCCGCGCCGCCAGTCCACCAGCTCCTGGTGCAGCGCCGCCAGCACCGCCGCGCGCTGCTCCGCCGTCTGCGCCGCCCGCCGCGCCGGCGAGCCGTAGACCTGGCGCGTGATGCGGCTGGCGATCTGCCGCAGCGCCAGGATGTGCCGCGGCACGCACAGCATGGAAGGTTGGAGGGGGGCGCCGCCCTGTGCGTCAGGGTCGGCGGCATCGGGGTCCGCCTCGGCGTCTGCCGAAAACGGCTCCACGTCAATGTCGTCGTCGTGCAGCGCAAAGGGCCGCCCCAGCGCGATGGACACGACGCGGTCCATCATGTAGATGGACCAGAAGACGCGCTTGCGCTTCTCGGCCACGGCCGGCGCCAGCGCCTCGTAGGCCGACGCCGTGTGCAGGCCGAAGCCGACGGCGACGCGCGCGGCCATGCCGACGAGGAACCACGTGTTGGGCCCCAGCTGGTTGAAGAACGAGTACGACACCTGCAGCGTCAGCACCTCGAGCGCCGCCATCTCGTGCAGCGCCAGCGCCTGCTCCGCGTACTGCAGCGCCTTGTTGTAGTACAGCATCGGCTCCGACTCCTCCGACAGCGCCACCGACGAGAAGGCCGTCGCCCCGATCGCCAGCACCATCCACACGCGGAACAGCGCCAGCGGCGACAGCTCCGCTGCCGACCCAACGCCCGAGGGATCTTGCTGCATCACCCGCAGCGTCGCCAGCAGCTCGCCGCGCTCCACCAGCGGGTACAGCGTGTTGGAGTGCGCAAAGTAAAAGTCCACCAGCAGCCGCACGTGCTCCGCGTCGCCCACCCCGTCGTCCCGCATCGCCGCCGGCGGCCACGCCAGGCCCGCCAGCGCCGTGCTCGGCTCCAGGATGTCCGTCAGGAACACGTCCCCGAACAGCAGCGGGTACACCGACACGCTGCCCCGCAGCCCGTGCAGCGCCGACGACCCGAACACGTCCGACGGCGACGCAAAGTCCACCATGGCCGGCTCGCCGCTGCTGCCCGCGTAGCCGAAGCCGCCGCCGCCGCCCGAGTCGCCGCCGCTACCGCCGGGAACGTCGCTGCTAAACACAAAGTCCGCCTTGTCCGGCGTCAGCCGGCAGAGGATCATCTGCGTCAGCTTGGCAAACGACACGCCCGACGACGAGCCCACGTGCCGCTCCGCTGCCGCCTCGAGCGACAAGGACTTGAGCTCCTGGGCAAAGGACGGCGTCTGCGGGGGTGGTGGTGGTGGTGGTAGTGGTTGCTGGGGTGGCTGCTGGGCCGCCACCGGTGGTGAGAATGGGGGGGGGGCTGGCTGGGGTGCTGGCTGGGGTGCTGGCTGGAGTGCTGGCTGGCTGAACTGTTGCCGGGACAGGGGCCGGGACTGGGGCCGGGACTGGGGCTGCGACTGAGACTGCGACTGGGGAGCGTGTCCGCCGTCCCCGCCGTCCCCGCCGTCGTCGTCCTCCTCGTCCGTGGCCGGCCTCGGACCCGGGGCGCTCTCGGACGCCCCCTGGGCCAGCTGCGAGCGCAGGGCCGCCAGCTGTGCCTCGAGGCTGCGGACGTATCTACACACCACCGTCAGCTGAGCACGGCACAGGACAGGACAGTTTGTGTCTGCCGGCGGCGGGGAGCAACGCACGCCAGTGGCACGGACGCGGTGACCCCCCGCTCCGTCTCCTGAAAGCTGCAGCGCACGCGGGCTGACGTGCAGTTCTGGCAGGCCGGCAGCTGGCGGTCGCAGCGCTTCTTGCGCTTGTGGCAGCGCGTGCACGACGTGCGGGCCTCGGGTACAAAGGGTTCGGGCATGGCGACGCCGGGGGGGGGGGGGGGGGAGGGGGGGGGAGAAGAGGAGCCTCCGAAATTGTCGGGCGAGCGGCCAGCCCGCCAGCTTATAAGCGGCGGCTGTGGCGGCTGGCGGCTTTGGCGGCTTCGGCTTTGGCGGCTTTGGCGGCTTTGCATGGGGACCCTGGAGATAGGGCGCCGCCGGCGACGCGTTATCGCGCGTGGGCAAGTGGGGCACAGATAAGGTCACGTGATGTATTTGCGCTCGCTCCGACAAACTACCACGCCTCCACCACGGCCACGGCCTTGACCTCGACGAGCATGCGCGGGTCCGGCAGCTTCTTGACGCAGATGGTGGCGCGCGCGGGGGCGGACGCGCGCGTGGGGAAGACCTTGTTCCACTCGGCGTTCATGCCGGCGTAGTCGCGGTCCATGTCGACGACGTAGACGACGGCGTCGATGAGGTTCTGGACGCCGGCGCGGCCGCCGGTGGCGCCGCGCAGGACGGCGTCAATGTTCTCGAGCACGGCGGCCGTCTGCGCGCGCACGTCGAGCGTGCGCGTGCCGTCGGCGTGCTCGACCACGCCGGGCCACGTGCCGTCGGGGCGCACGCACGCCGTGCCCGCCACGTAGATGGTGCGGTGCGGGCCCGCCGGCGCCAGCCGCGCGTTGGCAAAGCGGCTGGCGCCCTCGGGCGCGTCGGGGTTGACCACGTAGGCCTCGCCGTTGGGGGACATGGTGGTGTGGTGTGGTGGTGGTGGAGTTGGGCGAGGTCGGTGAGGTTGGTGAGGTAGGAGGGCGGCTATGACAGGTTGACGGACAGACGACAGACGACAGACGACAGACACCGCGATAAATAGACAAGACGCGCTCGCGATCGACATCGCATCGCGGCATCAGTCGGAGGGTCCGATGGCGCGGCGCGGAACGGCCGCCGCCGGCTGGATGGACCCGGCCGATGCGGCTAAAAAGAAGACGGACAGCCACAGGAGGACGACGGCCACCAGCCGCAAACCCACCGCCATGGCCGTCCAGTACCACGAGATCCAGGACTTTGTCTTTGACGACGGCACGGTGCTGCCGTCGCTGCGGGTGGCCTACGTGGACCGCCACCCGCCGGGGGCGACCAAGACGGCGCTGGTGATCAGCTGCTTCCGCGGGCGGCTGGCGACGACGTGCACGTTTACCGACGTCGGCGGCGGCGGCAGCGGCGGCGGCGCGGCGGCGGCGCTGCGCGACCACCGCGTCGTGTGCGTGGCGCTGCTGGGCAACGGCGAGTCGGCGAGCCCGTCCAACACGCCGGGCTTCCCGGCGGCGACGGTGACGTACGCCGACTGCGTGCGCGCGCAGCACGACCTCCTCACGCGGAAGCTCGGCCTGGGCAGCGGCAGCGGCAGCGGCACCGGCAGCAGCAGCGTCCTCGACGTCGTCGTCGGCTTCTCCATGGGCGGCCAGGCCGCCTACCACTGGGCGCTGCTGCACCCGGAGCTCGTGGCGCGCGCCGTCGTCATCTGCGGGTCCGCCCGCACCAGCCGCCACAACGTGCAGTTCCTCGAGGGCCCGCGCGCCGCCCTCGAGGCCGCCACCGACTACGTGCCGCTGGCGGAGCGCCGCGCCGCCGCCGTCGTCGCTGGGAAGCAGCCGCCGCCGCCGCCGTGCGTGCGCGGCCTCGCGGCCTTTGGCAAGGCCTACTCGGCGTGGCTGACCAGCGCCGAGTGGTTCGAGCAGGAGGGCTACCGGGCGCTCGGCTTCGACAGCCAGCGCGCCTGGGACGCCGCCGTCACCGGCCCGGCCTACGACGGCTGGGACCCGGACGACCTGCTGGCGCAGCTGGGCATGTGGCAGCGCGGGGACCTCTCGGCCGTTGTCGGCGACGGCGACAGCCGCGACGGCCGCGGCACGCTCGAGGACGCGCTCGGCCGCATCCGCGCGCGCGTGCTGCTGATGCCCTGCCAGACGGACCAGTACTTCCGCGCGTACGTGTCGGAGCGCGAGGCGCAGGCCCTCCCGCGGGCGACGGTGCGCGTCATCCCCTCCATCTGGGGCCACATTGCCGGCGGCGGCAGCAACGCGGCGGACACGCAGTGGATGAACGAGCAGATAGCTTCTTTTTTGGCAGAGGAAGCCTAGACCAGGACATAAAATACATTCATCTACAACACACTAGGACTGGAGAGCCTGCCGGCCCGCCTCAAACAGGGCGGCCGCGCACAGCACGACGTCGTCGGCGAAGCGGCGGCCGACGAGCTGCATGCCGACGGGCAGCGGGGCGTCGGGGCGCTCGGGGCGGGCGGCGAAGCCGCAGGGCACGCTGAGGGCGGGGTGGCCGGTGGCGTTGAAGGGCGCCGTGTTGTTGGTGGTGCCGACGGCGTAGCCCAGGGCGTCGGCCGTCGACAGGGACGCCTGTCCGGCCGCCGGCACGGGCAGCGGGCGCGCGAGGTCCGGGGCGCAGGGCGTGACGAGGACGTCGACGTCGGCGGCGGCGAGGGCGGCGTCGTAGGCCGCGCGCAGGGCGAGCACGCGGCGGTGCGCCTTGGCCTCGAGCCCGGGCGGCAGCAGGCGGTCGGCGGCGAGCTGGCTGAGCAGGATGTTGACGGCGGCGGGGGTGCGCTGGTGGAGGACGGAGGCGGCGGCGGCGGCGCCGTCCTTCAGCGGCAGCTGGGCGGTCACCGGGCGCAGGTGCGGCGGCACAAACGACAGGTGGCCGGAGCAGCGGCCCTGCAGCAGAAAGGCCGCCATGGACGGGCGGCTGCAGGCGTTCCACAGCACGGCGCCGTCGGCGTGCAGCGGCACGGAGACGTCGACGACGTCGGCGCCGGCGGCCGCGAAGCAGGTCTGCGCCGCCGCGCGCACCGTGTCGCGCACGACGTCCGTCACGCCCGCCATGGCAAAGCCCTCGGCGAGCAGGCCGACGCGCCACGGTCGGCGGCGGCCGCTGCCGTCTGCGGCAGGCCGCTCCGGTGGAGCTCCCGACGCCAGGAGAGCCCTAAACTCGGCCAAGAGAGCCGCGTAGGGCAGCACGTGGGCGCGCAGGGGCGACTCGGGCCCCATGCGGGGGTCGAGGCCGTCGTAGCCGGCGACGACCTCGAGGACGGCGGCGACGTCGTCGAGCGAGGCGGCCAGCGGGCCAAGGTGGTCGATCATGGGCGACATGGAGGCGGCGCCGGTGTAGGGCACGAGGCCAAAGGTGGGCTTGAGCCCGTAGACGCCGCAGTAGCTGGCGGGGATGCGCACGGAGCCGGCCTGGTCGCTGCCGAGGGCCAGCTCGGCGGTGGGCATGCTGTCGACGTCTTTGAAGCCCGGACCGAGCCCGGGCCCGCCGGCCTGCAGCATGCGGTGGGCGGCGACCAGGGCGGCGCAGCCGCTGCTGCTGCCGCCGGACGAGGCGCCGCGCAGCCAGGGGTTGTGCACGGGGCCGGTGAAGGAGGTGTAGGACAGCGGCGAGGCGCACCAGCCCTCGCAGGTGGCGGTGCCGCGCACGACGGCGCCGGCGTCGAGCAGGCGGCCCACGACGGTGGCGTCGACGGCGGCCGGCGCCCAGGCGCCCTGCTCGAACAGCGCAGGCGACACGCCCAGCGTCGTCGGCAGGCCCGCCACGGCAATGTTGTCTTTGATGGCAAACGTGCGGCCCTGCAGGCGCCGCGTCGCCGGCGCCGCTGCCCGCAGGTCGCACATGTGGCTCCAGGCGTTGAGCGGGTTGGCCGCCGGCGCGGGCACTTTATAGCGGCGGCCGCCTTCGTCACCGTCGCCGCCGCCGCCGCCGCCCACCGTCGGCCGCGGCACCAGGGCGGGCGGCGTGTACTCGGGATCGGCGCCGACCTTGTGCATGACGGCCAGAAAGGCGCGCAGGACCGGCTTGTAGGCGGCCTTGTCCTCGGCGCCGACCTGGATGTTGAGGGCGGCGAGCAGCCCGTCCAGGTCGCCGTCGGACAGCTCCGGTCTGTCGTTTGTTAGCACGGGGTCAACGAGGCAAATCTGGCGGCCAACATACTGGGCAGCGCCGGGGATCACAACAATGGACATGGCGGCGATAGTTGCAGACAAGAGGAGGTCAAGGTGCGGACGGCCTTTTATCTACGGTGGATCTGAAGTAGAGGTAGAGCTCATTAAGTACTAGTTGCACTGGTTTATAGCACTAGCCTATCGCTATTCCTGGCCATTAGCCAGCAGAATGCGGCCCCCGTCGATGCACAGGTTGACGCCGTCGACGTAGGACTGCCGGTTAGAACGAGCCGCACAAGAGAGACAAGGCGACTTACCCCTGCACGGCTGGCGAGATACATGACGGCGCCGGCAATGTCGTCCTCGTCGCCGGCGCGCTTGGCCGGCACCTTGTCGAAGAGGCCGGCGAACATGTTGCCGGCCTCGCCGACGGGGTTCATGTTGCTGGGGACGACTGGCGGTCAGTGGGGGGAGAGAGGGGGGGGATTCAAGGACAGGGACGGCCTACACCCCGGGTTGATGCTGTTGACGCGCACGTAGAAGCGCGCAAACTTGGCCGCCAGCAGGCGCACGAGGTGGTCGGTGGCGGCCTTGCTGGCGGCGTAGCTGGTGAGGTCGACGTTGGTGGCGTTGTGCATGCTGGCGCACGAGCTGGTGACGACGATGCTGCCGCGGCCGGCGCGGCGGCCGGGCGATTCGGGCGGCCCGGAGGCAGCGGCGGCCGCCAGCAGCGGCAGCAGGGCCACGGCGAGGAAGTAGTGCGCGGTGGTGTTGACAGCAAAGGAGGCGGCCCAGTCGGCGGGGCGCGCGGACCACAGCGACGCCTGCAGCTCGGCCAGCGGCGCCGCCAGCACGTCGCAGGCCACGGGCGGGTCGCGCCGGATGCCCGCGTTGGACACGAGCAGGTCGACCTGCGCCTCGCGCGCCGCCACGTGCGCCGCCAGCGCCGCCACCGCCTCCTTGCTCGCCACGTCGCACGCGTAGCCCGTCGCCGACCCGCCGCCGCCCGCCGCCGCCGCCAGCGCGTTGAGCTCCGCCACCCGCGCCTCGATGGGCTCCGACGGCAGCGCCACCACGTACACCTTGTTGCCGTTGGTGACGAGGCCCTGGGGGTCAGTTGTCCGTGGGGGGATGAAGGGGGGGGAGGGGGGCACCTTGCAGATCATGAACCCCAGGCCGCTGCTGCCGCCGGTCACGACGGCCACGTAGCCCCGGACGCCAAAGAGATCCTGTGTTGCGAGAGAGGCCATGATGGTTTGTGATGGATGGTGGTGGAGGATGCGGCGATGCAGGCCGCACTATGTCTATCGCAGCGGCTATCAAGGCGTCGGCTAGCCCGACAGTAGTGTTAGGACAGACAAACGACAGACGACAGACGACAAACGACAGACGGCAGACGGCAAAAACAGACAGGTGTTGAAAATAAAATAATACATCACAAGCAGAGATGCTATAGTATACATAAATCAAAGCTACTTATATCATCCCCAAACTACTCAAATACTCATCCCTGCGTCCAGGACCACGTTGACGCCCGTGATGCCGCGGTTGCGTGTCAGCGCCAGCACCTGGTCGGCCACGTCCTCGACGGTGACGAAGCGCTGCAGCTTGGTGCGCGCGCGGAAGTCGGCCTTTTGCTGCGGCGAGAAGCGCGCCGCCCACTCCGTCTCCAGCAGCGAGGGCGACACCGAGTTGACGCGCACGCGCGGCGCCACCATGCTGGCCAGGCCGCGGACCATGTGGATCTGCGCCGCCTTGGTGGCCGAGTAGGCCGGGAAGGAGGTCAGCTTTGAGTTTCGCGCGGCCAAGATGTCCTAGACACACCAAAGAACTCCCCATGCCGTGCACGCCGGCCAGCGACGCCGTCGTCGTAAAGGCGCCTTCGCGCGCCGCCAGGTACGCCTCCGTCGCGTGCAGCAGCCACAGGTGCGACTTGACGTTGACCGCAAACGCCCGGTCCCAGTCCGCGTCCACCACGTTGTCGCCCAGCCGCGTCGTGTCCCGGAACGCCGTCCAGCCCCCGTTCGAGCACACCGCGTCCAGCCGCCCGTGCACCGCGTGCGCCTCCCGCGCCAGCCGCTCCACGTCGCTGCGCTCCGCCAGGTCCGCCTGAATCACGGCGTGCCGCGCGGGCCCGTCTGTGCCGTCTGGGCTGTCTGGGCCGTCTGGGCCGCCGTCCGCCCCGGCGAGCTCCCCCAGCAGCTGCTCGGCGCGCGCGCGGTTCTGGTGGTAGTTGATCACCACGTTGTACCCGTTGCGCGCAAACAGGCGCGCCATCGCCGCCCCCAGGCCGGCCGAGCCCGCCGTCACGAGAACCACCGGGCGTTCCGTCATTGTTGCAGGCTGGTCAGGTTGGCGTTTGCTTGCCCAAGCTCCAGCAGTCGCTCAAGCTCATGCCGGAGCTCATGCTGAGCTCACCACCGTGCCACCACAGTGCGCAAACTGTATCCTGCTATCTCCCGTCGGTCGGCCCGTCCGCCGCCTTATCGCGGATCGAACGACACCGCATGGCCACGTCGGGGGTGCCGCGCCGGCGACGGCGACGACCGCGAGGCGACGGACCGATCGCTTCGCAGGGGTGATTATTTAGACAGATTCGGCCGTCGTCTCTGTCTGTCCCCCGTCCAAGGCTCCAAGGCACCACACCGTCGACCAACACCATGGACAAGTTTGCGAGCATCGACGCCGGCCTCCTGGCCGGCTACTGGAAGGGCCTGCAGAGCCACGAGCAGGCGGGCGCGGTGGCCACGGCGCTGGCCGTGGTGGCGCTGACCTACGTGTTGTACCAGGTGGGTGCCAGACGAGAGACATACAGCGACTCAGACTGACGACTGCCCTAGGTCATGTTTGCGACGGACATCCCGCACATCAAGGGCCTGCCGGAGATCCCCGGGGCGGTGCCGGTGTTTGGGCACCTGCTCAAGCTGGGGGACGACCACGCGACGGTGTGCGAGAAGTGGTGGCGGCAGTACGGGCACTCGGTGTTCCAGATCAAGCTGGGCAACACGCGGGCGGTGGTGGTCAACTCGTTTGAGGACGCCAAGCGCATGCTGCTGGGGCACCAGAACGCGGTCATCGACCGGCCCAAGCTGTACACGTTCCACGGGCTGATCAGCAGCACGCAGGGCTTCACCATCGGGTCGTCGCCGTGGGACGACTCGTGCAAGCGCAAGCGCAAGGCGGCGGGCACGGCGCTGAGCCGGCCGGCGCTGCGCAACTACCACCCGATGCTGGACCTGGAGAGCTACTGCATCGTGCGGGACGTCAAGCGCGACTGCCAGGACGGCGCGGTGGAGATCGACGTGCGGCCGTACATCCAGCGCTACGCGCTCAACACGACGCTGACGCTGTGCTACGGCATCCGCATGGACGCCGTGTACGACGAGCTGCTGCGGGAGATTCTGACGGTGGGCTCGGCCATCTCGCTGCTGCGCAGCGCGTCCGAGAACTACCAGGACTACGTGCCGCTGCTGCGCTACGTGCCCAACAACGAGAAGAACGCGCGCTCGGCCGAGCTGCGCGCGCGCCGCGACGCCTACCTCAACCACCTGCTGGACAAGGTGCGCGCCATGATCGCGGCGGGCACGGACAAGCCGTGCATCGCGGCGGCCATCCTCAAGGACGAGGAGACCAAGCTGAGCGGCGTCGAGGTGTCGTCCATCTGCCTGTCGCTGGTGTCGGGCGGCTTCGAGACCATCCCCGGCACGCTGACCTCGTGCCTGGGCTCGCTGGCCCGCCCCGAGGGCCAGGCCTGGCAGGACCGCGCCTACGCCGACATCCGCCGCCACTACCCCGACGTGCGCGACGCCTGGGCGCGCTGCTACGCCGAGGAGACGGTGCCCTACGTCAACGCCATCGTCAAGGAGGCCGGCCGCTACTACACCGTCAGCGCCATGAGCCTGCCGCGCAAGACCGTCTCGCCCGTGCAGTGGGGCGGCCCCGGCGGCGCCGTCATCCCCCCCGGCACCATGGTGCTCATCAACGCGCAGGCCGGCAACCACGACGTCGACCACTTTGGCCCCGACGCCGGCTCCTTCAACCCCGAGCGCTGGCTGTCCAGCCTCGACCCGCCCACCGAGGCCGCCGTCGACGGCCTGCCGCACCTGTCCTTTGGCACCGGCTCGCGCGCCTGCTCCGGCCAGTTCATCGCCAGCCGCCTCATCTACGCCGCCCTCGTGCGCCTGCTGTCCGCCTACAAGGTCGTCGCCAGCGAGGACGCGCCCCCCAACACCGACTACGTCGACTACAACGAGATCAAGACCGCCCTCGTCGCCATCCCCCGCTACTTCCGCGTCAAGCTCGTGCCCCGCGACCCGGCCATGCTCGACGAGTGCCTCGCCCAGGCCGAGGCCCGCACCAAGGAGCACTACAAGGAGGCGGCGTAGGCCACCGTGGGCAGGGCTGTATGTATGGAGTAGACTGGCCATTGTAGATGACAAATGGGTGTTGGTTCTTGGCTCTTTTATTCGTATAACAGTGATTACGAAAGCTCGATGGATTGCCAACGGCAACTGAGATCCAAGTGAACACGTTTTGAGGGCACCTCACTCGTGACAACCTCCGCCCAGCTCGACATGGACCCTCCCGACTCCCCCTTCACAACCGCCGCAGACGTGCTGGCCCGCGCGCGCGCCTCGGGCGGCGACGGCCTGCTGGTGGCGCCCACGTCCGCGCCGCAGTTTCGCGCCGTGGAGGCGCTGCGCGACCGCCGCGACGAGAAGCTTCGCCTGCTGTACAGGGCCGAGCTCGCCCTGCTCATCGTGACCGTGCCGACGGAGCGGCACGAGCAGCTGCATGGCGAGCTGAACCATAGCCTGGCCCACTGCATCACCGAAATGGGGCTGAGAAGGTCGTGGAGCCAGTCCGTCGGTGCCACCACCTTCCGGTCGGCCTTGGACACTGGATCGTCTGGCGAGGGCGATTCAAGCGGCAAGCCCTGGTCGACCCAGCACGGCAATCGCCGGTGGCCGACGCTGGTGATCCAGGCGGGCGAGACGCAGACGCTGGCCAGCCTGCGCATGAAGAAAGACTTCTTGAGGATTCGCAGCACCAGGTCAAGGTTGTCATCCTGGCCAAGGGATACGCCGACCAGAAGCGGATCCTCATGGAACAGTGGCAGGGTCACGGAGTGAATGAGCGCCCGGGCGCCGCGGCGACACGCGGGCACGCGGCAGCTGGGCAGGACAGCGTGTGCTTGCAAACGATCAACATTGTCTGGGCCGGCCCCGTACCCTTCCACGACGCGGGCGTCGAGGCGCAACTCGACTATCAAAACTACAGCGTGACGGGGGGCCCGCTGCGGCTCGACTTTGCCAGCCTGTTCCTACGACAGCCAGCACCGGAGAGGGGCGAGCACGATATCATTTTGGATGATTCCGAGCTGCAGTGGTATGCCACCAGAGTGTGGCAGGACGTCGAGTGAGGGGAAGCGTGATTGGGGGCTGAAGAGTGGAGATGATACAGGAGGGGTTGGTTTGAGCAGCACGGAGTAGTCCGTAATACGGCTAGAGTTTCGGTTCTCTTCATAGGAGTTGCCAATGAAAAACACGGATGGCCCCCCCCACGAACTCGGAGCTCAACGCAAAGCGCGAACCCCAGTGCATCGGCGTCACCCCCGAGCGCAAGTACTACCGGTGCGGCAGCACATGGGTCAAGCGCAGCCTGCGGCCGACGGAGTGGCAGAAGCACGCCGGCTATCTGCACGTGCCGACGCTCAACTTGGAGCGCGTGCTCAATGAGGGCGCGTGCCTGGCGTTCCTGGCGGCGCGGACCGAGATCCCGCTGCCGAAGCTGCTGGCCTGCTTTGAGGACGACGGGGCCGCCTACCTGATCACAGACTACGTCGAGGGCGTGGGCATGAACGAGCTGTCCGAGGCCGACCAGGCCGTCGTCGCCCGCGAGCTCGAGCAGCACATGGCGACGCTCCACGCCCTGACCTCCAACGTCTGGGGCGGGCCGGACGGCCAGGTAGGCATCGAGCGGGCAGGCAAAGAGGTACGAGGCTGACCACCAGGTGCTGCCGCCGCACCGCGTCATGCGCAAGGGCGACGGGCGGCCGTGGGTGATGCGTCCGCGGGAGACGAACGATCTGGTCTTCTGCCACAACGACCTCTCGGCCCACAACGTCATCGTGGACCCCGCCACCCTCAAGATCCGGGCCATCATCGACTGGGAGTACGCCGGCTTCTTCCCGCCCGCGTTTGAGCGGCCGTTCTACAAGCGCGCTGGGCCCTCGGTGGCGCTGCCGGGCGAGGTCGACGACGCGGACGCCCTGGCCAAGATGATGGACGAGGAGAGGCTGTAGCCAGGATGGGTTGGTCTACGTTCCGCTGCCGTATGGCAATCTTTTTTTACCTGTCATCCTTACAGGCATGGCTGGAGCTGGAGAACGAGCATCTTGCGTTTTACAAGTCATGCTGTGCCCTCACGTTTTCTCATCATACTCTGAGTTTATAATTCTGTTATGGCTACTCTTACAGAGTAACCAACACGAAGCGATAAAACTAGCACTTGCCACACCCTTCAAGTCTGCTGCACAAATGCGTCTTTTACACGGTAAAAAATAGACAGACCGCGATCTGCAGAACACTGAAAAATGAATGTGCCCGTGCCCAACGTTGTCAGGCCCGTTGTCGAGGTCCGGTCGTCGTCGACCGCTGTTCTGTCGAGCATTCGGCTGACTCAGCCGCCAAGACGCCGACGCGCCGCCGCCGCCTGACAGCAACTCCGCTTTCTGCCGCCTCCACCGCGCTGTTCACGCAGAACGCGGCGACCACGCACACACAAGCGCGACCGCGACCAGCCCCGCGCGACGGGCAGCCTGGCCGATGGGCACGCTATACGGCGCGGGGGGCGACGGTCGCCTGGGTTTTGGGTTCGGCTTCGGGCGCGGGGGACGCGATCCCATGCTCGGGCTCGGGCTCGGGCTTGGGCCCTACGATGACGGAGGCGGCAACGGCAACGGCAACGGCTACGACAACGGCTACGACGACGGCTACGGCTACGGCGACGACAGCGGCGGCGGGGCGACGTGCCGCTCGGCGGACGAGCTGCGGGCGCGCGTGGCGGCGCTGGTGGGCGGCGCGCGGGTGTCGGCGACGCGCGCAGCGCACGTGTCGGCGTCGCTGGACCTGCCGGCGGACGTGGTGCTGAACCTGCTGGACGGCGGCGGCGGCGGTGTGGGCGGCGGCGTGGGCGACGACACCGACCCGGAGCTGGTGGCGGCCGTCCACAGCAGCGGCAGCCGACTGCCGAGCGTGGTGACGGTGCGCGAGGTGGTCATGGACCAGCCGACGGCGGCGGCGGCGGCGGCGGCGACGGCGACGGCAGCGGGGGAAGCAACAAAGACGACGGCCGGGCCGCTGCTGCAGCGGGCGGTGGCGGCATATCTGGTGCGGCACGTGCGGCAGGCCGACGGCAGCCCGTGGGCGCTGCAGGGGGCGGCGCGGGCGTCGCAGGGCTGGACGGTCACGTACGCGTGCCAGCAGTCGGCGGCGGGCTGGCGCCAGGCGAACCAGGCGAGCCGCAAGCCGGCGCACGTCGTCGGCCTCTCGACGCGGGAGGACATGCAGAACACGGCCAGCCTGAGTGAGTGCTGTTGCTGCCGCCGGACGCTCCTCGGTCTCGCACTAACAAACGACAGGCCGCCCCGCGTTTGACTGCCGCGGCGTGGTGCGCGTCACCTTCTCGCGCTTCAGCCGCTCCCTCGTCGTCCAGTACGAGCACACCAACTTCCACTGCACCGTCGCCGACATGGCCGCCCTCGTCCCGCCGCCGCGCCCGCCCACGCCCCTGGCCTCGGCCGCCACGGGCACGAGCACGAGCACGAGCACGAGCACGAACACGAGCACGCCCCGACCCGCCACCAGCAAGGGCACTCCCCGGTCGGCTACCACCAAGCGGCCTGCCGCCAACAACCATGCCAGTGCGAGCACCCCGGTCGCGGCGGCGGCGGTCGCCAACGGAAACGCCATGGGGGGGCTTCGGACGCTGGCGCCGCGGCCCGTGGCGGCATCGGCTGCGGACGTCGCGGAGACGGCGCCGTCAGCTGTGGAGGCGGCGCCGTCGGCTGCAGAGGTGGCGGCCGCGGCGACAGCCATGTCACAAGCAGCTGCAGCTGCAGCAGAGGCAGCAGCACCGTCAGAGGCAGCAGCAAAAGCACCCACGGAGCAGCCAACCGCAGAACAAGCGGCTGCCACATCGGCGGCAGAACCCGAGGGCGCACCCGGGACAGCCGCAAACGGGACGCCAGTCCAAATGGCGGCTCCAGCGGCAGATGCCCCCTCAGGACAGCCTCTGACGCCCGGCGGCAAGCCCAAGCGGCCGAGGAAGCCGCAAGACCCGTCGGCGCGGAAACGGGCAAAGAAGGGCGGCGACCAGGCGCAGGACGGCGCGGCGGACGGCGCGGCCAGCGTGGCGGGCGGAACCGGCGGCCAAGAGGCAGGGCCTGTGGCCAGCGCGCAGGAGCTGACGCCCACGGGCCGGCCCAAGAAGCCCAGGAAGCCGCGGGACCCGGAGGGGGCGCAGAAGAGGACGACGGCGGGGCCGACAGCGGGGCCGACAGCGGGGACGATGGCAGGGCAGGGCCCGACGGGCGGCGCGAGCGGGACGGCGGCGCCTGCACCTGTGCGGCCGGTGGCCGCCGAGGCTTGCATGGAGCCGGGAAGCGACAACGCGGATCCCCGGGGGGGGACGCAGAAGAGCGAGAGCGCGGTGGCCCGCCCGCTGCTGGGCGATGCCCCAGCGACGGCTCCTCCCGTGCCTGTGGCGGCGGCTCCTCCTCAGGCAGCAGCAGCATCGACGACGACAAAGACGGCAACGACGACGACGACGACAACGCCGTCATCAGCACAGCCCTCCGCCGCACCGGCGGGAGGCGCAGGCCAGGCCCCAACCCCAGCTCCAGACGCGTCCCGCGTGCCGGCGTACAAGCGGGTGACGGAGGCGGAGGTGTCGGCGGCGCGGCGGGCGACGGCGGTGCGGCTGCTGACGGAGCGGCGCGTGGACCCGGCGACGCTGACGCACGAGCAGTTCTGCACGTTTGCCAACCAGGCGCCGGCGCTGCAGAGGGAGTCGCTGGAGCTGCTGGCGCACTACGGCGCTGACCGCCTGGCCATCGTGCCGGCGGGGAGCGGCGGCAAGGCCGGCGGCGGCAGCAGCACGGCCAGTGCGCGCGCCAGCACCCACAGCACCCAGACGGCGTCGCCGAGTCCGGCGGCGGCGCAGCCAGCACAGCCAGCACAGCGAGCACAGCCAGCACAGCGAGCACAGCCACCACAGCCAGCACGGGCGACACAACAGCAGGCGAGCCAGCAGGCGAGCCAGCCGGCGAGCCAGCCAGCGAGCCAGACGGTGAGCCAGACGACGAGCCAGCCGGCAAGGCAGCCAGCAAGGCAGCCAGCGAGCCAGCCAGCGAGCCAGTCAGCGAGCCAGTCAGCGAGCCAGCCAGCGAGCCAGTCGGCGAGCCAGCCACCTGCACTGAAGACGCAGGCCGCGGGCGTCCGCCCACCCGCCTCGGCGGCACCGACGCCCCCCGCGGCCGACAAGCCGGCCCCGGCGCCTCGGAAGCCGCGCGCCCCGCGTGCGCCGCGCAAGAAGGCGGGCGAGGCGGCTGCGGCCAAGGCGGTCGCGGCCAAGGCGGTCGCGGCTGTGGCGGGGGCGACGGTGCCGACAGCGCCTCCAGCGTCGACCGCGACCACGGCCACCCCCTCCACCACCACCACCGCGCAAGCGAGCTACATGTACCAGACAGCTGCACAGCCGCAGCCGAGTGTGCAGCGACCAGGCAACGCGGGCACAGCGGCGCAGTGGCGGCCGCCGGCGCAACCACCAGCACGGACGACAACGTCCGTGCCGCAGTCGCTGCCCGGGCCGAGTCTGGCGGGCTACGCGAGCCACCATGCAGGCGGTGGCGCTGGGCCCGCCCGGGCGAACATTGGGGCCGGGCGATCGCCACCGCAGGCGCAGGCGCAGGCGCAGGCGCAGCAGCAGCAGCAGCACCGACCGGGCCGGGTGTCGCCGGCGATGACGGCGGCCCAGACAGCCACAGCGGCGGCTTCGGGGCTTGGCTCGGGAAGCTACCTCGGCGAGCACGGACGCTGGACGGGCAGAGGTCACAGCAGTGGCGTGGCGTATGGAGTGCAGCAGCAGGCGCAGCAGGCACAGCAGGCGCAGCAGCAGACGGGCCGGACCGTGTCGTCGATGGCCAACTACGCGCAGCTGCTGCAGCAACGGCAGCAGCCTCAGCAGCAGCAACAACATCAGCCTCAGCAGCAGCAACAACATCAGCCGCAGCAGCCGCAGCCTCAGCCGCAGCCGCAGCAGCAGCCGCTAGGCTGGGGAAGCTACGGGACGCCGCCGCAGCAGGCTGGCGCTCGTGCCGCGTACAGCTGGGGCAGCGCGAGCCGGCAGCCGGGATCGACGGCGGCGGGGCCGACGCTGCAGACGATGGGGAGCGGGTGGTATGGGGCTCAGAGACAGCCGTACAATCAGCAGCAGCAGCAGGGGACTCAGGGGACTCGGGGTCAGGGGCCACAGGGGCCGTAGGATCGACAATATACCCATGGACATTTTCTGATGCTAAGCCTCGGCGGCGATCCAGGGATCGGCGGCCCAGGAGTCGCCGGCGAGGTCGACCTCGTCCCAGCGGGCGGGGACGGGGCTGCGGTGGGAGCCCTGGGCGGCCTGCCACATGAGGCGCTTCTCGTCGCGGAGCTCGCCGGTGACGGAGTGCCAGACGGCGTGGTTGTGCCAGAGGACGAGGTCGCCGGGGCGGTAGCGGTGGACGTAGACGTGCTGGGGGCGGAGGGCGCGCTGCATCAGGCGGCGCAGGGTGGCGCGGACCTGGGCGAGGTCGTCGACGACGGTCTCGGCGCCGGAGCGCGGGTCGGTGGTGACGAGGCGGTAGGCGCAGCAGCCGAGGGCGACGAGGTGGGGGCGCTCGGGGCGGCCCGGGTTGCGCCAGACGAGGGGGTAGCAGTGGACCTGGTCCCAGGACCAGGGCTCGAGCTGGTCGAGCGGCCGCTCGCGGCCCTCGTCGGCAATGGTGAGCCCGTCGGCGGTGGCGCGGCAGTCGCCGATCCACGCGTAGGCGCGGGGCGCGTACTGCACGCGCGTGTTCATGGCCCAGGTCTTTTCCTCGGGCGTCAGCAGGCTGAAGGCGCGGGCGCCGGAGACGACTGGGGGTCAGCGGGGGTAAAAGAGCGGGGGGGAGGAGGAGGAGGAGGAGGGAGGAGGAGGACGCACAGGCCGTCCCGCCGGCCGGGACCTGCTTCTCGGAGCCGTCGGGGAAGCGGATGGTCTGGTCGGGGAGGTGGCTGGGGGTGACGAGGCAGTGGATGATGGTGACCTTGCCGGGGTTGCGCTCGTAGAGGGGGGCGTCAATGTGCCAGCGGTAGAAGCGGGTGTGGCCGGCGGCGAGCTCCTCGGGGGAGAGCGGCTGCGCGTGGAAGTCTGCCTGGGACTGGGGGGAGGGGAGGGGGGTCAGGTCGAAGGTAGAAAAGGAGAGGAGAAGAGAGGACAAGGAAGGCCCACCACATGCTTCAGACAGAGGTCCTCCCCCTCCCCCGGAAAGACGCCGTTGCCGATGACGGCGACGTCGGGGTGCTGGGGCAGGCGGCCGGCCTGGTTGCGGCTGAGGATGTTGGCGGGCTCGCGGATGGGGTCCGGGCCGGCGCTGTGGGCGTCGGCGGCGTGCTCGTCAAAGAGGCGGCAGAGGGCGGGCAACGTGGCCGGGTCGACGACGGCATCGGCGGCGGCATCCTGGCGCACGACCAGCACGCTGTGCTCGTGCAGGGCGTCGACGAGCAGGCGGCGGTCGGCGGCCGACAGGGCCTCGAGGCGGGCGCCGTTGAGGCGCACCTCGGCGCCCAGCAGCGTCTGCGCGCGCTCGGCCGGCGGCAGCGGGTGGACGGAGAGGGTGGGGGTGTCCGTGTCCATGGTCTAACGGTCTATCCGGGTTTAGCAGCTACCGACAGCCGTCGACCGCCAGCGCCAGCAGCCGCCGTCTCTTTATGCAGCGCCCGATAAGGGGCTCGGGTGAGGTGCGCGCCTCGTCCGGTCTGGCGGCTCCGGGCCCGCCACATCTCGGCCGACCATCGTAGCTGTCTAGTCTGTAGTCTGATTGTAGCTCATGTAGCTCGGGGTGTGTTCTCTTCCGTCTGTTATCCGTCTGTCCGTCCTCCCCCCTACCGTCCTCACCCCCCCTAACGGCCCCCCCCCCCCCCACCATGCCTTCTCGCCTCTTCGTCGGCGGCATCGTGGTGCACTGCACGGGCCGCACGGCGGCGGACCTGCACGTGCTGACGGACGCGGCGATCGGGGTGGACGCAGACGGGCGCATCGCCTGCGTGCTGACGGACGTGCCCTCGGCGGTGGCGGCAGCGGCGGCAGCGGCGGCGCAGCACGGCTTCGCCGCGGACGAGACGGTGGCGCTGGGGCCGACGCAGGTGCTGCTGCCGGGGCTGGTGGACACGCACACGCACGCGCCGCAGTGGGAGAACCGGGGGATCGGCATGGACCGGCCGCTGCTGGAGTGGATCGACGCGTACACGCGGCCGACGGAGGCGACGTTTGGCGACGTGGAGGGCGTGGCGGCGCGCGTCTACGACATGGCGGTGCGCGACACGCTGCGCGGCGGCACGACGACGGCCTGCTACTACGGCACGGTGCACGCGGCGGCCACGGCGCGCCTGGCGAGCGCGTGCTGGGCGCAGGGGCAGCGCGCGCTGGTCGGGCAGCCGAGCATGGACGAGACGGGGCACCCCGAGTACGGCAACACGTCCGTGGCCGACGTGGTGGCGCGCACGCAGCAGCTGATCGCCCACGTGCGGCGCCTGGACCCGGCGGGCCGCCGCGTGGTGCCCGTCGTGACGCCGGGCTTCGCGCCCGTGCTGTCGTCGGCGGGCATGCGGGCGCTGGCGGCGCTGGCGCGGGCCGAGGGGCTGACCATGCAGACGCACCTGGCCGAGAGCCCCGGCGAGGTGGCGGCGATGCAGGCGCGGTTTCCCGGCGGGCGCTCGTACGCGCAGGTGCTCGACGACCACGGGCTGCTGGCACCGGGGACGGTGCTGGGCCACGCGGTGCACCTGTCGGCGGCGGACCGGGCGCTGATCGCGGCGCGCGGCGCGGGCGTGGCGCACTGCCCGGCCAGCAACCTCAACCTGGGCAGCGGCGCGTGCCGCGTGCGGGCGCTGCTGGACGCGGGCGTCGAGGTCGGGCTGGGCTGCGACTGCTCGGGCGGCCACAGCGCCAGCGTCCTCGACAGCCTGCGGCGCGCCAGCGACGTGTCGCGCATGCTCGAGTTTGTCGGCGGCGCGCCCGGCGACGCCCGCGCCCGCCTCGCCGTGCACGAGCTGCTCTACCTGGCCACGCTGGGCGGCGCGCGCGCCGCCGGCCTCGGCGACCGCGTCGGCAGCTTCGAGCCCGGCAAGGAGTTTGACGCGCTCGTGCTCGATCCCGACGCCGGCCTCGACACGGGCGCCGGCGCCGTGCGCCTCAAGGCCGGCGAGCCGCCCGCCGACGTCTTCCAGAAGCTGCTGTTCTGTGCCGACGACCGCCACATTGTGCAGGTCTACGTGCAGGGCGTTCTTTGTGTGGATAAGAGGGGGGACTAGAGGGGGTAGGCAGATAGGCGACGGAAGATCCGTAGATTACGGTAGAATAGATATAGGCGGGCGTGATCAGATATGCTAGTTTATAGATACAGGTATTTACAGATATAGATATACACAAGTAGATTTACATTCAGACACAGAATACAGACAGATACACAGAGATCTACTCACAATGGACCCCCCAAAGGTCTCGCAGCGGCCCAGCCTCTCCTGTCTCCGTAGGTCCCCTCTTTGTTTACCCCCTCCGTCGGCCCCCCTGACCCCCAGCATGCGCCCGCTCCAAGGTGCGCTGCGACAAGCAGATCCCCTGCCAGCGCTGCCTGGGCCAGGGCAAGGCCTTTCTGTGCGTGCGCCCGGCCACCCAGCTGTCGACGCGCCGCGCCGTGGCCGAGCGCCGCGTCGAGCGCCGCGCCCTCGAGAACATCCGCGACTACCTGCACATCTCGGGCACGCCGCCGGCCCAGCTGCTGGGCGTGCTCAACGCGCGGATTGAAGGGCTGGGGGGGAGGGGTGGCGGGCGGGCGGATGGCGGGCGGGCAGATGGCGGGCGGGCAGATGGGTGGGCGGATGGGCGGACTGACGGGCTGGGTCAAGCTGTCCAGGCCGTCCAGGCTGTCCAGCCTCTCCCTCATGCACAGCCTCTCCCTCCTGCCCAGCCCCTCCCTCCTGCCCAGCCTCTCCCTCCTGCCCAGCCCCTCCAGCCCGTCCCTCCTCCCCTCCTCCCCCCCGACGAGACAGACCACGTCTCCCCCGAGGAGACGGGCCTCGCGCTGACCCTCGAGTACCTCGCCTGGGGCCGCCGCTACAACTACCAGGCCACCCCCCAGCCGCCACCGCCGACGACGACGCCGTCGCCGCCGCCCGCGAGCTCCCCGGCCGCCGGCGCCGACGACGCGCTGCAGCTGCCGCCGCCGGCGCTGGCGCGGCGCCTCGTCGACGCCCACATCCACGACGTCTGCTGGCACCACAACGCCATGCACGCGCCCACCTTTCTCGACCAGTGCGAGGCCTTTTGGCACGACGGCGCCGTCGAGCACCCGCACTGGGTGGCGCTGTACCTGGTAGTGTTGTCGGTAGGTGTCGGTGGGCTGTGTCCTGTCTGTCCAGCTATGGTCGCCCGCTGACTGCAGACCGCCGCCTGGTGCCTCCCCGACGACGCCCCCCTCGCGCGCGACCTCGCGCGCCCCAAGGCCCTGGCCGAGCACTGGTACGACGCCATGCTGGCCACGCTGCACCGGACGCGCTTCATGGAGAGCCATTCGGGTGGGTGTCCGTCTGTCGGCTCACTGGCCGTGCCATCGGCCGCGCTGACCTGTCAGTCTTTGCCGTCCAGGCCATTGTCATCTCGACCCTCGTGGCCCACCCCCTCGGCCACAGCAACCGCCACTCCATCCTGCTGAGCGCCGCCATCCGCATCGCCCAGTGCCTCGGCCTCGACAAGCTGCCCGAGGACCCCGCCGAGCGCGCCGCCGCCGCCGCCTCCGCCGACGACTGGTACGCCCTCGTCCAGCTGCAGCTCGGCCGCCGCGTCTGGTGGCAGCTCGTCATCCAGGACTACTTTGCCATTCCCTTTGCCAACACGTACAGTGGGTTCTTTTGTCGTTGTCTGTCATTGTCTGTCGTCTGTCCTCATCTCGTCTAATCCCAGCCATCCACCCCAAGCACTTTACCACCGCGCTGCCCTGGAACTGCGACGACCACGACCTCCAGGACCGCCCCAGCCACCAGCCCACCATCAGCTCCTACTGCCTCGTGCTGGCCAAGAGTGCGTCCCCTGTCTGCTCTGTCTGCCTGTCTTCTCCGCTCACGACAGTGGCCTGCCTCATGCCCATGCTCGTCGACGGCCTGAGCGCCAGCGACGGCGCCGAGAAGCGCTACCAGTGCGTCCTCGACCTCGACCTCAAGATGCGCAGCCTCGTCGCCAGCATCCCCCCCTTTCTGCTGCGCGAGACCCCGGTCGACCCCGAGTGCCCGCCCTGGGTCGTCTGGGCGCGCCACACGCTGACCATCAGCGCGGCGGACAAGGTGAGTCCCCGTGCTGTCCTCTGTCCTGTCTTCTTCTCACCCCCAGATTATCATGATCCACCGCGCGTTCCTCGTGCCCAGCCTGCGCAACCCCCTCTACGCCTACACGCGCATCACCTGCCTGTCGGCGTCCATGACCATCCTGCGCGAGTGCGGCCGCCTCCGCGCCAGCCCCCCCCGCGCCCCCTGCCGCCGCGCCGCCCTCCTCTGGGTCGTGCCCGCCTTTGCCATCAGCGCCGGCATCGTCGTCTGCCTCGACCTGCTCTTCCGCCCCGCGCCCCCGCCCCGCGCCGACCGCGCCCGCAGCCTCGCCCTCGTCCGCCCCGCCCTCGCCGCCCTGCAGGACGCCGCCGCCCGCGCCAACCGCATGGCCGCCCGCGGCGCCCGCCTCCTCGCCGCCCTGCTGCAGGAGGAGCACGCCCGCCACCGCGCCGGCCGGCCCGCCGCCGCCCTCGACCTCGGCCGCGTGAAGAAGCATGTGGAGGCTGAAGGTAGGGAGGGTGGAGTCGACGGGGAGAGTGGCAGCGGGGAGGGCAGCAGCGGAGAGGGCGGAAACGGCGAGGGCGGAAACGGCGAGAGCGGCAGCGGGGAGAGCGGAAACGAGGCCCTCCACGGACCCCCCAGCAACCCCCCGAGCGCAGACCCCTTGGACAGCACCACCCTCGCCAGCCTGGGCCTCCTCCCGCGGCCCGCTGCGTCCCCCGGCGAGCACGACCTCGACCTGTGGTGCACGCGCCTGATGGCCTGGAACGACACCGAGTCGCTGGCGCTCGACCCGCTGCACAGCGCCGCCTTTACCACGCACTACGGCGAGGACGTGTTTGATTCGCTGTGACTGTGAAGTGTTTGATTTCCTGCCGTGGCTCTCTACGTGTTTGATTTCCTGCCGCCCTCCTAGACAATGCCAAACGCCCGCTGCCCGTCCTCCCCCACAATCGCCGCCTCGCCCACAAAGCCCTGCAGCCGCCGCTCGTCCGCGTCAAAGCCCGGCCGGAAGTCGTGCGGCACGTGGCCGCTGCGGAAGTCGGCCAGCTGCTGGTCCACGTACCGCCGGTTGGCCGCCGTCGTCGGCGTCGCCCCAATGTAGATCACGGCCGTCTCCGCGGAGCCGTTGTGCGGCACCTCGACCGCGTGGATCATCTGTCAGAATTGTCAGCGTTGTCAATATTACCGTCGTCGTCTCCCACCTACATCGCTGTGCCACCACACCGTGTCGCCCGGCTGCAGCGCCGGCAGATGCACCAGGCACTCGCGCAGCTGCAGGTGCGGGTGCGACGCCGCGCTGACCATCTGGCTCTTGAACCGGAACGTGCCGGGAAAGTAGCCCGACGCGTCCAGCGTCCACCGGTCCGGGTCCAGGCTCACGGTCTCCCCCTCCTCGGCGTCCGCCCCCGCCTCGGCGTCCGCCGGCGGCCGGAAGAACGGCCGCAGCAGCACGTAGGCCACCGCCGCCTCGACGTGCGGGTACAGCAGCATGCCGCCCTCGCCCGGCCGCAGCGGCGTGACCGCCGTCCAGCCCTGGAAGGTCCGCAGCACCGACGACTGCGCGCCGCCGCCGTCAAACAGCGCCGGCCGCGCCCGCTTGCGCACCCCGAGCTCGTACGCGTCCAGCCGCCCCGGCGCGCCCCCAAACACCGCCCCGTACGCCTGCCGGTACGTCGGGTCCGCCCACCGGCTCAGGCTGCCCGCGTCCATGTGCGGGCCCAGCCCCAGGAACGGGATCCCCGGCACCCGGATCTTGAACGCGTCCGCGTACGTCAGCGGCGCGCAGTGTCTGCCGTTCTCGTCCTCCTCGTCCTCCTCGCTGTCGTGCCACAGCCCGTTGAGCGCCCGCTGCAGCGCCAGCTGGTGCGGGTGCGACCGCGCCGCCATCTGCGTCGGCGTGTAGTACAGCCGCAGGATGGGGTTCTCGCGGGGCCAGGCTGGGGGTCAGCGTCACATCTGCTTCTTGTTTCCCTACCTGGTCCGGTGCACTCACCCTCCGTCGACGGCGTCCCCGCGTTGGCCTCCACAAACGTCTTGAGCCCCCCGAACCACTGCCCGGCCTCCTCCGCCGACACCACGCCGCGCACCACGCAGCAGCCGCGCGCCAGGATCGCCTGCTTGGCCTCGGCCGACAGCGCCGCGCCGTCTGCGCCCCCGTACGGCACGTCTGGGATCAGCGCCGTGCCGCGCGCCCGGATCTCCGCCGTCACCTCCGCCAGCCGCGCGCACGTCGCCGTCCACGCCGCCCGCAGCGCCGCCTCGCCGTACTCGGCCACAATGGCCGCCTTGAGCTGCTGCGTGTATGCGTTGTTCTCGCCGTCCGCGCTGTCCGCGCTGTCCGTGCTGTCCGCGCTGTCCTCGCCGTCCTCGGCAGCGGCGCGGAACTCGGGCCACGCCGGCCAGTCCTGCAGTTTTCCAGCCATGGCTCTGTGATCCGGTCGTCGTCCTGTGCCTCGCCGTTCTGTGCCTCGCTTCTGTGCCTCGCTTCTTTGCCTCGCTTCTTTGCCTCGCTTCTTTGCCTCGCTTCTCTCCTCTCAGATCTATGTCTGTTCGACTTATCGCACTCGGCTATCTGCCTCGGCGCTCAGCGTGGGTCGCGCGAGGCTACTGTCTCGGTCCAGGTTGTTATCTCGGCCGACGTGGAGCGGGTCGGGACCGCTCCAACTCCAATCGCGCCCCGCCGCCGCACCTCGCGCTCCTCGTCGGCCACCGCATCCAGGACGATTGCTGTCGCGGCCGGCCTCGACTCGCCATGCCGCCGTCTCTCTTCAAAAGAGCGGACGCCTCGCCTCCTCGGCTTCCTCGGCTGCCTCCTCGCCCCCCTCTGCTGTGCATCTCGTCTCGCCTCGCCCGCTCCCCCTGTTGACGCCCGCAATCATGGGTCTCGTCGACAAGTTCCTGTCGTCTGGGTTCGTGCCCACCTCCCAGACGACCCTGACCGGCCTCATCATCAGCGCCTCCGCCATCACCTCGGCCGTAAGCACCACCCCCCCCCCCCCCCCCCGCGCCTGCTGTCTGTCGTCTGTCGTCCGCTGCTCTTCTGACCCCCAGACCCTCGGCTACGATGGCTCCATGACCACGGGCCTCAACATCCTGCCGCAGTACACCAGCTACTTTGACCTGACCACGGCCACGCTGGCGCTCAACACGAGCGCCATCTGGATCGGCGGCGCGCTGTCGACGCCCTTTGGCGGCTACATCAGCAACCGCTGGGGCCGCAAGTGCGGCATGTTCTGGGCCGCCTGCATCGTCCTCGTCGGCGTCGTGCTGCAGACGGCCGCCCAGGACATTGCCATGTTCGTCGTCGGCCGCATGGTCATCGGCTTCGGCACCACCATGAGCAAGGTGGCCACGCCCACCTACGTGTCCGAGACCGCGCCCAAGAAGTGGCGCGCCTTCGCCCTCGGCCTCTTCTACGACTTTTGGTACGTCGGCGGCCTGCTCGCCTCCGGCATCACCTACGGCACCTTCCGCATCAACAGCTCCTGGGCCTGGCGCGCCCCGTCCCTCATCCAGGCCCTGCCCAGCCTCTGGTGCCTCCTCATCCTGCCCTTCCTGCCCGAGTCCCCGCGCTGGCTCATCTACCAGGACCGCCGCGACGAGGCCCGCCACATCATCGCCCTCTGCAACGGCCAGGGCGACCGCGACCACCCCGCCGTCCTCGCCGAGTACGGCGAGATCGTCGACACCCTCGAGCACGAGAAGCGCCTCGGCAAGAAGCTCAACTGGATCGAGACCTTCAAGGGGCCCGTCAACCGCAAGCGCATGGCCCTCGCCCTCTCTGTCGCCGTCATCGGCAGCGTCTCCGGCAACAGCGTCATCTCCTACTACCTCGGCACCATGCTCGAGCAGGCCGGCATCACCGACGCCAACCAGCAGCTCCAGGTCAACATTGTGCTCTCCTCCTTCTGCCTCGTCACCTCGCTCAGCGGCACCAGCCTCGCCGAGAGAATGGGCCGCCGCTTCCTCGCCATCGCCTCCACCAGCGGCATGGTCGTCTTTATCTTTCTCGTCGGCGTGCTCACAAAGTGTAGGTCCTTTTTCATGTCCTTCTCAAGATGGGATGCTGATGCTGGCCTCAGTCTACACCGGCGGCGAGAACCTCTCGGGCAGCTACGCCACCGTGGCCATGATCTTCCTCTTCCAGGGCGCCTACTCCTTTGGCTGGACGCCCCTGTCCGTCATGTACCCGCCCGAGGTCCTCAACTACTCCATCCGCGCCAGCGGCATGGCCATCTACACGCTGTCCATTGCGTGCATGGGGTGCGTCCAACCCTTGTCTATCTCTCTGCCCCCTCTGCCCCGCTAACCCCCCAGCGTCTTCACCACCTACGTCTTCCCCTTTGCCCTCAAGGGCATCCAGTGGAAGACCTACATGGTTTTCGGCAGCTGGGACCTGCTCGAGCTGCTCTACGTCGTCGTCTACTGGGTCGAGACCAGAGGCCGCACGCTCGAGGAGGTCGACCGCCTGATGGAAAAGGACTACCCCGTCCTCACCGCCCTGGAGCCCGAGTCGGCCGCCGCCGACGCCGGCGATCTCAAGGCCGCCAAGGTCGAGACGCGGAGCGTATAGGTTTGGAGTCAGCCGGGTCAGCCGGGTCAGCCGGGACGGGTCAGCCGGGACGGGTCAGCCGGGACCGATCAGCCATCCGGCGCAGAAAGACGCATCCGAGACATCCGCTCTGCCGTGTAGATAATATGCAAGGGCTTTGTGTCTGCTCATTTGAGTGCATTCATGTGAACTGCCCAGGGCGGCGAGCCCAACTGTCTGCCTTTGAGTTAGGCCCGTCTTCTATTGCCTACAAACGGCTGCCTACTTACAACGCACCAAGGAGAGTTGATCGACAAGCACGTAGCAAGTGCTATCCCAGAGGACTGCTGTCTCCGTCTATGTGGTCAAAGCTGGACGAGGTGGAGGCGGTGCTGGATGGGGCGCTCGTGGTCGTCGGCGTAGACGGTGAGGTGGTGGCGACGATCACATTGGAGTTTCCGGATCCGGTCAGCGTAGTGGTGTACGTGGCCACCGTAGGAAACGAGGTGACAGTCCTATTGGTCAGCTATGTATGCATATATGCTATATGTGTATGTATTGTTCATGCCGGGCCCAAGTGGTCGTGATCGTGGTCTCATTCTGAAAAACTATGACGGGCTGGATCTCTGACCTGCTCGCCGTAGTTCTCGCCTATGCAAGCGCTGGCGAGGGCCAGGCCGACCCACAGACTAAGAGTATAAGCAACTGACAGCGCCGCAAGGAAACAAAGACGTAGGGCCGCAGGCCCTCCTACGAGACAACATGCCAGGGCAATGCACACCCTAGGCCTGCCTTTCTCTATACATGCCAGGCCGCGTATCTCTTTGTATACACGCTCCAAGACCCAATATAAACATGCTCTAGCGTGAGGTGTGGCGGAGAGGATGACAGACGCCCATGGCTGTCGGGGTCGTTGTAGGTCGTGGGGGCGAGCGGACTAAAGAGAGCCGGCGTATGTCAATGTCGTACAAATCTCGCTTTATTATGAGACGCCCACGTTTACCGCAGGGTGCCGCTCCTTGCCTTCTCGGAGTCTGGCGCATTACTGTTACGCACGAGGCTCCTACGAGTGGCTTCGTGATACCAGCCGTGGAAAAGCAAAGCGACGGGTATGAATCTCGCGAGACGTTGTGACTGTGCGCATGCCGTTGTTAGTACTACGGCCTATAAAGACAGAGTATACATAGAGATAAAACAGATGTGGTGATAGTTTTTGTAAATTCAAGTTTCTATCAAGTGAAGCAATCACGCCGGGATTTCCTAACTCCGTTGTCGTGCTCCGTTGTTGTGCTCCGTTGTTGTGCTCCGTTCCTTAACTCCATTATTGTGCTCCGTTTTGTACTCCGTGTTGAGCTCCGTTGGAGTAGCCTAAAGGCCCATAAGTCCTAACTGCGGTTTCTTGGCAGGCAGCCCGAGAGCCTGCGAGCCCTCTGATGCTGTCAGACAAAAGTGGGCATAAATAAGCATAGCAATGTGCAAAGAAAAAAGGAGCAAGAGCAAAAAGACCGAAAGAGAAGAGCAAAAAAAAACAGAACGTACAGCAGCGGGTATTCGCTGGTCGTCACCGACCCAACTACTAATCCGCCGATTACTGGTTTAACTAGGGGAGAGCGGACGGGATCCCGTGCTTTCCAGTATCTATGGCCGTACGTGGAAGAAGACAGTGGAGCCAGCCCTTATAAGGCTGGCGGCCAGGCCAGGGCACCAGCAACTTCGAGGCCCCCGCGTCGTCTTCTCCATCCCGTCCTCACCGTATTTCTAATCCGACACAAGGACTTTCGACAAGGATGTCAAAGTCATCTTAGCTGGCCGTCTGCAAGGCTGCCGTCGGACGTTGCATGTGGAATCTCACAGTCTTATAAATCAGACGACCCCTGATTGGTCCATCTGTTTCGTCAGCTCCAGCCTTCTGACAAATGCACCAAGACAATGACCAGCACACTCGACCAACGTCGCTTGGCCACCAACGACACTCGGCCACAGACACAGCGCACGCCATCTCTGTCCCACCCTGCGTCTCTGTCCCATCCTGCGCTTATCTGATGCGGCCAGATTTCTCTCCGAGCGATAGAATAAGCTCCGGCCACGCCTGTGCCGTGTGTTGGCCCCTTTTCGGCGGTCTAGATGTGCCTGCGCTGTCGTCAGCGGCGTCTGCCGCGGTGGCCCTGCCGTTGCGTGCATGCTTTCCAATTGCTCCGTCTTAGCCTTCTGACTCAGAGACGGAAAGCCATGGACGACGCAAGGGAACCCGTTCCTCGCATCCGGGGTGCCCTGGTCGACCACTATAAGAAGGAGAGTCGGCAGACCTCGTAGTCTGTGCTTCACTGTTGTTTTTCAACTTGCAACCTTTGCTTCTTGCAGCATCCGTCTCTTCTCCACAGCCCCCTTGAATACCCGTGTCTTGATACCCAGCTTGATTGATACCCAGCGCTGCGGCGCCGTTACGCATCATCACGTGAACACGACCTAACACTTACACGACGCCGCACACGAGCTCCTCCACGATGGCAGACACCTTCCGCGACACCGCCCTCGGCGCCGTCCTGCGGTATGTCACGCGCAACCGCGTGCTCCTCTACCCCGAGGAGAAGCCCGGCTTCCAGATCCCCGACGTGTGGCAGCGCGTGCTCGACGGCGAGGTCCGCGTCCTCGAGCCCGGCGAGGGGAGCCCCGACAGCGAGAAGCCCATCGAGATCGAGGCCAGCCATACGCAGACAGTGCACTCGCACGCGGCCGACGAGGAGAACCAGATCTGGGGCGCTGCTGGCGCCGGCACGGCCGCCCGGGCGTCGGAGGACCCGCTCGCGGGCCACCCCGATCGCGCCGACGGCGGCGATCCCGACGAGGCGCCGTACGCGGCCCTGCGGCGCGCGGCCACGGAGCACTCGCTGACGCCGTCGGCGCGCCCGGCGGCGGCGTCGGTGCAGCGCAGCCGCTCGCGGGAGGAGACGCTGCCGTACACGCAGGCGCGGCTGGTGGCGGAGGAGATGCACGCGGCGGAGCAGACGGCGTCGCGGCCGGTGGTGCCGCGGCTGGTGGCGACGCGCACGGCGACGGGGGCGGCGTCGTCGGCCATTGTGGTGGACTGGTACGCGACGGACGACCCGGCGAACCCGCAGAACTGGACGACGGCGCGGCGGACGTTTGTGGCGCTCATCATCGGCATCTACACGTTTGTCGTGTACATGTCGTCGGCCATCTACACGAGCTCCGAGGAGGGCGTCATGGCCACGTTTGGCGTCGACGCCACGCACGCCGCGCTCGGGCTGTCCATGTTCGTGCTCGGCTACGGCGTCGGCCCGCTGCTCTTCAGCCCGCTGTCGGAGATCCCCGCCATCGGCCGCAACCCCGTCTACGCCGTGACCATGGTGCTGTTTGTCGTCTTCTCGCTGCCGACGGCCCTCGCCTACGGCAACCTCGCCGGCGGCGCCAGCAGCGGCGGCTTCGGCGGGCTCATCGTGCTGCGCTTCCTGCAGGGCTTCTTCGGGTCGCCCTGCCTCGCGTCGGGCGCCGCCACGCTGGGCGACATGTTCTCGATGCTGTCGCTGCCCTACGCCCTCATCGCCTGGTCCGCCGCCAGCTTCATGGCCCCCGCCCTCGGCCCGCTGCTGTCGGGCTTCGCCGTCACCGCCAAGGGCTGGCGCTGGTCGCTGCTCGAGATCCTCTGGGCCGCCGCGCCCGTCGCCGTCTTCATGCTGGCCTTCCTGCCCGAGACCTCGGGCCCCAACATCCTGCTGCGCCGCGCCCGCCGCCTGCGCGCCGCCACGGGGTCCGACCGCTTCCGCGCGCCCAGCGAGCTGGCCGCCTACGACGCCGCGCAGCAGTCGGGCGCCAGCAGCGCCAGCGCGCGCAAGGCGGCGCGCCGCCGCGCCGTGGCCGTGGTGGTGGACGCGCTCATCAAGCCGCTCGAGATCACGTTCAAGGACCCGGCCATCCTGTTCGTGCAGCTGTACTCGGCCGTGGTGTACGGCACCTACTACTCCTTCTTCGAGGCCTTCCCGCTGCTGTACCCCGTGGCCTACGGCATGTCGCTGGGCCAGACCGGCCTCGTCTTCCTGTGCATCCTCGTGGCCTGCATCATCGGCGCCGCCACCTACGGCGCCTACATTGCGCTCGTCGTCAACCGCCGCATCCGCCGCACCGGCCGCTTCCCCGTCAACGAGGACCGCCTCATCCCGGCCCTCTTCTGGAGCGTCGGCCCCACCATCGGCCTCTTCATCTTCGCCTGGACCGCCAACGGCGCGCCGCGCATCCCCTGGATCGCCCCCACCATCGGCATCACCCTCTACGGCGCCTCCGTCTTCAACGTCATCCAGTGCATCTTTGTCTACGTGCCGCTGTCCTACCCCCAGTACGCCGCCAGCCTCTTCGCCGCCAACGACTTTGTGCGCTCCGCCTTTGCCTGCGGCGCCATCCTCTTCGGCCGCCCCCTCTACATCAACCTCGGCCTCGGCCGCGGCACCACCGTCCTCGGCGGCCTGTCCACCATTGGCATCATCGGCATCTGGCTGCTCTACATTTACGGCGCCCGTCTGCGCGCCCTGTCCAAGTTTGCCGTGGCGTGAGGGTGAGTGAGGGTGATGTCTCGGGTTCAAACGGTAGATTAGACACCTAGAGGTATAGACACGGAAAGACCAAAATGCAACACCACTCCACGACATGCGTGGCAATGAAAGCAGCCCGCATCAACGCGTGAGCTGCTGAGCGTCGGCCAGCTCGTAGACGGCGTGGCTGCTCGCCGGCGCGGTTCCGCCCATCTCGTAGCGCGCTTGGCCGTCGATTTCTGCGTGCATAGGCACGCTCGGCTTCTCCTCGTGCCACGGCCGCCGCCGCTGCACCACCCGCCAGGCGTAGTAGGCCAGGCCGGCCGCCAGGGCGACGCCGGCCACGGCGCCGATGGCGATGCCGGCCTTTGCTCCGCCAGACAGGCCGGACGGGCCGGGCAGCGGAAGCGGTGTGGTGGTGGCGGTGGTGGTGGCGGCGGTGGTCGAGGCGGTCGAGGCCGTCGAGGTTCCCGAGGCGGCCCCCGACGACCGGGACGTGGAGGTGACCACGCCGGTGGCCTGGTAGAGGTTCATGCGAAAGTAGCCGCCGCACAGCTCGCTGGTGTTGTCGAGGCAGGGCATGCTGCAGTCGGAGGCGGAGGCGGGGAGCGCGATGGAGGTGGTGCTGTCGCAGTAGCACTGGCCGGCGTTCTCGACGCCGCACAGGATGTTGCCGTTGTTGGCGTTGAGGCACATGGTGCAGCAGTAGGCGGCGTTCATCTGCAGGGACACCCACGTCGACGCCGCGCTCAGGACCCGGCTCGACGAGTCGGAGAAGCAGCCCAGGTAGCGGTAGCCGTCGACGCTCGCGACCGTCGCCGCCGCCGACGCCGCCGCGTCCGGCAATGCCTCCGTAATGGCCACCGTCGCGCTGTACAGCTGGATGCGCGCGGCCGCGCCGCACGCGTACGCGGCGCGGCCGGTGCACGGGCCGCTGCAGTCGCTGCCGGGCGCCGTGTCGCTGCTGAGGTCCCCGTTGAAGGTGCTGTCGCAGAAGCACTGGGACCCAAACTCCACGCCGCAGATGGACATCTCCGTGCCCATGTTGGCGCACCACGAGCAGCACAGGTCCGCATCGATGGCGTTGCTCATTTCCGTCTCGACTCCCTGCAGCATCCGCTTCGAGCCGTAGTCCGTGTAGCACCCGTAGTAGCTGTAGTCCGGCACGCTCATCGTCGAGAGGTCGTTGCGCCGGAGGTACTCGTGCTCGTGCTCGTGCTCGTGCTCGTGCTCGTGCTCGTGCTCGTGCTCGTGCTCGTGCTCGTGCTCGTGCTCGTGCTCGTAGCCGCCGCCGCCGCCGCGGGGCCTCGGCGTCGGTGCGGCGACGAGCGCGGAACGCGCAAATGCCAGCACCGCCGCGGTCGCCGTCGGGAACGCTACCATGGTCGCTCGTGGGTTGGCAGCAACCCGTGTGTGTCTTGACACGTCTCGGGGGTGGATGGGAAGAAAACGAGGGTCGGAGAGCCGCTGCCTCGGACGCCCGCCCCCCGCAGAAGGTCGCATACGGTGAGACGTCGCAGGGGCGCTAGCCTGTTCTTGAGCAAGTCGTGCTATAAAGGGGATACTCCGTAAACACAGCCCCCTGGATTTGGCCCAATGGCAGGAGAAGCGGCAAAGATCAGCGCCGCGTCCCTTGTTTCCCTTCTGGGTCATGTGCCGCAGGTGCAGGAAGGGCAGCATGCAATTCCAGTTTCGGGCGAGCAGAGAGGAAGACCGCGTCGAGACCGTTAGATCAGCCGCACGCACAGCCTCGCGCCAAACGTACAAATACGAATACTTATACGGAGTACTTCGTAGCAGCCACTTGTGCCGCAAGCCCCTGCACCCCGCATCCCAGAAGCGCTATCTGTAAGCATACGCTATGCATAACTTTGCCGTACGGGGCTGGCTGTCTCCATTCTCCGTAAATATACTTGCAAGTACTGTAAGCATATTTGTTTGTCTTCTGCCTCCACCACAGCTTCTGGCTGGAAAAGGCAGACCTGGGCGATTCCGGCCTGACAGTGAAGACCAGAGGGCAGCTGCTCTTTAGAGATGAATGCGATTTGTGCGGTCCGACAACCTGAGGACGTTGGTGAACCAGGTGTCTCGCGGCAGTTTAATACCAGAGCGAAGAGTCTTGATCTCTGCTTGCTAATACTCTTGGGTCATTTAAGTGAACACTGCGCGAAAATTACAAAGGCTGCTCATCGTAAAATAATCTTGTTCAAAATTTACCAGATGTATTATAATGATTATTTTTATTTTTCTACTGTCGTAAATTCAACAACTTACTTGCAGAAAGTTACGAAACAATTCTATCAACAGGTCCTCTAAAAACCACGCCTCAAACCACGTCAACCGCTAAAGTTTTTCTTTCATTTATACTAAGCACAGGAGCTCTGTATAGGAACCTACGAGCCTCTCTTCTTGGAGTGCAACCAAGTGAACTCATGTATCACGTGCCTTACACAGCGATGTCTGCCCATGGCAGTTGGAAAGAGTTAGGATCTTAAAGCTAATACTCTTGGAACTGCATGCTTAAGAATTGCTATCGGAATTTGCTCCGTAGTACAAATACATCTGAGACATGCATATCCGTGATTTCATTGGTCAATATGAACCCTTACCCACAAACCTCTACAATACATCCAGGACTGCTTTTTTATCATAACAAATCACCTCCCTTCACGTTGTAAAAAAACTAAACAAAATATGCCAAAAAATCACGAGAAGCTGCAAAAAGAGTAGGCACAAAGCAGAAATCCAAACCTTTCGAAATCGTTGTACGGGAGCAGCGTGAACGAGGAGCCTTGGAGATCTGAAGAGTGCTCCACACCAATGTATAAGTACCGAGTCCGGCGCATTTCTATACACGTATACTTTATCCGTGCGGTATTAGTCCCTGAAAGGCGGCCCCAGGAGTACGGAGTATTACGGACTACGGAGTACGTGGACAGCGATCTGCCCCCGGAAGAACGCGTCCGAAACAGCACCTTCCCGTGCCCATTTGCAGCAGCAGCTTTGCACAGCAGCTTAAAACGACCCTGCGCACTGGCCACCTCCCAGCTAAAGTGGGTCCCACGTGCTACGGCGCCTTGTTTCGAGGACAACATATTCTCCCCCGGCCATCCCGGCCAACCGCCACGCCCGCCCACCTGTCTGTCATGCCGCCGCCGCCTCGCCCACGAGCGATGCCACCACGCCCGCGGCCGCCGGATCCTCCGTCCTCCTCCTCCTCCTCCTCTTCCCCCCCGACCGCCACCACTATCACCACCGCCGCCGCCCCACAACCGCCTCTCCCCCCCCCGCGTCGCCGCCGCCGCGGCCGCCGCCCGAATACAACGATGCAGCCGGAGCCGGCCTCGGAGCGGCAGCAGCTGCTGCTGGACGACGACGACGACGACGGCAACGACTACGGCAACAACAGCGACGATGGCCGGAGCAGCATCGCCGACGCCGACGCGCCGCTGCCGTCGACCGCCGCCTCCGGCGCCCAGCCGGCGGCCGGCTCGTGGTACCAGCGCAACCAATGGGTGGCCCTGGCGCTGGCCAGCGGCGCGTGCGCCGCCTTCAACGGCGTGTTTGCCAAGCTGTGAGGCCCCTGCTGCTGCCGCCGCCGCCGCCGCCGGCGCCGCCGTCACTGTGCTCTTCTTTTGCTCTGACCACCGCCGCCCAGGACCACCACCGAGCTCACATCCCACCTCTCCGACGCGGTGGCCCGCCTCGTCGGCCTCGACGCCGTCGGCACCATGGTCGAAGTGGCCGTCCGGGGGGTGCGTTCCCCCTTCCCCCCCCCTTGTGTTCTTGTGCTCTCGCCCAGCGCCCGGCTGCTGACCCCCGTCTCCTCCGCAGCTCTTCTTCGTCCTCAACCTCGTGTTCAACGGCGTGGTACGTCTCACTTTGCCCCTCCCTCCTCCGCCTCTCTTTCCTGGGGCTGTGCCGGGCTGACGGACGCGCCGCCCAGATGTGGACCCTCTTCACGCGCGCCCTCGCCCGCGGCCACTCGGCCACGCAGGTGTCCATCATGAACACGTCGGCCAACTTTGTGCTGACGGCGCTGCTCGGCTCCGCCATCTTCTCCGAAGCCCTGCCCCCGCTGTGGTGGGTGGGTGCCGCCCTGCTCGTCGCCGGCAACGTCATCATCGGCAAGAAGGACGAGGGCGGCGCGGCCGCCGCTGAAGAGGAGGCGGCGACAGCAGCGACAGCGGCGACAGCAGCCACGCCGGCGTCCCCTGACCCCCAGGGCGCGTTCGCGCCGGCCGCCGCCGCCGCCGCCGTGCCCACAGCTGGGCGCCCGTCCCGCCGTCGCGCCGCCCAGGCGGCCGCCGCGCCATCCTCGGCCCCGTCGTCACCACCGCCCTTCTCGGATGCGTCGCCGGCGGGGGCGCCGCCGCCGGCAGCGCCGGCCGAGAAAAAGGCCGCCGACATCGAGCTCATCGACCTCGATGAAGAGGACGACGACGACCGCGGCATTGACGACGTCGTGGTCCGGGGCGCAGGGGCGTCTTGATGAGCAGCTACGACGGCCCGGTTGTCCGGTTGTGGCATACAACGATGCTGTCACTTTATGTAAGAACGAGAAGACGACAAGGCCGACACATCCGCGATCTGGTTGATATCCCGTATATTACGAAATAGACCGTCCTTCCATGTTTCAATTGTTTTTTTTTTTTTTTTTGGTATTGCTCTTCCTGTTCGACTGGTTCGAATGACCATCTCCGTGTTCTTTCCTGTTTCCTCGGCATTGCTTGCGAGCCGCCGGCACGTTCAAAGTCTAAACAAACAGAGGATCGCACCAAATGAATAACACAATGGGTAACGCCAGGGGAATCGAGCTTGCCGAAAGCAGAGCCAAAAGAACGTAAAGAAGAAGGGAACTACAAATAAAATTTGGGAACGAGAGATGACGTAGATATGTAGAGGTGAAGGAAAAACGAAAAATAATGATGCCCGTTGTGGGATGTCGTGTATGGACGCAAGAATGTGGTAGATCTTCGGGCCCGGCCGCAAATGTTGTAATAATACAGAGTGTCGTAGCAGATCGTAAGAAATTTTACGCAGGGTACCCTGGGAACGGTTAGCATACCGGTCGGCCAAAACAAAAGGGGCCCCCCACAAGAACAACATACACCATGAGCAGACTGCAATGATGCAGTAGAGACACATCAGCAGCATGCCTTCGAGCCAGTGGCTCTTGCCGTCGCCGATGAGGTAGTTGACCACCAGCACCGACACGAACAGGACGGCGACTTGGAAAATGTCAAAGCTCAGCGACATGTCATCCAGGTCCATACCCCAGCCGATGACCACCAGCAGCGGGATGAGAAACAGCGCCACCTGCATGCTCGAGCCGACGGCCACGCCGATGGCCAGATCCATCTTGTCCTTGATCGCCACCGTGACCGCCGTCGCGTGCTCGGCGGCGTTGCCAACGATCGGCAGCAGAATCAGACCGACAAATTCCTTGCTGATGTTGCCTTGCGACGTGACGTAGTCGATGCTGTCCACCAGGAACTCGGCGCAGAAAGCGATAATCACGGTCGAGCCGGCCAGGACGCCAATGGCCACGAAAAAGTGCAGCTGCGGCTCCTCCTCTTCCTCCTCCTCGTCCTCGGGGCCGTTGTGAATCATGTCGTTGACGCGCTGGCGCTCCTCGTTGGGCTCCGAGATGCCGTGCATGCGAGCCACGTTGGCCGTCTGGATGACGGCGCCGCGGATGGCCCCCTTTTGGATCTCGTTCTTGCGGGGCTTCATGGGCACCTTCTTGCCCTCCTCGCTGAAGACGGCATGGTGCGTCTTGAGCTGGAAGAACAGGTACGCGCCATAGACGACGAGCAGGATGATGGCCGTGCCGCGCGACAGCATCGCCACGTCCTTGGTGGAAGTGATGCTGGCAGCGTCAAACACCGTCGGCACAATGACGCCGGCCACGGCCAGGGCAAGCAGACTGGCCGCCGTCTGGGCCACAGTGGTGTTGAAGAACTGCTCCTGCCGGCGCAGGCCGCCAAAAAAGAAGCACATGCCCATGACGAGCAGCAGGTTCGACAGGATGCTGCCGATCAGCGACGTCTGCACGATGACCACCTCCTTCTTGATCAGGGCCATGATGGCCACGATCAGCTCCACGGCGTTGCCAAACGTCGCGTTGAGCAGGCCGCCCAGGGTCTCGCCTGTGCGCAGAGCAATCTCCTCGGTCGCGAAGCTGAGCATGGCAGCGAGGGGAATGATGGCAATGAAGTTGACGACAAAGACGGCAATCGGGTCAACGTGCACGTAGTTGAGCACGATGCCGACGGGCGCGGCAACCAGCAAAAGGTTGATGTAGGAGCTCAGAAAGGTCCGCTGCAGCTGGTTTGCTACCGTGAAGGGCTGCTTGGGCTGGACGTTTCGGAACATGCGGTGGCCTTTCTTCTCCTTCTTTTCGCGGTCGCTCTTGTGCGCGTCGTCGGGCTCCGGTTCCGCTGAATCCGGGCGGTCGCTGCCGCGGCTGCGGTTCTTGAGACCGTCGGACGTGGCCGCATTCGACTCGACCGAGGCCTCGCCCGCCTTCTCAATGGCCAGGCTGCCGCCGCCTTCTTCGTCGCCCTCGGCCAGCACGCCGCTCATGGGCGCCGCTGCCCCGGCGACGGTGCCGTTTCCAGAGAACTCGCTGTTTAGTGGACTCCTCGAGTTGTAGGAGCCCGTGGGCGCAGTCATGGCATGGCCGACGGGCGCGCCAAAGCTGTTGGGGTCGTCGCTCTCGTTGACTCCGAGGCCCGCCTCGACATCGACGTTGGCATTGTCGGCCGGCCCGGCGCCTCGCCGTGGAAACGTTTTGCTCCGGCTCACCCAGAGGTGCGAGAAAGGATTGTAGGGCGTGTCGCCATTCTGGCGGCTTTCTCGGTGCGCCGCCCGCTTAATATTGAATGTGTTGACTGGGGAAGGGTTGGACATGTTAGTTGTGAACGAACAGCGCCGCGTGTCCGAGCTTGGCCCGGAAGGCGGCTGTGAGAGCAATGTGATGCCAGGCGGACCATCAAGGAAGCCAGAGGAGTGAAGAGTGAGGTTGTGAAGCGGATTGATTGGTGGACAGAGATGCAGTGAACAGGGAGCTGGGGGAGAGGAACAAGGGCACACACAACAACATGCCGGGGAGAAGCACTCTCTTAAAAAAAAGAGGTATATCGGAGGCAGTGGAGAAATGCCCCGAAAACGGCTAACGCAGGGCAACGGGTTGCGGGTAAAAATCCTACCCCATGATTGGGAAGAAACGCCATAGGAAGTAGCCAAGGAGACCGCGCGTGAAGCCGGCTCAGGCTACACGGGCACGCCAGGCCAGCGCAGAGCCCAAAGCAATAGCACGATGCGGTGAGGGGGGCAGAGGAAGGGGCGCAGCACGGGAGGGGAAGAAGCGGACGGGAAATGTGCAGGCACTAGCGAGAAGGGGTCTGGAGAGTGTTCTTACAGCTGGACATGACTGCAATGCAGTTTGAAGATGCGACTGTGATTGCACAGTCTCTCTTCGCGGAACGGGAAGCCCAAAAGGGTCGGACGCCGATAGGGCTGAGTGACGTGGTGCGTCGCAAAGGCTCGTTGGGCCGCGACAGACGGGTCCCGAGGGTGTGTGGGGAGCGGTCAAGATGTGCAGTTCAGAAGCGCGCGCACTCCGGGTCCGATGTCGTCGAAGCGGTGAGCGGTGAGCAGCGAGCGGTCACCGGCAACGGGGAGTGCTTATAGCTGGCGGTGGCGCGACCGGGGGGCGATCGTCGAGCAGGCCTCCGGGAGGTTCGAATGGCTTAGCGACGGGTGTCGACAAAGGCGACGGCTGTCAGCGGCCAGGCAGGCGCGCGTCGCACGCTGGAATCGTGGCTATGGAGCGCTGAGGTGGCTTGCGGGAGGCGGACGGGCTGGTCTGTCCTCCGTGTGCTCGTCGGGCGTAGAGATGACAGGCTCTAGGGCTAGTCGGCGGAGCGCTTGGTGGGCGGCGAGAGACTCAGCCTCGGTTGGCGCAAGGCAGAAGAGGCCGGCTGTGAAATTGCGCGGAGGAATCGAGAGCGCGCCGGCGATGAACGAGGCAGACAGTGGAAGACGAAGCGAAGCGAAGCGAAAAAAAGGCGAGAAAATAAAGGTAAGAAATTAAAGGCGAGGAAAAACAAGAGAGCCTGCAAGGAGAAAGACGCCAAATGGCCACGAGTCAGCGCTTTGTTTGCTTCGTGCCGGATGCCTTGTCGCACGAGGCGCAGTTGGTTGGTTGGTCGGGCAAAGAAGAGGAGGAAGTGAAGCCGCAAACAGAACGTGACAGAGAAGAAAGCGCGGCGAGGAGAGGGATGCGCATCGTAAGATGGACAGACGTCTTGTGCCACGGGCGGCGCCTTCCTCGTGCGGCTTTTCGTTTCTCTCACGTTTTTTTCTTGTTTTGTTTGTCCAACAGACCACGTACCTTCTGGATCGGGATCGCAAACGCGCGCGCTTTGCGTTTGCTACCTCCAACTGACAAGAGCGACCGTCGTGGGAGCCGGAAAAAAAAAACAACAACAGCGTCGAGAGAACGGAAAGGAGCGATGCAAGAGGAAGGCGCGTACGGAGTGCTCCGTAGAGAGAATGGAAAGCCAGGGGCAACGAAGCGTCTGGGCCCAGCAGCGGCACTTAGTTCAGTTTCCTTGTTTTCATATTTCTTTTTGTTAGGGTCTTTTGGGGCACAAGGCGGGGGAACCGACCTCGGCGCCAAGACACCACGGACAGACAGCACAGGCCTGTCTCGCCGGCTTTTGTTTCAGAAGGGCAAGTGCAACGAGACCGAGCAGCGCCCGGGAAGGAGCGCCCCGAAGATGTGCTGGCAGCGCGAGTACTTCGTAGTTTACTTCGTACTGGGTATTGCTCCGTACGGAGTACTCCGTATACGGGAACACACAATATGGATACGAAGTATAGTTACGGCCGCAGGGCGACGCAATGCCTGACGACGATCAAAATGAAGACGTCTAGGCCGTCTTGGCAGCGACCTGGCTGGTTCTATTTGGTAAGGCCGCCCGTGCTGGCCCCAGCTGGAGATTGGCTTTTTGCGAGGCGGCGCCGCAAAAGGAAAGAGCGCTGGGCGCTGGGCGGTGGGGGGAGATGAGGAGCGGCAGCAGGCAGGAGCGACGACCCAAAGTCGGCGCCGACCGAGTATTGGACGTCATCGGTGAGCTGAGGCAAGCGCGACGATCAGCTGAACAACCAGTTCTGTCAGGAGGAGCCGCAAAGGGAATTTCCTGTCCTAGACCAGTGTCGCACTGGGGGGGGGGCACGGCTCTCCCTGGCGGGGAGGCCTCCTCGTCTCCTGCGAAATTGGCGCTCCACCTCAATCAAAGACGATCCCCGTCCAGACAGCGCCAGGGTCCAGCAAACAACACACTATCACGGCGGGCGCCACACCACGGCACACCGTCTTGCTGTGTGACGGCCTGGCCTGGCCGCTTTTCTTTTCGGCCGGCTGGCCGCTCCACAAGCGGGCCGCGATTCCCCGTCTGGCTGGGCTGGGCTGGCTGGCCAGGCCTCACCGCGCATCTTGGCTCCGAGGAGCATCGCGACGGGCCCAGCTCTTGGGAGACGGACGGCAGAGAGGACAACAGCAGGGCGACGAGAATACGCGCGAAAACACGGAGTCGCCCGACCGTCGCGCGGCGGCCTGCGCTGTTTCACGACGCAAGGAAGCGCCCGACGTGGCAACGGCAGGGAAAAACATGTAAAAAGCGCACAGCGATGACGGAGCGCGACCACCTCTGCGCTGGCGCCTTCGGCTCGAAAAGTTGGCTTGTGCCGTGTGCCGTGTGTGCTCGCTTCCGCATTCGCCCCGTTTTGCTCTCGACAAATGGGAACGTGCAGCACGCTGCAGCGCCAAGACGGCCGGCGGGAGGCCAGACACTGCGCAGGCTGGCAGCCAAAGTCACGACCCAATGAACAACAGATGGACAAATATTCCCAGCATCGCATACGTACTCCGTACATGCCACGACGCCGCTGCGCCACACACATGACCTACCCCTGGCTGGGCCCCTCGGCCGGCCGCTCCCGCCCCAGGTCGTCCACGCTGCTGCGGCGCAAGAACAGCCGCGACGCCAGGAACCCGGGGCTCGTCGTCGGCGGTGGCGTCTGCGGCGGCAGCGGCGGTGGCGTGCGCAGGGTGGCGCTCCGGCTACCGCCGCCGCCAGTGGTCAGGTGGCTGCTGTTGAGCAGCCCGGGCGGCAGACCCAGCGCCGGAATGCTGGTGTCCGGCACCTCGGCCGTGGCCCGGGCGGCGGCGGCGGCGGCGGCAGCGGCAGCGGCGGCAGCGCCCGAGGCCGGCGTCGACAGCGACGCCGGCAGCGTCGAGTCCATGGTCGGCGTGCCAGCGGCCGAGCTGAGGCTGTTCGCCGCCGTGGCCGTGGCGCCGCCGACGGTGGTGGGCGCCGAGCCGCTGCCGCTGCGCCTCTCCAGCACCTCGCGGTAGAAGGCCTCGAGCGCGTCCGCGTCCTCGCAGAAGGCCTCGAGGTCGTCCATGACCGTCTCCGGGTCGTCGCCGGGCGCCGGGCCCACGCTCGCCACCGAGCCCTGCATGCCCTGCATGGCCCCGCTGCCGGGGCCGGGGCCGGGGCCGGGGCCGGGGCTGCCGCCGCCGCCCGCGCCCAGACCGCTGCTCTTGCCAAAGACCGACTTGGTCATGGGCGACTGCAGCGGCGTGGGCTCGGGGCCGAGGCCGCCATGCCCCTGCTGCTCCTGCGGCTGGTCGCCGGCGGTGCCGGCGGTGCCGGTGGTGCCGGCGGCGCCCGCGGCGCCCGCGGTTCGCATGTCGCGGACGGACGACGCCGCCGACCGGTTGCTGTAGAGCCGGTTGACGAGCAGCAGGAACTCGCCGTCGTCGTTGATCTGCGCCAGGATGATGCCCGACCGGTGGATGTACTGCGAGAAGCGGAAGTTGGGCCGGCCCCACGAGTACAGCACGTCCACGTTGGGCGGGAAGTTGGAGGCCGCCTCCATGTCGAGCACGAAGCCAAAGCGCCGCAGGATCGCGTTCTGGTAAAAGTGCCGGCCCGGCGGCACGCGCGGCGCCAGCGAGTTGGGGTCAAAGTACGTCGCCGGCCGCTGCGCCGGCGGCGCCCGCGCCAGCCGGACGCGGTACGGCCGCCGGAACGGGTTGCCCTCGCTGATGGACGACGCCTCCGCGATCGGCACCTCCACCAGCCGCAGCCCGTACTGGTACGCCTCGCGCGCCCACACCTCGATCGCGTCCTCGATCAGCTTGGCCGTCACGTTCATCCACTCGATGCGGATGTGGTAGCAGTTGTCCGGGTTGTGCAGCCGGTCGTAGTGCAGGTCCACGCGCTCCGGCCGGTACGACCGCTTGCGGTGGTCCACGTCGTACTTGATCATCTTGCTGAGCACCACGCGCGGCTTCTTGCTGCTGCCGCTGCCGCTGCCGCTGCCGCTGCCGCCCCCGCCGGCCGATGTCCCCGACACGGCGCCGACCGTCGGCGTCGACGAGCCCGACGGCGCCACGCCGCTGCTCTCGTGCACCGATGCCGGCCGCGACGATGCCGACCGAATGATGTCACCGCCGGTGCCGGTGCCGGGCCCAGCGGCATGGGCAGCGGTGCCGGCGGCGCCGGTGTTGCCGCCGTCCCGCAGCGGCGCCGTCTCCGAGACGGGCGTGGGCGGCGCAGCGGCCGTCTTGCGCGTGTTGAACCAGCCGCCGCCGACGCCGATGCCGCCGTTGTGCGGCTTGGCATACTCGCTGCTGATCTGGTAAAAGTACTGGCCGTCGCGGAACGGGTGTCGCCGCTCCACGTGCACAAAGAGGCCGGGGTAGAGGCCGGCCGGCAGCCCGGTGGTGCTTGTGCCGCCCTCCGTCGCGGCGGCGGCGCCGCCACCGCCGCCACCGCCGCTCCCGCCGCTGCCGATGCTGCCGGCGCTGCCCTCGCGCTCCCGCTCGCCGGCCCCGTGCTCCGGCGGGGCCTTGTCGGCGTCGGTGCCGGCACCGGTGGTAGCAGCCGCCTCCTTGTCCTTGTCCTTGTCCTTGTCCTTGTCCTTGTCCCTGTGGTCGCGGTCCCGCACCATGAGCAGGTTGCCCAGCTCCTCGGCCTCCTCGCGGCTCTCGAGGTCCTCGACGTTTTCCAGCAGCCAGGTCGTCATGTCCGACCCGATGAAGCAGTTGTAGTGCAGCCGCAGGTGCCAGCGCCGGTTCTGCATGCGCACGCCGCCCTGCTCCACCGGCTGCTGGATGGCCTCGGCCAGCGCCGCCAGGTTGAGGCTGGCCTTGTGGAACTGGTCGCGGCTGGTCGTGACCAGCTGGTGGCGGCGGGGGACCGAGCCGGGCGTCGCGGTGGGTGTCGTTCCCGCCACGTCTGGCGGATGGAGGCTGCCGCTGTTGTTTGCCGTGGTGGCTGTAGCGGCCGCGGTGGCCGTGGTGGCCGCGGTGGCCGCGGCGCTGGGGACGCCCGCGGACGTTCCGCCCTCCAGCAGCGGCAGCGTCTCGAGCTCGGCCGCGATGACGAGCGACGGGTCCTCCGTCTTGTAGACCACGTCGAGCGGGTTGGTGTCGATCTTGCGCTTGCGGCGGTGCGTCAGGCTCTGCAAGAAGTGCCGCTCCGCCGCCGGGATGACGCGGTGCTTCTGCCAGATCTGGCCCAGCTTGCGGATGCCCTCGATGCGCACCTCCTCGTCGCTGTCGCCGCCGGGGTGGGCGACGGCCGTCGTCGCCGTCCCGCTGCTGCTGCTGCCACCGCCGCCGCCGCCCGGCCGCGGCGGCGCCATGGGGATCAGCACGAACCGCGCGCGCCAGAAGCGCAGGTTCTCCGTCAGCTGTTCGCCGTGGCCCGCCAGGTGCGAGTCGATGTAGTTCCAGTTGCGCTCGGCACGCGGCGCCGCGAGGTCAATGGCCCGCGTCTCGTACTCGCGGTCCAGCAGCGTGCGGATGGCCGGACGGTACAGCGACGCGCCGGCGCCGGCGCCAGCACCGGCACCGCCGACGGCGCTGGGCCGGCCGGCCAAGCTGCCGAAGCCGCTGGCCAGGCCGCCACCGCCACCGCCACTGCCACCTCCACCGCCACCTCCGCCGCCGGCGCCGCCGGCGCCGGCGCCGCCGCCGGCCAGGCTGCCGCCGTTGAACTGGTCCGTCTTGCGCTGGTAGATGTTGACCTGGACCTCGGAGGCGTTGGCAAAGGACAGCTGGTGGATGGTGTTGCCGATGGACATGAAGATGCTGGTGGTGTCGTCAAAGGGCTGGTCGGTGGCAAAGATGTCGGCGATCTTCATCTGCTTCTGGCCAAAGGCGCGGGCGACGACGGGGCCGATGACCACCTGGAAGCCCTGCGAGAGGCGCAGGCTGATGAGCTCGCGCAGCAGGTCGTCGCGCGTCTGCGGCTCCTCGGCCAGCAGGTCGTCGTCGGCCTCCTGCGACACGCTGTACGGCTGCTGCTGGTACTCGCTCTCGAACTGCGCCTTGGACGGGAAGTACTCGGTCGTCAGCGGCACCGACGCCGGCGCGCACAGCGCCTTCCACCGCATCGCCGGGATCTCGTGCGGCCGCGGGAACACGTGCTGCCACCGGCTGTTGAGCGTCGCCGCGTCGATCTTGTTGGCCTCGGGCTTCGACGGGTTGATCGCCAGCAGCCACGGCGCCATCGCCGCCGTCGGCGACAGCGGCCGCGGCACGTCCGGCACCGCCCCCGCCAGCAGCTTCGAGTTGTACACGCGCTGCGCGTCCTCCACCCGCAGCGCGTCGACGTACGACAGCTGGTCGCGGCCGCGGTCGCGATCCTTGTGCTGCTGGCTCGCGTCGTAGTCGCCCGTGCCGCCGTCGCGGCCCCGCAGGACGACCGAGCCCTGGGCGGCGGCGGCGGCGGCGGCGGTTGTTGTCGGAGCGTCGCTGCCGCCACTGCGGATCACAATGGGCCGAGTTGGCGAGGCGGTGGCGTCCATCGCGCGTGAGAGGCTGTTGTAGTGGCTGCCGCTGCTGTTCGACGTCGCCGCCGCCGCCGCCGCCAGGTTCGACGCGCTGCCAAAGACACGTCCGCTGGCCCGGCCGAGGCTCGACCGGTAGTAGCCACCGGTGATGGGCCGGTCGCCGAGCGGCGCCGAGAGGAGGAGAGGCGGCACGGGGGCCATGGCAGCAGCGGTGGAGGGACCACCACCACCACTGCCGCCGCCGCCGCCACCGCCTTCGCCAACTCCGGTCGAGAAGACGGCCGACAACTGCGGGGAGGCCGGCTGGGACAAGTCGCGACCCGGCTGCATGAGGAGGGCGGTCGACGGCAGACGTGGGACAGCGACGCCTTCGGCGGCGACGGTCTCGGCGCTGATCGCGGCGGCGACAGCCTTTGGCCCAGAGACGCTGAACCCGCGCTTGCCGAGGGTGAAGGGCTTGGCCCCGCCCTTGGGCGTCTTGGCCGACTTGGCCGGCCGCGGCGACCGTGGCGTCGATGTTCCCGTCGACGACGACGCGGTGCGCGAGCTGGCCATGTGGTGCCGGTCAAAGCTGACGGTGCGCAGCGTCGTTGCCGCGGATGCGGCTCCTGTGGTGGTCGTGCCCGGGACGCGCATGCTGCCGCCACCGCCACCGCCGCCGCTCCGGGTCGCGAGTGCCGAGGGCAGCGGCGGCGGCGGAGGTGAGACTGTCGACGCGGCGCTCGCGTTCAGAACGGGCTGCGGCTTCCGCTCGGTGCGCAGCCCGCCGTCCGCGCGCCCCGGCGGCGGCGGCCGCCGCGCCGTGCTGGGCCGGCTCGTGCTGGCGAGAGACGTGGACAGGGCCGTGCTGTCGTCGGTATCACGGCGGTGCAGAGAGCGATGATTCTGGTGCTGGTGCTGGTGCTGGTGCTGGTTCTGGGCGGCGAGGAGGAGACGGCGGGTGGCGGGCAGCTTCTGGCGGGTGGCGTCGTAGGCCTGCAGCTGCTTCCAGAGGGACTTGCCGTCCTGCTTGGCGAGCTTGTCGGCGGCAAACTTTTGGAAGCCGTAGACCTGGTCGAACAGGACGTTGGCGGGCAGCTTGCTCTGGACGACGAGGACGCCGCCGTGCTCGACAGGAGGGTCCGGGGTGGTGGTGGTGGTGGTGGTTGCCGGCTTGGAGTTGGAGGAGGAGGCGGCGGAGGTCGGGCCGGTGGCCGACGAGGAGGAGGGCCGGAATGCGCTGCGGGGAAACAGAGGATCGGCGTGCAGGGGCGTGGTCTCGATCTCGTTGGTCTCGAGTACGCCACGCATCTGCAGGTCGTACATGCGGCAGCGCACGTCAAACTCTTCGAGGTGGCGGCCGGGCCGCGTGCCCTCGAGGGCGAGCGGCGGCAGCGGCAGGCCCAGGCGCATCAGCAGCTCGCCGGGCTCGCTGGCCCAGTACGAGACGTGCAGCCACTGGGGCATGACGTAGAGCCAGCCGTCGCTGTCGGGGGCGGCGGCCAACAGAGAGGAGGAGGAGGGATGCGGCGGCTGATGCTGGTGCTGCTGGTGCTGTGCGTTTCGATGGGCACGCCGCCGTGCGTCAAAGGCCGTCTTGCCCGGCGATAGAGAGCTGCCGCCGCCGCCGCCGCCGCCGCCAAAACTGGACGAGTAGCTTCCGTAGAGCGGCGTGGCCATCTTCGGGGTGCTGCCGCTGCCGCCGCCGCCGCTGCTGCGCGGGTGTGCGTGCGCCATGGTCAGGTTGCTGGAGCTGCTCAGAGAGCGCGCGTTGGCACCGCCGGCGCCGGGAGTGGAGAGGCCGGCGAGGGCGGCGAGGGCGTGGGCGTCGGCATGGGGGTGGCGGAAGCGGAAGAGCGGCGCGTGGTGCAGGGGCACGCGGGGCACGCAGATGAGGTCGATGCCGATGCCGTTGCCGATGAGGGCCTCGGTGGTGCGGCGCAGGGCGTCGTACTCGACCTCGAAGACGCCGGAGCCCGGCGTGATGACGACGACGGAGATGCCGGTGCGCATGAGGTCGCGGTCGACGTAGTCGTGGGCGAAGAGCGTGGAGGCCATGTTGATGGCCTCGAGCACGTTGCCGTGCATGGCCGACGAGGCCTCGGCGTGGATGTGGTGCTGGAGGCGCTGCTGGCTGGGCGGCGGGGGCGGGGGCGGCATGTCGTCGGCGCCCGTCCCGGTCCCGATCCCTGTCCCGATCCCGGCCCCGGCCCCGGCCCCGGCCCCAGCCCCAGCCCCAGCCCCAGCCCCCACCCCAGAAGCCGTGTCCGGCCGCAGAAAGTCGAGGTGGTGCAGGCTGATGTCGCGGCGGAAGAGGTTGAACTCGCGCTTGAGGCGGTAGAGGATGCGGGTCCACTCGCCGCTGGACATCTCGCTGACGACGACGCGGTAAAAGTCCTTGTAGGGGCGGCGGTTGCCGGCGGTCTGGACGCCGGTGTAGTAGTCGTGGGGCCGCAGGGCGGCGTCGGCGGCGGCGAGGTCGGCGGTCAGGCCGGTGTTGTACTCGACGCGGGCAAAGAGCACAATGGTGACGAGGTGCTTGACCTTGCGGGCGGCCCACTTCTTGAAGAGGGTGGGCAGCAGGCCGTTGACGACCTTGCTGAAGACGATCTCGCCGGAGCAGTCCGAGTCAAAGTCCCACATCTCGCGCGCCATCTGCACAAAGAGCACGAAGCGCGCCGACTCGCTGCGGAAGATGGGCCGCGTGTTCTTGCCGAAAAAGGCCGAGGGCACGCGCTTGCCCTCGACGAAGACGTGCGTCACCTGCGCCTTGATGGTGCTCATGAACAGCACCATCTGCCCGCGGTAGATGGTGCGCTCCGCCAGCTCCGACACGGCCAGCCGCCACATGTCCGCGCGCGAGAGGTACTGGTCCTTGAACACGAGCTCCACGTGCGACGCCTCCACCGCCGGGTTGCTGGCGTCGACCGCCGTCAGCCGCACCGGCGCCCCCTTTTTCATGCCGAACGCGTCCGCCACCCGCTTGGCCACGTACACCTCCACCGTCGGGTGCCGCGCCTTGAGCTCGCGCGGCATGTCCTTGACGATGAACAGGTACCGCCGGTCCGCGTCCGGCGCCGTCGCTGGTGCTGCTGCTGCTGCTGTGGCCGTCGTGCTGGCTGCCGAGGTCGACGCGGGCGCCGGCGAGCCGCCGCCGCCGCCCACCGAGTCCAGGCCCGGGCTGGTGCCGAACCCGCTGCCGACGCTCTCGGCCAGGTTGCCGACCGACGCCGCGAGGTCTTCCTTGCGGCCGCTGCTGCTGCCGCCGCCGCCGCCGACGCTGCCGCTGCCGCCCGGATTCTTCCGCCGCTGGCTGCCTGGATCGGGCAGCACGTCGATGGCCATGAGCTGGCCGGGCTGCACGCCGTCGTCAAAGTGGTCGAGGTTGAGCAGCACCTCGTCGCGCGCAAAGCTCTCGTTGACCGTCACCGTGCATATGCGCTCGGGGACGGGCGGCGGCACCCGGGGCGCTGCCGCCGCCGCCGCCACCGTCGGCTGCAGCGGCCGGTTGTCGCCACGGATCGTCGAGTTGCTCGACATGGTGTCGGGCGAGCGCGCGCGGGTGGGCGTCCCGGGCGGAGTCGCGGCAGCGGCGGCGGCGGCAGCGGCGGCGGCAGCAGCGGCTGCCGATGAAGCAGCGGCCGCCGCGGCCGCCGCCGCTGTCGGATCGGCGTTCAAGAGTGCCTCCACGGCCGGCGTGGCCCCGGACGTATCCCCGGCGGTGCGGCTGCTCTGGCGCAGATGGGCGGCCCAGCGCGGCGACACCTTGCGCGCGTTGCCCGGCGACAGTCCGGCGTGGCGAGGCATGGTGGGGGTCGGCGCGACAAACACGGCATCGCAGGCCGGTTGTCCTAATGGGAGGGGAGGGGGAAGTCGATTTCCGCGGTCGATGGCGATGCTCTCGTGCGGACGTGTCGTTGGTCGATGAAGCTGTGGAGACGGGAGGTCGCGATAGCGGCAGAATGCTGTTGTGCCCTTCTCACCGCCTTCCTAACTGGGACAGCTGCCAAGAGCAGGGTTACGCAATGAGGTTACAGTTGTTACACGGCGTGCTGTAGCACGTTGTAGCGGGCGTACTTTCGGGCTCCCTCGCTCGCCACCTCACGGCACACTGGGCCGCCACGAGAGAGCGCGGGCGCCTCTACAAAAGACAAGACCGGGCCTTGCAATTGCTCGCTTGCAAGCGGCAACTCGCATATCGTTCTTCTCGTTGCCAGCCATGGGTTTTCAGCTCACGCCGAAGCGGCGCCTGATGGCGACCATTGGCATCTCGTTTGCCTTTTTTGTGGCGGAGATCACGGGTAAGGCAGACAGCACGGCGAGGCCCCGGGAGTCTGTGGGCTTGCCTTGGCTGATAATCAGTGGCCTTTATGACCAAGTCGCTGGCCCTGTTGGCCGACTCGTTTCACTATGTAGGTGGCCGCTCGAGGCCTGCTTCGTGCAGGGGGATGCCGCCAACACACACCAGATGAACGACCTGCTCGGCTTCGTGGTGGCCCTCGTGGCCGTGATTGTACGTTCCGCTCCGCCGCTCCCAGCTGGCCGCGACCTGGCGCTGACAGGCCGCCCAGATCTCGGAGCGCTCCGACTTTCCGCAGGCGCTGTCGTTTGGCTGGCAGCGCGCGCGGCTGCTGGGCGCCTTTTTCAACGGCGTGTTCCTGCTGGCGCTGGGCCTCAGCATCGGACTGCAGTCCATCGAGCGGTTCATCTCGCTGCAGCGTGGGTGCTCCGGGGAGGCGGGCGGAAAGGGGGCGGGTGGTGCGGCGCGTTCTGACGGCCAGGTGTCGAAAACCCCAAGCTCGTGCTCATCATGGGCTGCGTCGGCTTTGCGCTCAACGTCGTCAGCGCGGCTTTCCTGCACGGTGGGTTCCGGGGGACGGCCTGCTCGCGGATCTTGTCTGACGGGCAGAACACGACCACGGACACGAAGAGCCGCCGGCAGACGCGGCCGATGGAGCGGACGTGGCGGACGCAGCGGACGCGGACGGCTATGGCTACGCAGCTGAGTTGCCGTCGGTGCCGCTCGCGCCGCTGCCCACTGGCCACGCCCACGCCCACGCCCACGCCCACGCTCACGCCCATGCCGACCACCGGCACCTGCGGGTGCGGACGGGCGGCAGCGGGCGCGACCTCAACATGGTCGGGGCCATGGTGCACGTGCTGGGGGACGCGGCCAACAACGTGGGCGTGATGGTGGCGGCGCTGGTGATCTGGAAGACGGACTACGCCGGGCGCTTCTACGCGGACCCGGGCGTCAGCCTGGCCATTGCGCTGCTGATCCTGGTATCGGCGGTGCCGCTGGTGCGCAGCAGCGGCAGCATCCTGCTGGAGAGCGCGCCGCGCGGCGTGGACGTGGCCGACGTCAAGCACGACCTCGAGACCATCCCGGGCATCGAGTCGGTGCACGAGCTGCACATCTGGCGCCTGGACCAGAAAAAGGCCCTGGCCTCGGCACACGTCGTCGTCTCCGCCGACCAGACCATTGCCGGCTTCATGGCCAAGGCCCGCACCGTCAGCGAGTGCCTGCACGCCTACGGCATCCACTCGGCCACCCTGCAGCCGGAGCACGCGGCGGCGGCGGCAGCGATGCCGGCGTCGGCGTCGGCGTCGGCGTCGGCGTCGGCCGAGCGCCCGCCGCGGGACGGCTCCTCCACCGACGTGTCTGCGCGGCCGCCCGCCGACGCCGTGTCGGGCATCCGCCGGCGGCAGACGGGGTCGTCCAGCAGCTGCCAGATCCCCTGCGGCACGCTGTGCGAAAACCTCATGTGCTGCCAGTAGTGCAGGCAGCGGCAACAGCCGCAGGTGAGACAGGGTACCCTGCGATCTGGGGACACTCCACCGTGGCGCATTTCCGCATCCAATCCATTACGTGAGTTCTGCAACAGCGCAAGGCCTGGAACGCTGCATGCTGGGGCCACCCAATCCGTGGGGATGGATCTGGCTGGCCGACGGCTGGCCTCGTGGGGCGAGGCCCGCGAGGGCCGTGGCTGGGCGTGGGGGTCGCCATGCATGCCGCGCGGCTGGGGTTTCTGCGACAAGACGATAAAGCCGACTTATACGAGATATGCGCTCTGCGTTCGGTCGCCGTTGTCGTCGTCGTCGTCGTCGTTGGCTTCATGGTGATGTGGCCGGCCAGCCGCGAGGCGAGCCGCCGTTCGACGTCGGATCAGTTGCTGGCTCTCGTCCGCCGCGACAGCTTCGTGCCGGCCCAGGACATGTGATGCGACTCCGGATCGCGGGCAGATAAGCAAGCATCCGAGCAGGCTGGCTGGCTGCCAGCCAGCCAGCCAGCCAGCCAGCCAAACAGAGCTGCCAAACCGGGCAAGCTCCTCCGGCCAAGCTTGCCAGCCGAGGCCTGACCGGAGCCCATTGGCCGTTTGTCCGCGGAGACCCGTAGACCAACCAGCAGGAGCCAGCCGGCAGGGCGCCGCCGAAAGCAGATACAGCGAGCACGTCGTTCTCCGTTGTCGCGCTCTGTCCTCGTCCCGTCTCGTCTCGTCCGGCTGGTCGTCACCGCTGGTCATCGCTGTCGTCGGCTCGGCCTCCCGCAACACGCCACCTGCCCAGGCAGACGTGCCGTGCCCCTGGTCTGCTGTGCTGTCTCGTCCCCCTGTCCGCCCGGGCCCCCCCCCTGGCACACCGCCGTTTTGAGCAAGGTTTTCCCCCCCGTCGACACTCGTTCCGCCGCCTCGTCTTCGGGCAGCGCCGGCTGGCCTCTTTGGGCGAAGGATGCATCGATGCAACGGTGGGCGGACGCCGGAAATTCTCGTAGCCGCCTCGGTCTGCGCGCGGCCGAGGCGGACGGATGCTCGGACGACCGCGAGGCTGGCCTCGTGATGCTGGGGTCAACCGCGTCCAACTGGAGACCTTGCATTTGTATTGAGTTACTCCGTAGAAACTCTCCGTCCGGACGAATTACGCTAGGCGTGAACCGTCCGACCCGGCAGGCAGGCAAGCAAGCAGGCACCCCACCGCGTCGTGGGCCGTCTGCGCTTTCCGCCAAAACGCCGCGCACACCGCCAGATCAAGGCAGGCTGCCGCGGCAGTGGAGCGCGGAAAGAGCGACCGATCACCGCCCGCACACACACGCACACGCACACGCACACGCACGCGCACGCGCACCTGCCCGCCTGTCGGCTGGAAAAGGAGAAACAAACGCCCGCCCGCCCGGCATCGCGACGCCAAACGACTTTGGCGACGACAACGAACGCGGCGCGCGGCACGCCTGGAATGCGCCTCGTCTCCGCCACGCGACCGGCATCCAGGGCGGGCGCGCGGGCTCACCGAGAAGGCCCACAGCTACGGAGCAGACGAGCGACGAGGATACAAACGACGACAAAGACGGCGACAAGACATCGTCATCTCAGCAGCCAAAGACCTCACGGCACGACACCACGACACGGCATCCGGCCTCGCAAACGTTGATCGACGACAAGACAGTCAGTGGCCTGACCCCGCAGCCCGTGTGGTTCACCTCCCTGCCGGCCAGCCCTCGCCATCGCGCCGCTCTCCTTTCCGCGCCGGGTTCTCCTTTGTCCTGCCTTTCCTCACACCTCCCCCCTCCTACCCTTTTTCCGCCGCACATGCTTGGCTGGGACGCCTGAGCTCCGCAGCCAATCGCCAGCGACCCATTGCGTGCGCGCGCGCCCGTTGCCGCAGCACGGATTGCTCCTCCCAACGCCACCGCGCTGCGATCGCCACCAGACGGACGGCCACCACGGGCCCCCCGACGCCCCATCCACCAGCGCAGAGCTCGCAGGGACCAACCACTGCGCCGCCAGCCGACCCAGCAAATGCAGCGTCGCTCGTGAGGCGCCCCGTCTTGCCACATTGGGTCTACTCCGCGCGCCCTGGCTGGCCTGGCATCGTCCCGCCCCATCGAGCCGCTCCACTGGCCTGTTGCCTGCTGCGCTACAGCCCGCGGGCCCCCCATCCCCCCCAGCCGGCACCCGCGGTCACAGGACGGACCTCGCACGCACGCAAGCAGGCAGGCAGGCAGACAGGCAGGCGGGTGCGTCGCGACACGCACAAAGTACAACCTGAGCGGCCGCCCTTGTTGTACGGCGTGCAACCAAGCCAGAGGCAGCCTGCGTCTGCGCCGCGCGCAGAGAGCGGCTGCATCCGCACGCACAGCGACAAACGAAACGCGCACCGCTCCAGCAGCCGAGGCGCACGGCCGGCTCGACACACAAGCACACCACACACCCGACACAGACCACGACAGCCGACGCGCACGCGGACGCCGTGCGGCGCGCGAGACGCCGTTTGCGTGGCACAGACGGCAGCGGCTGCCTGCGTGCCCAACCAAGCAAGGCACGGGCTGCGCTCTTATCTGCGGTCCGCCTCTGCTGGCAACCTGCAAGCGCCCTTTGCTCACCGCTGCTCTAACGGCCTGGGCTGCGGCCTGCATCTGATATTCGCCTCTTAGACGAGGGTTCTCCCGGTCGATCTTGGTCTTGTTCTCTCTTTTCTTCTCTTTTCCCCTCTCTCTTTTCTCTCTCCCTCTTTTTCTCTCCCTCTTCAACTCCCTCTCTTTCTCTCCCTCTCCCTCTTCTATTTACCCCCTTTCCCCCCCCCCTCCTCATCACCTCGTCACCACATGGACTTCACCAGACAGCACGTGCACAGCTTCGCGTTCCGCCCGCCTCTCTAAACGGCCGCCATGCTGGGCAAGCTGTTCAGCCTCGGCGGTGGCGGCGCCGGCGCTCGGGGCAGCGGTGCGGCACCCCACGCTGGTCAGTCAGCCTCCGCCGCCTCCGCCGCCGCCGCCGCGCCGCCCGAGCCCGTGTCCTCGCTCGAGTCCGTCCAGGAGGACCTGTACACCCGCGGCCTGCTCTACCCGGACCCCCAGTCCCTCCTCCAGAACCGCCACGACCAGGTCTTCCCGCTCCCCGCCAGCCCCCATCTGCCCGCCTCCGCCTTCGACTACGACACCGACGTCGAGCTCGACATGCGCGACGTCCGCGTCCTCGTCCTCCAAGACGGCATCAGCTCCGTCCACGCCTGTCTGCTCTACGACTCCCAAGCGCTGCCGCCGCCGCCGCCGCCGCCGCCGCCCAGCACCGCCGCCGGCCCTGACCGCCCCGCCACCATGGCCGGCTCGTCCCGTGTGCCCCTCTCGCCGCGGAAGCCGAGCCTCGGCCACGCCGCCGTGTCGGCCCGGCCGGTTGTTGGAAACCCTCTGCCCGACAGCCCACAGCTGCGCCAGAGCGCCACCTTTGACCGCCGACCGTCGCTGCACGGCCGCAGCCACTCGCGCCTCGAGAGCGACGCCCAGCGCGCCTACCGCGAGTACGCCGACGAGATCGCCGTCGTCTCCGGCTGCATCTTTGGCAACTCGGAGCTCCTCGCCTATCGCGGCACCTCCACCAAGGTTCACATCCTCCCCTCCGACCCCCGCGCCTCCCCGGACCTCTCTGCCTCGTCCTCGTCCTCCTTCTTCCACGACGGCCGCGGCTCCCTCGGCCGCTCCAGCATGCGCTCCAGCAAGCTGTCCCAGTCCTTCTCCTCCGAGTCCGCCGCCATTTTCCCCCACCACCATCCGGCCCCGCCCTCCTCCTCGTCCTCGTCCTTGCTCGACCGGCGGCCCACGGCCGACCGCAAGCGAGTCCTCATCACAAGGCTCTTTCCGGTGACCCTGCCCAACGACGAGGACTCCGGCCACGCCACTCAGACCGCACCGCCAACACCCAGCGCAAATAGCGGCTATCCCTTCCCCTCGCTTGCCGGCGACGATGCCGCCGGCAGCAGCACCGGCCAAAAGGCCAAGAAGCCCAAGCAGAAGCGGACCCCCATGTATGCCGTGGCCCTCATTGTCAGCCTTCCCCAGCCTCCGCCACCGACACCCGTCCCATCCGCCTTGTCGGCCTCCAGAAACGCCTTCCGCGGCCCCGGCTCCTACTCCGATCAGGAGTCCTTTCCCTCGTCCTACGGCTCGGGCCGTCGCGTCGGCTGGGCGCTGGCTACGGCTGCTGTGGGCGGCAAAAGCAGCAGCGGGGTCGGCGGGAGTGGCGGAGAGGGCAGCGCCGGCAGCAACGGCCGCGGGATCGGCATCGACGGATCCCCCGCGGATACGGCCACAGCTTCCGGCAGCGTGATCGGTGCCACCACCGACCTTGAAGAGCGCATGGACCCCATCACCCAGCACTGGGACATCATCATGCGCGCCCTCACGCGCCTGCAGACCGTCGCCTCCAGCGCCATTCTCGCCCTGCTGCGGGCCGTCGACGTCTCGTCGCCCGAGCCCTACTCGCACATGTCGTCGCTGCCGTCGTACGCAGCGCGGTCCTCGTCCTTTAGCCGGCGGCGCAGCGAAGACGGGTCCGGCGGGTCCGGCGGCGCGGGCGCCGTCGCCTTCCCCATCAAGACGCCCAAGACGAATGCCAAGCTGGTCACCCTCATGCCCAACGCCCTTGCTGATATGGAGCGCATCGTCCACGAGGTCGACAGCGCCCGCACCCGCATCGCCGTCGGACTGCGCGCCCTGCGCGTCGTTACCGGTCAGAACCGCTGGGGCATCTGGCGCGATGAGGCCCGCCGGGTGTCGAGCTGGGCTGCGTCCGCCCGGGACCGACGGCAACAACAGCAGCCGCAGCCGCAGCCGCAGACGCAGACGCAGCAGCAGCAGCAGCAGCAAGCAGAAGCGACGGAGCCACCACAGCCGTCCCGGCCACTCCAAGATCCGTTTCTGCACAATCTCCTGACGGCCTTTCTCGCCACCCACACCAACTGGCTGCAGGCGCTCAGTCCAGCTCGCTACCGCAAGCGCCATATGATGCTGCAGTCGGTCCGCGGCGGTGACGATTCTCTCGTGGCCCGGACCATTGTCGTCTCGCGCGACAAGATGGCCGCCCGCCGCGTCGTCTTTCTCCTCTCAGCCTTCCTGCCGGCCTCGCTGCCTTCCCCAGGCAGCGTCCGCGTGCATCGCCCGAGCACCTCCATGTCCTGGGGCGCTCTGTCCCAGTCGCCCCCGACGCCGTATGTGGTGCCTATTCTCAAGGAGCAGTCCCTCCGCCGGAAAATCAACCGGCGCGGCCCCGCCGGTGGCAGCGGCCGCCGCTCGTCCCACTCGCGCAACCTCAGCCTGCAAGGTCCGGCCACGACCGTCCCCGGCGGTGCCCCGGCCCAGCGCTCCGTCTCCATGTCTGTGGCCCCGGGCGGCCCCGACGGTGGTCCGGATCCTCTGTCGCTGGCGCATCTCCACCTGTACCGCAGCGGTGGTCACGAGCGGCGGCCGTCGGACACGGCCTCCATCCGCACCACAAATCTGCCCTTCTCTGGCAGCGACCTGGCGACGCGCAAGAGCAGCGCTGCCACGACGGCAACGACGATCGCTGCCGACGCCACTGTGCCGCACTTTGCCACCCTGCAGCGCGCCGAGTCGTCCTTTATGGTGCGGTCCGACAGCAACGCCAGCAGCAGTGCGGCTGCGGACGATCTGATGCGCACATTGCAGCGCGGTGACAGCAGCGCCGCCCAACAAAGCGCATCTCTTGTCCAGCAGATGGAGCAGGGCAGCCGAGGGGGGCCCGTCTCGCCTTTGGCCGGAACGGGGGCAGACGCTGAACAGCGCAACCAGGGCCAGCGCTGGGGCAGCATGCTGACAGGGTTCCTCAGCGGCCGCCGACGCGACTCGGCGTCGAGCAGTGTTGGCGGCGGCGGTGGTTCTGGCGCCGGCAGCGGCGGAGGACACAGCCGCCATTCGTCCATCACATCGTGGGATCCGCTCGGGAGGCGGGGAGGTGCACCGCCTACGCCGCAGTCGCCCGTCAAGGACGCGAGGCAAGGCAGCGGGCTCTACGAGACCTGGCACCCATCGCAGCCGCAGCACGTGGTTGGTAGCCGGCCGGGCTATGCCTCGGAACGAAGGAGGCCCGCCGACGAGGCGGCGACGGGCGACCTGCACGCGACCCGGCTGTCGCAAGACAGTCCGCGCCTTGGCGGTGCAGGGGATGGTACGTTTGGCGCCAGCGACTCGTTCCGCCGCCTTCCCGACCTCAATGGCGCCTTCGAGTCGCCGGTCAAGACGACGGCCGTGGCTGAGGACGGCGTGATTGACGTGGACATTGCGTTCCCCGACTACATCCGATCGTTTGAGACGGCCGTCAGCTCGCCATCGAGCAGCGGGTTTTTGTCGCTGTCGACACCCGGCGGACTGGGACTGGGCCTCGGCAGCGGGCTGGACGCGTTTGAGCAGTCGTGCCGGGTGTCCGTCGATGGCGGCAACGTGCCGGCCAACGTGGCTGGCTGGCTGCAGAGCTACCACCCAGACTTTTGCCTGCAGGCCATTCCGCCCCAGGGCAACCTGCTGGCGCAGATCAAGGAGTCGCTGCGCACAGAACCGCTGCCGGCCAGCGTGGACGGATATGTGCCCGACGCAGACCCGTCGTCGTCGCCGGACCGATGGGTTGACGTGTCGAGCGCCCTCGTCGTCGACCTGGCCAAGCTGTCCATCACGCGCGTGCGCTACAGCCGGCTGCTGCGGCCCAAGCCGACGGCCGATGCGACCACGCCCAACGCAGGTAATGGGGGCGGCCCCGGTTCCCTGGCAGGGCCGATACCGACACCGATGCCGATGCCGTCGTCGCCGGCGTACGACGTGCAGCAGCTCGACGAGCGGTTTGTCGAGGAGCCCATCGTGACCACCGACCCTGTCCTGGCACGGGCGCTGGAGCGCGTGATGGCCGAGGGCGTCTCGGGGGGCAGCACGGGTCTTGATCGTCTGGCCAGCCAACTGACCAGCCACCTGACCAGCCGGATGGCGGGCGTCGACAGCCCGGCCGAGAGCAGCGGCATCAGCACGGACGACTCGGCGCGGTCGTCGCGCTCGGCGAGTGTCCTGCGCGGGCGGCCGGGTGTGGAGGATGACGAGGACTACGACGAGGGCCGGCGGGCCTCGCGGCCGCGCTACGTGACTGCGTCGCCGACGGCGCTGTACGCGCCGCTGACGCCACTGGGGCTGGAGGAGGTGCCGCGGACGGAGTGCAAGGCGGTGGTGCTGTCGGCGCTGGAGGCGATTGTGCGCGACGTGGTGCGGCACAAGGAGGGACCCGGGGATGAGGACAGCGGCAGTGGCAGTGGCAGCGGCAGCGGCGACGGCAAAGAGGAGCCGAGCGTGCTGCGGGCCGCCGTGCAGGCCTGGCTGGAGAGCCTGGATGCGGGGGACATTTAATTGTTTTTTGGGGGGGATTTTCTTTTGGATTTTCTTTTGGATTTTCCTGCCAACTTGTTCATGATACCAGCCATAGAAAGAAGTCTTTGCATTTGCCCGCAAAGCGGCACACGGTCCGGTCTTGCATTCATTCCTGCATTCACTCCTGTGTGACAGAGGGATTTCTGGGCGGCCGCACGAAATTGTCGCCGTGTGACTGGTGGCAAATCTCCCACGGGCCAGGGTCCGGTTCTTTGCTGCCAGGCCGGAGCGCATGCAGGGGGTCGCCAGACTTGGTCTGCGAAGAAGGGCGGGGGAAAAGGGGGCAAGGAAGAGCAGAAGGAGAAGGAGAAGAAGAAGGGGGGGGGAACGGGAAGAGAAACGTAAAAGGCGTACGTATGGAGCAGGCAAGACCTGCACGACGGCGGAAAATGAAGGGTGAGATAAAATCAAAAAACTGCGGAGCATGAAAACGGCCACCCCGGATCCCCAGATTCTGCCGCCAACCCTGGACCACGGCACGAGTGAGAATAAGCATACTCCGTACTCTGCGGTACTCTTGCGCGTACTCCGTGCCCTGCTCTAGCATTCCGTGCCCTGCGCTCCGTGCTCTGTCTGCCACTCCGTACGCCACTGCGTACTAAGGCCAAACTGGTAGCATCGCAGGCCCTCCTCTCCGCCTTTCCCCAACCACGCTCCACTTCCTTCACACCATCTTGCCGCCGCCGTCCTGTCACTTGGTCCCCCGGCCCCCCGCTTCTCGGATTCGCGCGCCTAGCTTGCAAGCGTTATGAAGGAGGGAGGAGGAGGAGGAGGGCCACGATGGCGCTGCCGGTGGATGGCCCTGCTCATTTAGCCAAGGTCTCTGTTAGGGGGCCACGCGGGTGTGGAGGGAGGGGGGGGGGGGGGGCGGAGGATCAGATGGTCGTATACAACGGCGCCGCACGCCGTATTTGTCAATCTGGCGAGGGCGCCCATCTCACCACCGCTTACCTGCCTCCATTTTTTTTCCTTACCCTCGGCAACGACCGGTTTCCCGCAACTCTTGTGACCATGACGGCGACGCTGCCTGCGGGCTTTTCGTCGAGCATGTCGGCGCACGACCTCTTTCCGCTGCCGGACCTGCCCTCGCCGGGGGAGGCGGCGGCGGGCGGGCCCTCGACGGCGACGACGGTACCCATGACGGCGGTGACGACGGACCGCCGCCTGCGGTCGCCCGGCTCGGACCACACCAGCGGCGGAGGAGGAGGGGTGGGCGGCGGCGAGGCGGCAGCGGCGTCGGCGGCGGCCGAGCGAAAAGCATCGGCCAGCGGCGCGCTGGACGTGCAGACCAACGGCAGCATCGCGAGCGGCGACGACGGCATCAGCCCGCTCAAGCGGCGCAACACGGACATGAGCGGCGGGGGCGTCGACTACCCGCGGCGGCGGGCCATCATTGCGGTGGGTGTCCGCTGCCAAATGAGTCCCAGTCGAGATACGGACTGACCGACCTCGCAGTGCGAAGTGTGCCGCTCGCGCAAGTCGCGCTGCGACGGCACCAAGCCCAAGTGCAAGCTGTGCACGGAGCTGGGGGCGGAGTGCATCTACCGCGAGCCGGGCATCAAGCTGGACGCGGGCGACAAGCTGATCCTGGAGCGGCTCAGCCACATCGAGGGCCTGCTGCAGATGGGGCTCGCACAGCAGCAGATTCAGCAGCAGCAGCTCCAGCAACAGCAGCTCCAGCAGCAACAGCAGCAGCAGCAGCAGCAGCAGCAGCTACAACAAGAGCAGCAGCAACACCAGCAACACCAGCAGCAGCAAAAGACGCTCCCGCAGACGCCGAGCAGCGGCAGCCTCCTGCTCTCCAACGTGTGGTCGGACGCGGCGGTGGCGGCGGCGGCGGCGGCGGCCGGGCTGGGCCCGGTGGCGATCCCGGCGGGGGGCATCGGGACGTGGACGAGCGGGGGGGCGACCAACATCTCGACGATGCCGCGGCGGCACACGAACGCGGCGCTGCACCTGCTGCAGTGGCCGCTGATCCGGGAGCTGGTGTCGCAGGCGTACGACCCGCAGATCCTGCTGCAGCTGGAGATGGCGCGGGAGCCGCTGCACTCGCTGGCCAAGACGCCGACGGTGGACCTGAGCAACACGGCGACGTACATTGAGGCGTACTTTGCGCGGGCCAACATGTGGTACGCGTGCGTGAACCCGTACGCGTGGCGCAGCCACTACCGCACGGCGCTGAGCAACGGCTTCCGCGAGGGCCCGGAGAGCTGCATCGTGCTGCTGGTGCTGGCGCTGGGGCAGGCGAGCCTGCGCGGCAGCATCTCGCGCATCGTGCCGCACGAGGCGCCGCCGGGGCTGCCCTACTTCACGGCGGCGTGGGCGCTGCTGCCGGGCATGATGACGAGCAACAGCGTGCTGGCGGCGCAGTGCCACCTGCTGGCGGCCGCCTACCTCTTCTACCTGGTGCGCCCGCTCGAGGCCTGGAACCTGCTGTGCACCGCCAGCACCAAGCTGCAGCTGCTGCTGATGGCGCCCGGCCGCGTGCCGCCCGACCAGCGCGAGCTGACGGAGCGCGTCTTCTGGAACGCCCTGCTGTTTGAGAGCGACCTGCTCGCCGAGCTCGACCTGCCGCACTCGGGCGTCGTCCAGTTCGAGGAGCACGTCGGCCTGCCCTGCGGCTTCGCCGGCGACGAGGCCCAGGCCGTCGGCCGCGACGACCTGTGGTACTTTCTCGCCGAGATCGCCCTGCGCCGCCTGCTCAACCGCGTCAGCCAGCTGCTCTACGCCCGCGACGCGGCGGCGGCGGCGGCGGCGGCGGCACAAGCGGCAGCGTCCGTCTCGGTCTCTGGCGGTGGCGGTGGTGCCGCCGTCTCTGGGGCCTCGGTCTCGGGGGCGTCTGCCTCGGGGGCCGACGGCACCGCCTCGGCCTCGGCTTGTGCCGCCACCGCCGCGCCGCCCCCCCCCGTCACCAGCCTCGACCCGCTCGTGGCCGAGCTCGACTTCCAGCTGGCCCAGTGGTACGAGAGCCTGCCCGGCCCGCTGCAGTTCTCCTTTGCGCGCACGCCGCTGGCCGACCCCGTGCAGACGGTGCTGCGCCTGCGCTTCTTCGCCTGCCGCACCATCATCTACCGGCCCTACATCCTGGCCGTGCTCGACCACGAGCCCGCCGTGCTCGACCCGGCCGTGCGCCGCTCGTGCCACCAGTGCCTCGAGGCCGCCATCCGCCAGCTGGAGCACATCACGGCGCAGTACGTCCCCTCCTTCCCTCCCTTGGTCTTTCTTTTTGGTCTCCGTATCTTCTTCTCCTGACCACCAGCCACGCCGGCCACATGCCGTACCTCTGGCAGGGCGCGCTGTCCATCGTGTCGCAGACGCTGCTGGTCATGGGCGCGTCCATGTCGCCGTCGCTCAGCAGCATCCTGCTGACCATTGTGCCGCACCGCGACGTGCTCGACCAGATCATCGCCGACGTCGTCGTCGAGATCGAGCGCTACGCCCTGCTCGCCCCCAGCCTCAGCCTGGCCGCCGACATTGTCCGCGAGGCCGAGGTGCGCCGCCGCGCCTTTCTGGGCGACTACTAGCTGGCCTACTAGCTGGCCTGCTCTTCTCTCCTCCCCCTCGGCCCTTCTCCAGCTTGGCGCCTGGGGGGGGCCCTGGACCACCGTCGGCGCCCGGCCCGTCTAGCCGCCCACCTTTGACGCTGTCGTTTTTCTCTATTTTTTGTGTGTGGCTTCTTTTAGCTGGTCTGTGGCTCTTTTCAGCAAGGGCGCTTTTGGTCGGTTTCTGCTCGGTCAGGTTTCTTGGGACAAGGGGTTGCACGTCGTGTACCGTATATTTGCTCTGTAAAATGTTGGGACAGCTCTCCTCGGCGTTCTTGTCTGCGTGTTGTCTGGCTGTCGCCGCCGCTCTGTCACCCCCGCAAACGGCCGTTGCCTGCCGCCGCTGCTGCTAGCTCGGCACGGCGCGCATCGAGCCGAGTGCCGCCACCGCCGCGCTCGGCTGGCCTCAAGATGCTTTGTCTGGCCGTCTGCCACGTCTTTTTTCCCTCGTATTTGTGGTACGGCATGTCTTTTCTTCTGCCCCCTGCGGCCACCGTAGATCCGCCATCCGTGCCGCTCTAAACATCATTCTGTCCTGTCATCCGTTCACGCTCTGTCTGCCTTCTGTTCACGCTCTGTCTGCCTTCTGCTCCAACCCCATCGACGAGCATCGACGCGCCGTGGCCATGATGCCGGATGTTCAGGTCCCAGCCAGACGCCGCCCAATGCCCATGCACATCACGTGAACATGGGCGGTCGCAGGTTCTGCAGGTAGGCGCGACGGGCGTCGTTTCCCCCCCCGCACCTTCCTTTGTTTGTGCCTGTTCTTTGGCCTGCCTTTTCCGCTCGCTTCCTGCTCTTTCGCCCCCTTTTGCACCATCGCCACCACAACTTCGGCTTCACTTTTGGACATCCACGCGTCTCCTGCTCGTTGCCTGCGACTCGCCTCCCTCCCTCCCTTCCCCCCCCGTCTTCTCCCGCTCGCTTCGCGTCCCGTCCCACAACCCCTCTCCTCCTCGCCGTCTTGCTACCGCGCCTCCACTTTTTGCCCGTTCAGGCGCGCCGACTCCACCGCTGCCCAACGCCTCTTTTCTGCGCTCTTGTCCGTGTCCTTTTGCCTCTGTCGGCCGTCCCCCCGTCTTCTGGGGCTGACAGGGCTGGATGTCTGGATGTCTGGCTGGCCGGCTGGCTGGCTGGCTGGCCATCCCGCGGGCCAGGCATCGTCAGATAATGCCATTCCTCGCCCTCGTCGCCATTCCAGGGCGACGTCGGATGGCTGGCTGTCCCTGCTCGGGCCGGAGCCTCCCCTCCTGGCGAGAGGGGGGCTGGACGGCCGCTGCATTGGCCCGCCTGCAGCTGCAGCCCCAGTCCAATCAACGCTAACTCGCCCCATGCATCCCGCCCGAGCCCCTCGGGCCACTCACGGGTCACCAGCTGGCACAGGCCCGCCGCCGCCACGCCCCGTATCCTCGCTGCTGCGCACTGCTGCGCACTGCTGCGCTCTCCTGCACAATCTGCATGCTGGACGCAGCAGGAGGCGCATCCGCCCAGTCTCGAAACAGCGAGGGCTCAAAACGCAACGATCCACGAGACACGACACGGACCACCAACCACCGTCCGCCACCCCCCCCCCCCATTTCTCCCTCTCTCTCTCTCCCGCTTGGGCTGCTCTTCTTGCGTCCGCCGCCTCACCTTATCCCGCGGCCGCAGCGTCTGCCCTATCGATCCCTCCTATCGAACCGCACCATCGACTTCCAGACGTCCTCCCCTGCCTCCTGCGCCCAGCGCCCGGCCCTCCCCCCCCCCCCCCCCCCTCTCCCTCCATCCCCCCCTCCCCTATCTGCGAATGCGCCTCTCTTGATCTGAGGCTGGCGTCCGCTCCGAATGGCGCCGCTCGACGCCTACGAGGCGGGCGGCTACAGCTACGACTATGGCCAGCCGGACGACCCGTGGCAGCCGCGGAACAGCATCTTCAACAGCAACAGCAAGCATCGCCGTGGCCACGCCCGCTCCTGGCCGCGCGAAGAGAATGATTGGTCCCGCATCGAGCTGCCCCCGTCCCGTCCGCCGCCTCACCGTCGCCGTTGGGGCGAAATACATAGACCCGCCTTCTCGACGGCCTACTCGGCCTACTCGGCCCATTCGGCCTTGTCTGCCCACTCCGCCGCGCCCTCCTCCTCCCTCGCTGCTGCTGCCCAAAGTCCGGCTGTGACCCGTGCTGCCTCGTTGCTGCTCCCCCGATCGCCGCCGGGCATGCGCCACCACCGCAGCTCCGACACGCCGCTGCTCGCCGGTCGGCCCCCGGCTGTGCCGTCGTTGCCCAGGGCCGCCACCGCGCCCATCGGCAAGGCACAGGCACAGGCACATGCACAGGCACAGGCACAGCCGCTGCAGCCGCACCCGCATCCGCCGCCCCAGCTCTACAGCCGCCGGTCCGTGTCGGGCAGCCGCAGCCGTCGAGCGACGGCCTCCACCTCCCGTCGAGACCGAGACCGAGATCGCGACTTCAGCCCCCGGTCCACCCGCTCCGGCAACCCCTACCGGTCCACGCCCGACTCCCGCCGGTCCCTGCGCACGTCCATGAGCGAGTCGGACGAGGACACCGACGTGACGCGTCCGACGCCCGACGAGGACGAAGACGACGAAGACGAGGACGAAGACGAAGACGAAGACGAAGACGACGAGCGCGGTGCGGCGAGCGGACACAAGGAACCCGGCAGCGTGTACCTCGCGGGCACGCCGTCGTTGCGAGACCGTCTGGCGAGCCGCAGCAGCCCGTCGCACCCGTCGCCTTCGCCTTCGCCGTCGCAGAAGCAGAAGCAGAAGCAGAAGCAGAAGGAGCAGAAACAAAAGGACAAGGCACCGGCGCACGACCGTGACCCAGTAGAGCACGCATCATCCGCTCTCGAGCCACAGCAGATGCGCAACCAACAGCGCCACCGCCCGCGACGCAGCGGCGGCGGTGACAGCAGCAGCCGCGGACGCCGGCATGAGAGCGCCATTCCCGAAGAGGACTCGGCCGAGCCGCGGCAGGCGGCTGTGGGCGCCGACGCCGCCGTGGACTACGACGACGCAGATGCCGGCGCCGGCGCCGACGCCGACGCCGACGCCGACGCAGACGCCGGCGCTGATGCTGACAGCCGGCAGCGTCGGCGCACGCCGTCGCGGCCCCCGCGGCGGTCCGTGTCCCGGCACACCGCTGCGACGCAGGACCTCCGTCGCGACCAGTCCCGCAGCAAAAGTCGTCTGCGGCACGCCGGCAGCCTGGACGACTTCAACCCCCGCGCGTCGTCTCGACGGTAGGGACTTGCTCTTGTCGGATATGGATGCGTCGATGGAGCTGTTCTGACCAAGTGCTGCAGGCCGACTCCGCGACGGTACTGCGAGTCCGAGCTGCCAACCACCTACGCGGGCGATCCGGCGCCGTTGCCGTTCCGGCGGTCGTACACGCACCCGACGGCGCCGTCCCATGTCACGGCGCCCCCGAGCATCGGCTTGACAAAGCGGCCGTCGTCGCTGTTTGGAAGCCCGCCTATTTTTGCATCCCCTGCCCCGGAGCGGGCCAGTCGACGGTGCGTCGGTCGCCTTCCATGCATTGCACGCCCGCGCACGTCCCCATACTAACGATTGCGCGGCAGGGGCAGCTACTGCGAGGCCTGCAAGGAGGAGCTTCCGTCGTCGCAGCTGGCCAAGCTCAAGTGCGGCCACCGCATGTGCATAGGCTGCCTGAAGAAGAAGTTCCGGGCGTCGCTGAACGGCACAGGGGAGATGCCGCCGCGCTGCTGCGCGGTCGCCATCTCCCCACGGCTCGCCGAGAAGCACGTCGATGTGGCCTTCATGCGCGACTGGAACGACCGCTACCGCGAGGTGGCAGCCGCCAATCGCATGTACTGCCCGCGGTGCGGCGAGTGGATCAAGCCCGGGGATCAGTTCCGCAATATGGACCGCACGCTGGCGCGCTGTGGCCGCTGCCGCACGAGGGTGTGCTGCCAGTGCAAAGGGTGGGCGCATGAGTCGCGCGAGTGCCCGCGCGACGAGCGGACCATGCGCTTTCTCGAAGGGGTCCGCGCCAAGGCCCGCCAGCACTGCTACAAGTGCAAGGCGGCGGTCGAGCTGCAGGAGGGCCGCAACCACCTAGTCTGGTAAGCTGCCCTGTCCTCCTACTCTCCTGCGCAAACAGGTCCGCCCAAGACTAACGCCGTGCTCAGTCGATGCGGAGCAGAGTCCTGCATGATATGCGGAGAGAAATGGAGACTCTGCGACTGCCCTCTGTTCAACTACGACGTGCCGCCTCCACCCGACCGCAGCCACGGCCACGATCACGGCTACGGCTCTCTCGACCACGGGCACTTTCCCTATCCCACGACGAGCAGCATGCGGCCCGACTGGCTTGGAGCGGCACCGCACGCACAGGCCCCCCCGCCCCCTCGAGACTATCGCCCGCGCAGCCGGGATGCGATGCCGTACGCAGCAGGCGACGCGGTGCGGTCACGCGCACCGAGCTACGAGGACAGGCGGCGGCTGCGTCCGCGCGTCGAAGCCGAATACTACGGAGCAGAGGACCTCGTGCAGCGGATGGAGGGGCTCGGCGTGCTGGAAAGCGACGATGGCAACGAAGACGACGAGGACAACGATGACTTGGCGAACGCGTACGGCCCGGGCCCCTACCGCGAGTGGCCCGGCCGTGACGGAGCGGACGGCGGCGGCGTCGGCGGTGGTGGCGGCAGCAGCCGGTACGCTACAGCTCGTCAGCTGGCGGACGACGACCTGGGCGTGCGGCCTCGCCGTCGGCGGAGCTTCGTGGATGCCAAGTACGAAGACCGGGCTGCCACGGACATCCTGCCTTCAGTGCCCCCTCCGCCTGCGCTGCCGTCGCCGCCGCCGCCGCCGTCGCAGCAGCCGGCGCAGCCTGTGCACCGGTATTCTCTTCACCCGCATGAGCAGGCGCCGCAGTATGCGCAGCACGCACAGCAGCACGCACAGCACGAGCAGCATCGGAGACAGGCAGCGCCGGCGCACCACTCGTCGCCGTTGTACGAGCGTTCGGCGGCTGCGGCTGGCGACCACTACACGAACGGTGTCAACCGCGCACGCGGCGTTCACGCGGCGGACTCGGAGGTGGGGCGCCTGGCCGACCGCTTCAACACAGACTCGCGGTCGAGCCCGATGCACCACCGGTCGTCCGCACCGCAGCTCCCTGCGGGGCTGACGCCGCCTGGAGGGCCCATGGCAGTGGCGCCCATGGCAGCGGCGGGGCCGCCCATGCCCGCTGGCATGCCGCTCGGGGGCCCGCTGTCGCATGTCGGGCCCGTGCCGCTTCTGAACCCGCCGATGGTGTCGCTGACGGCAGCCCAGCCACCGCTGCCGCATCCGCAGCCAGCACCGCACGCTGGGATGGGCGGCGGCATGCCTCTGATGCCCATGGCACCGATCGCGCCGTTGCCGGGAATGATGGGCGAGATGTCGCCGCAGCCGCCGCCGCCGCTGCCTGGAATACGGCGCCACAACGCGCTGGACGAGGACCCGTATACGGACCACCACTTTGGCCGGGCGGGGCCGCCGCCGCAGCACTACGACGAGGCCGACGTGGACGTTTTCGGGCCTTCCGTCAGCGGGAGCAGCGGCGAGGGCGGCGGCCGGCGCTACCACCGGCGGCGCGACGAGGCCGCAGACCATCTACGCCAGCGGCCGGTGAGCAAGTCGGAGATGGCCGGTCTGGCGGGGCCGGGTCGGGGCATGGACCGCGTGCACGAGTGGCGGACCTACGTGGAGGATGGTCCGCCCGAGACAGACGGGAGTGTGGAGGCGTGAACGCGGATTTCCTCTCGTGCATGGCCTTTTTATATTTTTGATTTTGGGTGTGGGAACGGGTCTACCAACGACTGCGGAGCTTTGCCTCCTTGTATGAATATCGTGCTGCTTCGTTTTGTCAAGCACGGTTTATGATTGATGAAAACACTACGTTTCTGTATATGAAGTACAATTGATTATCTGAACCACTTGGCCGAACAGTGCAATCTTGTTTATCAGCGCAGCCGAAAAGTCTCAGAACCGCCGTGGTAAAAAAGGAAAGGGATGGACAAGCCCAAGTATGGTCGACGCTGTGTTACAACACGGCGCGAAAAGTTTTTGTCATGGCCTGGCCGAGGCGGGCCGTCCCTCTGCTTAGTTTCATCAAGGAACCCTGTATATGTAAAAACGACGCTTTTTGTACAACGTGCTCTTTGCACAACGTCCGTCCATGGGCTGAAGCATGGCCAATATATTTAGAAGATCTGGCGTGTTACTATGGGCGCGCGTCTACGGGGTAGGGCGTCGTACGAGATGCGCGGCCTCGTGATGTACATGCACGTGTTGACCAGCCTCGTGTTTTACACGTCGTGTTTTAGATATACCGCCGCTCGGCTGCTTTGGTAGCTGCGAATTCACTTTGATACCCCGAAGCTTGCAAGTTCATGTCGTGTATTTGTCTTGGACAGGGGCTAGCATCCGCCTTGTTCTGTGCAACGTAGTCGAAGCATGCGTCTACGTGGTCCCCGAAAACCCCTGTGTCTCTGACAAAGCACCAGACCGAGCTGGCAAGAGCGTGGACAGCACGGCGGTCTTCGTTACTGTGCAGGTGCCGGTTGCTCTGCCGCTTTGTCGCTGATGGGAGCCGGCGGTGTCCTATGGTCTGGACATCTTTCACGGGATGTTGTTTGCCCTCCATATCTAGCCCGCTGGCATTTGATGAGGTCGGTCGACGTGCGATCACAGGTGTTGGGGCAGCCATGGTAGTGCAGAGTTGTGATCAAGTAGACACACATCTGATTTGAGGATTGTTTTTGCTTAGCTTGCACATTCCAAAAAAGGGGATGGCAAGGGATTTAAATACTGCAATTTACATAAAATGAGGCTCAGATGTCTGGTTGAGACATAATCTACCACGAATGGAAAGGGAGTGGCATTGTGGCTATGCCTTCCATGATTCATACGGAGTACGACCCCTTACTTCATAGAGCACATGGTCCAAGTTACTCGTCTATACGTACCCCCCCTATAAGGTGCACATCGCGCCTTTTCGAACAGAGTTCTGCTTTGCTCCCCAGGCCAAAAACTACTCTTTATCACCACCTAGCCAGCCAAGCTTTTCAACAATCTCTCTCAACAGCCCCAGCAATGGTACAGTCGCTTGCCTCGACCGCAAACTGATCGAGCGGATTCAGAGACGTGACGGAAACCGACTAACGGAGACCTCGACTGCCAGAACGGTGGCAGTTTCAAAGACATTGTGAACACAGCAGATGCCGTGGATAACATCATTGAGGGGAAGGGCGACTTCGTGGCCGCCGGGACCACGTGTCTCGTGGAACGTCTGCCGGGTGGCGACGTGATCAAGCCGCCCCTGCTGGGTGCCAACCGGTCCCGCGAGGCCGTCTGTCGCGAGGACTTGGCGACGGAGGCTGCGGCTTACGAGCGGCTCGGAAAGCACCCTCGACTGGTGGAGGTCAAGCAGTGGGACCCCGTGCAATGCACGCTAACGCTCAAGTACATGCGGAATGGAACGCTGAAGAGCTACGTGGGCAGCCGTCGGGCGAGCGGCTCGGGCGTGGACCGGGAGCAGCAGGCTCGCTGGGTGGCCCAGGCCGCCGAAGCAGTGCAGCTGCTGCATGCGGCCGGGATCGTCCACTGCGACATTGGGCCGCACAATTTCCTGCTGGACGACCGCCTGGACCTCCGCATCTGCGACTTTGGCGGCTCTTCCATGGACGGCCGCCCGGCCACGGTGTGTCCGGGGGTGCGCTACGCGGCGCCGCCCGGCCCCGACTGGAAGCCCGGCAAGCCGCCCGCGGCCGCAGAGGATCTCTTTGCGCTCGGCTCGACCATCTTCTTCATCGTCACGGGCGCCGCGCCGTTTGCCGAGCTGCCCGACGACCGGGTCGAGGCCGAGTTCCGCCGCGGCTCGTTCCCGCCCGTCGACAACATCCGCTTCGGACGCATCATCGCCGCCTGCTGGCAGCAGACCATCTCGTCCGCGCAGGAGCTGTGCGACTTGGTCCGCAGGGACCAGGCCGAGCCATAGCCGGCGCGAGGTGGACAGAGTCACAGGCGGATGCGGGCGGCCGATCGCAGATCCAGCTGCAGGCGGCGGCCGCCGCCGCGGCGGGACGAAGACGCTCGGTGGACCGGAAACTAGTATATAATGTGCAGCGGTACTCCGTATATATTTACTCCTCGACTAGTCCGCGTTTGAAGATATATCGTCGCACGAGCCGGGACCAGACCCGCGGCTGCAAGCCCTATGTTTACGGAGTATACCGCCTTGCTCGTCTCTGCCTCTGTGACTGCCATGCCTTTTCCACGGTGAGCCAGACGAGGACCTATATTACACACGCCTTGATCCACAGCGGGAACGCCTCCAAAATATATAGGATTTCTCTACGTCGGACTGCTCTCGAAAGACATCTGTTGTCGTCTGGCACAGATGATTAAATCAGCGTACGGTCAGCGCCATGCCTTGCCAAAGACGACAAGTCTCGGACAGCATTATGGCAACAGAAACCTGCGCACGCACCCCCCACACACTGGCACCCGGAGCTGAAAGATGACAACAGGCCGCCGCATGCAAGGTTGGGCGCCGTGAGGCCGCGGCCGCCGCGCTAGACATATCACGTGACTATGCGGGCGGGCCCACCGTTGAGCCTTCCTTCCCCGGGTTGGGCAATGACGACTGTTGGGGCGGGCGCCGCAGCACTCCGAGACCTCCGTTAGTTCCTGACCGCCGAACCGCGCCCTTTCTCGCCTGCGCCCAACAAAGCACTCCAATCCACCGACAACGTTGCGCCAACCGAACTCCGTCGGCCTCCCCAGACCGGCCCGAGACGACAGCCTCTTTGCGTGCCGGATCGCTCGGCAATGGGTGTCGCGTGACCGAGCATTGCGACGACGCGTCCTCGGCGAGCAGCCCGTCTCGGCTGAGACGACGACGACGACGGCGGCGACGACGACGACGACGAGAAGACAGACCGACTGGGAGACCGACTGGGAGACCGACTGGGACACACACGATGCTGCTCCTGCACCAGATCGGCAGCGTCAAGATCGGCGAGGTCGTGCGGTACACGGTGACGTACACGCCGGCGCACGACCGGATCCTGCCGGCGCCGGAGCACCTGTACCTGCGGATCCGCAACACGTCGAGCAGCGCGCTGCGGGCGGCCTTTGTGCACGGGCCGTACACGCTGTACGTGGACGCGTGCCCGGCGCACTTTGACCCGAACCGCAAGTTTGAGCACCCGCGCCACTATGGCGTGCCCGAGTTCGAGCCCATGCTCAAGGCCGGCGGCACCTGGACCTGCCGCCTGATCGTGCCCGAGAGCATCCGCCACGACGCGGGGTCGGGGCACGGCAGCAGGGGTGGTGGTGGTGGTGGTGGTGGTGGCGGGGGCGCCAGAGGAGGAGGAGGAGGAGGAGGAGCAGGAGACGGCGAGGACGACCTGGGAGGCAAGCCGCCGCCGCCGCCGAGCGTCAGCTGGGTCATCAACGTCTGCAGCCAGGTCATCTTCTCGACGTCGGCCGCGGTGCACTACGAGGTGCTGCTGGCGCGCGACCCCAAGTCGCTCGAGCTGGGCGGCGGCATCACGGTGGGCATACCCGTGCTGCTGGGCGGGGGCGGCGGCGGGGGCGGCCGGGGCAGCGGGGGAAGCAGCAGCAGCGGAAGAGGCAAGCAGGGACGGCGCGGCGGCAGCGGCAGCGGCGGTGGCGGTGGCGGTGGCGGCGGCGGTGATGACGACGACGACGCCGCCAGCAGCACGTCGGCGCAGGCGCGCGTGCTGCAGCCGGGGCGCGTCAGCGACTACCAGCGGGGCCGCGACGGGCGGCACCCGGACCAGCCCAAGGGCGTGTTCTCGCGGGCGGTGCAGCTGCGCGTCGAGGACACGGCCACGCTGTGGAACAAGCCGCAGCTGCCCGGCTGGCAGAACCCGCCGACGTCGATGCGGGCGCGGGGCACCAAGAAGGGCGGCGACCAGGCCGACGCACGGCGGCAGCAGCGGCAGGCCCAGCAGGAGGCGGAGCAGCAGGCCCAGCGGGAGGCGGAGCAGAATGAGCGGCAGCAGACGCTCGAGCAGAGCCAGGTGCCGCCGAGCCAGGCGCGGCAGCAGGCGCGCGACACGATTCCGGCGCCCCGGCCCGGCAAGAAGCAAAAGAAGATCCACCTGGTGGTGCTGACGCACGGCCTGCACAGCAACCTGGGCGCGGACATGCTCTACATCAAGGAGAGCATCGACGTGGCCGTGCAGCAGGCCAAGATCGACCGGAAAGAGCGGCTGGCCAAGGAGCGGGCAGCCCGCGGGGGCGGCGACGGCGACGGCGACGGCGACGAGACGGACGACGAGGAAGTCATCGTGCGGGGCTACTCGGGGAACGCGACGCGGACGGAGCGGGGGATTAAGTATCTCGGCAAGCGGCTGGCGCGGTACGTGCTGTCGATGACGTACCCGGACCAGCCGTACCTCCCGTCGTCCAAGGCCGTGCCGCAGAAGGCGTCGGTGGCGATGCACGGCGGCAACCCGGCGGACGCCGAGGCAGGGGCGGCGGGATCGACAGCGAGCTCGACGGCCCCAACGACGGCTGCGGTGCACAAGAACAGCAGCGTGCAGAACACGGCGACGGCGACGAGCCAGCGCGAGTACCGGTTCACGAAAATCAGCTTCGTGGCGCACTCGCTGGGGGGGCTGGTGCAGACGTACGCGGTGGCGTACATCCAGAAGCACTCGCCGGGCTTCTTTGACGTGATCAAGCCGATCAACTTCATCGCCATGGCGTCGCCGTTTCTGGGGCTGAACCACGAGAACCCGCTGTACGTCAAGTTTGCGCTGGACTTTGGCCTGGTGGGCCGGACGGGCCAGGACCTGGGCCTGACGTGGCGGGCGCCGACGCTGGCGCGCAGCGGCTGGGGCGCGCTGGTGGGCAACCTCGGCGACAGCGCGCACAAGCGGGTGCTGGGGGAGAGCCAGCCGGAGTCGAAGCCGCTGCTGCGGATCCTGCCGACGGGGCCGGCGCACACGGCGCTGAAAAAGTTCCGCAACCGCACGGTGTACTCGAACGTGGTCAACGACGGCATCGTGCCGCTGCGCACGAGCTGCCTGCTGTTCCTCGACTGGCAGGGGCTGGGGCGCGTGGAGAAGGCGCGCCGCGAGGCCGGGCTGGTCGAGACGGTCGTCGGCTTTGGCTGGGCGGAGCTGCTCGGCTCCAACGTGGTGCAGCCGCGGGGCGAGCAGTGGGACGGTTTGGAGGAGGAGGAGGAGGAGGGGGAGGGGGAGGAGGAGCAGCAGCAGCAGCAGCAGAAGAAGAAGGGGGAAGACGGCAAGGCGGACGAGACGGCCCGAGGAGACCAGACACCAACGCCCGGCGGGGCGGCGCACGAGCGCGAGGTGCCGCAGCCGTCGACCAACGCGACGCAGGAGGACGACCGGCAGGCGGTGGCGGCGGCGGCGGCAGCGGCGGCGTCGACGGCGGGGTCTCCCGGCGGCGGCGCGGGCAAGCTCTCGACGGCGACGACGAACAACGCGAACCCGTTCAGCAGCTTCTTCAGCAGCCTGTTCAGCAAGAGCGGCGATGCGTCGGCGTCGGCGTCGGCGGCGGCGTCGGCGACGGCGTCGGCGACCTCGCGCTCGTCGTCGCCGGACCACCAAGCAGCGCCGACGCCTCCTCCCGGCAGGCAGAACCGCATCTACCAGCGAAGCCAGACGCTGCGGCCGGAGGCGGCGGCGGCGGCGGCAACGACAAGCACACCCGAGAGGGCGGCGCCGTCGTCTGCGAGCAGCAGCAGGTCGCGGGTGACGACGGGCGCAGAGATGAGCGACGACGGGGCGGCAGCGGCATCGGCGTCGGCGGCTGGGGCTGGCAGCACGACGGGCGAGGGCGACGGCGGCGGCGGCGGCGGCGGCGGCGGCGGGGTGTCGGCGCCGCCGCGGACGTCGTTCTTCGAGTCGGCGACCGACATTATCAACCCGAAGCTGCCGCCGGTGGAGTTTCTGATCGACCCGTCGAAGCGGCCGCGGGCCATTTTCCACGACCGCGTGTACCACCCGACGGACATTCCGGCGCCGCCGGTGAAGCGGCGGCCGACGGGGGGGCTGGCGCGGCGGCTGTCGATTCCGCCGCGGGCCAAGACGATGCCGGCAGCGTCGGGGGGGACGGGGCCGGGGGCGGGGCCGGGGGCGGGGGCGGGCGTGGCCAAGTCGCACACGAGCGCGAGCACGGGCGGCAGCAGGGAGAGCCGGGAGGGTGACGATGGACACGACCACGGTGCCGACCGGGGCGACGACGGGGCGGCGGACGTGGTGGTGGACAGCGCCAGCATGAAGGTGGAGGAGAAGATTGCGCGGGCGTACCACCGGGGCCTGTCGTGGCGCAAGGTGCTGGTGAAGCTGGAGCCGGACGCGCACAACAACATGGTGGTGCGGCGCATGTTTGCCAACGCCTTTGGCTGGCCCGTGGTCAAGCACATGGTGGACGCGCACTTTAGCGACCTGGCCGAGGCGCGCGTGCGCGACGACGACGAGAGCAACCGCGAGCGCGCGCGGCCGCTGCACGAGGCGCCGGACGAGCAGGGGCGAGAGACGCGGGGGGGAGGGGGGGGAAAGGACGGGCAGGACGGCGGCCAGGGCGGCGGGGCGGACGGCGGCCAGGGCGACGGCCAGGGCGACGGGCACGACGACCGCGGCGACCACGACCACGGCGAGGCGGCGGACCAGGCGACGGACCTGCCGACGCCGGGCGGCAGCGGGTGGTCCAAGAGCGTGGGCGGCACGAGCGGCGACGGCCGGGACAGCATGACGTGGAGCGACCGCGACTGGAACGACTCGGACGACAACAGCGACGACGGGGCGGCTTCGGGCAGCGCGGACGACGGGCCGGTGGGGGACGGCAAGCCGGGGCAGCCGAAGAAGAAGCCGGCGTCGTTGGTGCCGACGGCGGCGGTATCGGTCAAGGCCGGGCCGCTGTCGCCGCTGCGGAACCTGCTGGGGTCCGGTGGCGGCGGCGGCGGCGGCGGCAGCATCTCCGCCGCGCCGGCCACCTCTGCCGCGCCGACCACCACCTCGCCCGCGTCGCCGCCGCCGCGGTCGCCGTCGCCGCGGTCGTGGAACTGGACGGAGAAGATTGTGGGCAAGCAGCCGGCGCGGACGGCGTCGATGCGGGCGGGCCGCGGGGGCGGGGGGGGGACGGAGTGAGGCTGAGCCGCAGAGAGCATTTTAGACGTTGCATGTTATTATCGTCGCATTCGTTGCCTTGATGTCACCTTTTCGTATCCTTCTTCCGTCTACCCGTCCGAACCCCAGACGCCAGCCTACTACTCGCCCGTCTTGGACGCCCGGTGGAAGAGCCGCCGCAGCCCGCGGCTGCTGCCGGACGCCCGGCTGCCGGCGGTCTTGGGCGGTGGCGGCGGAGGCGGAGGTGGTGGCGGCGGCGGCGACGGCGGCGGCGGCGGCGGCGGCAGCGGCCGGAGGCTGAGCGGGTCGGCCCGACGGGGCTGGGCTGCCTGCGGCGGCGGCGGCGGTGGCGGCGGCGGCGGTGGCGGCGGCGGGTCGGGGCGCAGCACGTCGGCGTCGCCCGTCAGCTCGTACCGCAGCTGCCGGCGGGCGTCGTCGTCGTCGTCGTCGTCGTCGTCGTCGTCGCCTGCTGAGATGTCGTCACCCACCGAGACCCCCCCCTCCCACCGCCGCTCCTCGTCGTCGTTGACCACGACGTACCACTGGATCTCGGCGCCGCGCTCGAGCTCGTCGCGCAGGCGCTCGAACCAGCCGGCGCCGGCGGTAGCCTTCTTGCGGGGTCCTCCTCCTCCTCCTCCTCCTCCTCCCCCGCCACCGCCGCCGCCGCCGCCCCCCCGCCTCGCCTCGTACCGCGCCATCTCGTCCGCCACGGACGCCGACAGGTCGATGCGCGCCACGTAGTCGGCCACGTAGGCGTGCGGCCGCGTGGCCGCGTCCAGCCGCCGCGCGTCGTGCTCCTCCAGCAGCTGGACCGGCCACCTGGCCTGCGCCAGCACGGCGTCGTCGCGGTCGTCCTCGTCCTGTCTTCCCCCGGGCTCGTCCCCGCCCACGCCCCCCCCATCCCTCCCCGGCACAAAGTCATACAGCCGCGCAAACGCGTCCAGCAGGCAGTCGGCGCTCGCCGGGCGCACCACCCAGTCGGGCGCGGCGTCGTCGAGGTTGTTCACAATCACAAAGACGCGGATGTTCGCCCGCTGCCAGCGGAACCCGTGGCACAGGTACGTCGGCATGGCGCGCGGCGGCGGCGGCGGCGGCAGCCCGGGCGTGTGGACGGACCGGAATGTTGGGGAAGCATAGCTGTGCTCGGGGTCGATTTCTCTCCGCTCCCGATGTATCGGTATGGTAGGTGCTTGTACCTTATGCAGCAGCACCGATGCAACGCGACCCCCCGTTCCCCCGCCAGGCACCGCCCGCCGTCTAGACCGCGCAGTACACCGCCGTGCAACCGTCTCCAGCCCAATCGCACGGCGCCATCGCGCTCGTCGTCCTCGGCCGTCAATGTATCACGTGATGACTTGAAGCACGTGATGTTGAAAATACGCCGTTACCTGTATGCAACTACTCCGTATATTTATGCAACTAGCCACGACCGCGTCCACGACCACCACCCCGTCCCCGGCCACCCCCCCGGCCACCACCACGGCTGCCACCCCGGCTGCCACCCCGGCCGCCGCTGCTCCCGCCGCGCGAAGGCCGCGCGTTCTTGAGCTTCTTCTGCTCCTCGACCTGGCGCAGCTTGCGGATGTCGTCGGCGCCCCGGATCTCGCGGCGGCTGCCCTCGCCGTCGCGGAACCGCCCGATGCGCTTCTCCTTGGCCTCGGCCACGCGCTTCTTGCGCACGTGGTAGTCGTCCCGGTACTTGTCGGCCTCCTTGGGCGCCTGCTCCTTCTTGTGCAGGAACCGGCCCGCGCCGGGACCGCCGCCGGCGCCGGGACCACCGCCCGGCGCCCCCGGCCGGGCCACCTGCCGGGCGAGGCCCGCGCGCTCCGTCTCGCCGACCTGGGGCATGCGGCCCAGGCGGTTGGCGCGGCGCCACTTGTCGAAGCGGCCGCTCTGGAAGGAGGCGGCAATCTTGACGCCGCTCTCGCCGCGGATCATCTTGCGCGCGCCGCCGCCGTTGTTCTTGGCCCGGCTGCCGTCGTCGTCGTTGGCCCGCGCCACGTACTTGCCCTGCTTCTTGTCCCAGCGCATCTTGGCCCGCGTCGGCACGCCAAACGCCTTGGCCGTCTCGTCGTTGGTCAGGTCCATGGTGGCGTCGCGCGCCGCCGCCGCAAACGTGTTGAAGCCGCCGCGGTCGTCGTCGTCGTCGATGTTGCCCCCGTGCACCCCGTAGCCCCGCGCCTCCGCCGCCCGCTGGCCCAGGCTGCCGCCCGTCCGCGGCGTGTACGTCATGTACACCGACCGGTCCACCCACGCCGACGCCGCCGACGACGCCGACGCCCCGCCCACCGCCCACGCGTCCGCCTCGTGCAGCACCTCGGCGGCGTCGGAGTCGGCCTCCTCCGCGTCCTCGTCCTCCTCCTCCTCCTCCTCCTCCTCCTCCTCCTCCTCCTCCTCCTCCTCGTCGTCGTCGGTGTCGTCGTCCTCCCCCCCCTTGGCCAGCGCCGCCGCCCCCTCGCGCAGGTCGTCCGTCTCGCCCAGGGCCGTCGCCACCGCCGCCGACGGCGCCGTGTTGGTGCTGCGCCGCGGGCCGGCCCGCTTGCGCATCGTCCGCATCACCTGCGCTGCCTCGCTGCGCACCGCCTTCTTGCCCTGCATCGTCACCTCAAAGATGGACTCCTGCGGCTTGAACCCCGTGATCTTGGCCAGCAGCGCCTCGCGCGACTCTGTGTCGTCGGCCGCCGCCGGCTGGCCAGACGCCCCGTCCGCCCTCGCTGCGGCGCCGCCGCCCTCCCTGCCAAACATGCGGTGCAGCTGCGTCCACCCGCTGCTGGCCACGAGCGCGCGCGCGCGCCGCGCGCTCTGGCTCGACGCCGACAGCCGCGTGCGAAAGTACTGCTTCTGCGCCTTGGCCGCCACGCGCCGCAGCTGCTCCAGGTCGTGCACGTCGCCCAGCAGCGTGTTGACCCACTCCACGTGCGGCTCCACGGCGCTGCGCGGCAGCGCGCCCACGACCACGTCCTTGGTCAGGTCCACGTCGCCAGCCGCCCCGGCGCCTCCGTCCCGCCCCACGACCAGCCGCCGCCCGAGAAAGAGCTGCAGGTCCACCAGGTACGGCGCGTCCGTGTCCTGCACCAGGCTGTAGCTGCTGCCCTCCTGGTCGGCGCGCGCCGTGCGGCCGACGCGGTGCACAAACACCTTGGGCTGCGGCGGGAAGTCGTAGTTGATCACGTTGGCCAGCACGGGAATGTCGATGCCGCGCGCCGCCAGGTCCGTCACCACCAGGATGTTGACGCGCCCGTGCCGGAACGCGTCCACCTGGATGCGCCGCGCCGTCTGGTCCAGCGACCCGTACACGTACGCCACCGCAAAGCCCGCCTCGCGCAGCAGCGCCGCCAGGTACTCCACGTGGTGCTTCGTCGCCGCAAACACAATCGTCGAGTGCGGCGTCGGCGCCACCTTGGCCGACACGTAGGCCGCGCGCTTCCGCTTCTTGGGCGCTGCCCCGCCGTCGTCGCCGCTGCCACCAACGCCGCCGGCCTGCTGCTGCTCCTTCAGCTGCTTCTGGTGCGCCAGCGCCGCCTCCGGCAGGCCCAGCGGCATGCGGATGACGTCGTGCAGCACGTGCAGCAGCGCGCCCTCCTTCTCGGCGCCCTTGACGGTGAAGAAGGCGCTGCGCAGCGTGGGCGCGATCTTGGTCTCGGTGTCGAGGCGCACCAGGCTGGGGTCCTGCAGGCCGGCGCGCGCAAACTCGACCAGGGACGACGGCAGCGTCGCCGAGAAGAGCAGCGTCTGCCGCGCCGCCGGCAGCGCGTGCAGGATCTCGGTCAGCTGCGCGGCGAAGCCCATCTCGAACAGGCGGTCGGCCTCGTCAAAGACGACGTAGCGCACCGACGACAGGTCCAGGTTCATCTCCACCTTGAGGTGCAGGAAGCGGCCCGGCGTCGCGATGACAATGTCCGGGTTGGACGCCAGCAGCGCAAACTGCTCCTCCAGGCTGTCGCCGCCCACCAGCAGCACCGTCTTGAGGTCCGTGTCGCGCCCCAGCTCCCGCACCACCTTGAGCGTCTGCAGCGCCAGCTCGCGCGACGGCGCCAGCACCAGCGCCCGCGCCCCCACCCGCACGCTGTGCTGCCGCAGCCGCTGCACCATCGGGATCACAAACGCCGCCGTCTTGCCCGACCCCGTGCGCGCCATGCCCACCACGTCCCGGCCCCCGAGGATCAGCGGGATCGTCTTGCGCTGGATCGGCGTCGGCACCGAGAAGCCCTTGCGCCCAATCGCCCGCAGCAGCGTCGGGTTGAGGCCTGGAACGGTCAGTGGACCGGGCCCACCACAAGAGGGCAACGAGAAAATAACTTACCCATGGCCTGGAAGCCGCCGCCCTTGATCACCGAGCTGCCCTTGGCGCTGGTCGACTTGCGGAAGGCCGCCGCCTGCTGCAGCGCAATGTACGCCTCATCGCCGTCGTCGTCGTCGCCGTCGTCGCCGTCGCCCTCTTCCTCCTCTACGACGCCGCCCTTCTTCTTCCGACTAGCCGGTGCCAGCTGGTGGCCCTCGAGAATCGAGCCCAGGTCGAGCTCGTCCGGGTCGTGCGGCAGCGCTGCCGTCTTTCTGCGCTTGCGCGGCGTCTTCTTGTCGTCGTCGCTGTCGCCGCCGTCGTCGCTGTCAAACCCCGCAAAGTCGTCGGCAAACAGCGCCTCCGCAATGTCCACCTCGTTCTCCGACGGCGTCGGAGACGACAGGCGTGGAGACATGGTGGGTGGTGTGCGCGTTTGCAGTGGTCGGTGTCTTGTTTTTTCTTCGTCGTCTTGAACTTTTTTTTTTGCCATCTCCAAAATTATCTGTATCTTATCGATCTTATCGATTGCCGTGTCGTCTACTCTGTATGCACTTATGCGGGCGAACCTTGCCCCGCTCTTTTCCCCAGCATCGTCACAAAGGCTTCCTCGCTCGACGTCGCCGGCTTTCCACGCCTTCACGCCCCGGTCCCGTCGACACAACCGCCGCCATGGCCGAGGACGAGCGCGATGCCCTCGACATCCTCGAGTTGGAGAGCAAAGAGGTGGCCAAGGACGAGGAGATTGAGCGCATCCTCGGCGCCTTTCGGCTGGATGCGTATGTTTTCTCCCTTGTATCTCTTTTCCGTCTGTGTGCTGACTGCCAGCTACGCCGTCCTGGGCCTGCAGCCCGGCGTGCCCGAGTCGGACATCAAGGCGGCGTACCGCAAGATCTCGCTGCTGATCCACCCCGACAAGACGCGCAACCCGCGCGCGCCCGAGGCGTTTGACCGGCTCAAGAAGGCGCAGACGGAGCTGATGGACGAGAAGCACCGCGCGCGGCTGGACGAGGCCATTTCGGACGCGCGCATGCTGCTGATGCGCGAGAACAAGTGGACGGTCGACAGCCCCGAGCTCAAGACGGAGGACTTTAAGAAGCAGTGGGCCGACAAGACAAAGTACGTGCTCATCGACAACGAGCAGCGCCGCCGCCGCCAGCTGCGCGCCCAGATGCAGGAGCAGGGCCGCGAGCAGCGCCGCGAGGAGGAGGAGCTCGAGGCCCGCAAGCGCAAGCGCCAGCACGAGCAGGACTGGGAGGCCACGCGCGACCAGCGCATCAACAGCTGGCGCTCGTTTCAAAAGGGCGCCCGGTCGGCGGGCGACAGCGGCGGCGGCAGCAGCGGCGAGGCCGGCAGTGCCAAGAAAAAGAAGAAGGTGAAGCCAAAGCCGATCGGCTGAGCACGGTGTGGGCTTGGGCACGGCGGACGGCAGCCGACGTTTTTGTTTCCGGCGCATTACGGGATGGGTTGGATCGAGCGAATATCACGTTGTATTTTTTTTTTTCACCTTCACCACCGTCTGCCTGTTCACGCCTTCCGCGGCCGGTGCTTCTTCTTGTACTGGAGGAACCGGCGCAGGTTCAGGACGGCCTCGTCGGCGCGCGTCCGCAGCTCGCCGAGGGCGCGCTTGTCGATGCTCTTGGCCAGCGCCTTGGCCGCCGGCAGCAGCGCTTCCATGGCCGCCAGCAGGTTGTCCGGCCAGAACACGGCGCCGTCGCACGCCGCCGCCTCGTCGCCGTACACGTCAAACAGCTGGTTGAGCGCCTCCACCGCCGCCGCCGCCGCCGCCGCCGCGCGCGTGCGCCGGCCCCCCTGCGCCTCGCCGTCGCCGCCGGCCACCTTGAGCAGGTACTGCCCGATGGGCCGGTTGACGTCGGCCGGCGCCGGGTCCAGCGCTATCTGCCCGAGCACGCCGACGCACTTGACCGCCAGGCTCTGGAACGGGTCGCTGTCGTCGCCGTCGGCCTCGGCGTCGAGGTCCCGCAGCGCCATGAACTGCGCCGGCTCGCCCGCGTCGACGGGCGTCGTGCCGCCGAGCACGCGGGCCAGCGCCCAGGCCAGCCCGGCCACCTGTGCGGCCACGTCCCGCCGCGACGCCGCGGGCAGCTGCGGCAGCTGCGGCAGCAGCGGCCGCACGACCTGCAGCCATATGCGCCGCGCCGCGGGCCGCCACGCCTGCCGGATGCCCGCGTTGCCCGGGTCGGCCAGGTCGACCAGCGACACCGTCCAGGCCAGGTTGTTGAGCGCCGACAGGGTGTCGAGGAGGATGGCCGAGGAGGAGTCGTCATCGTCGCCGTCGTCGTCGTTGCCCTTGTCGCCGCCGCCCTTCTCTGTGCTCGCGGCGACGTGGGCCGCGACGATGCGGATCATCTGCGGGACGGCGTCGCTGATGAGCGCGCGCAGCGTCGGCAGGTCCGCGAGGTCGGCGGCGTGTGCGTCGTCTTCGTCCTGGGCGTCGTCGAAGCCGGTGACGTGCTGCATGTCGAGATCCTCCTCGTCGTCCAGGCCGCCGTCCATGTCCACGTCCATGCCGTCGCCGCCGCCAGCGCCGTTCGCGGCCTTTTTCGCACGCCCTGGTGCCGCCTCCTCGCCGTCGGCCATCTCTTGGTCTTCCTCGTCCTCCTCCTCCTCGTCCTCCTCCTCCTCGTCCTCCTCCTCCTCCTCGTCACCCTCCTCCCCCTCATCGTCCTCGCCAAACACGCCGCTGTCGCTCTGCATCCCGGCCGCGTCGTCGTCTGGGATGCCGTCCCACTCCGCCTCCTCGGCCTTGTTGGCCTTGTTCAGCGAAGCCTGCAGCGTGGTGCCGATCACAGCCAGCGTCTGCAGCGCCAGCTCGAGCACGTCGGCGGCGCCCCCGGCCGGGCCCGGGGTCGGCACCGGCTTCGCCTCGCCTTGCAGCTCCCTCTCCACGGCGCGGCACAGGTACGGCACGAGCTTGGCGTCCGAGAGGCCGTCCGGGCCGGGGCTGTGGTCGAACCACTCGAGGCGCGCAAAGACTGCGTGCAGCAGCGCCGCCGCCGCCACCGTCAGGGCCCCGCCACCGCCGTCGGCGTCCAGCAGCCGGAGCAGCGCGCGGTAGCCGCCCCCGCTCGGCGCCGCCGCACCGCCGGCGGCCGGGTCGGCCACGAGGGCCTCGGCGAGGGCACGTGGGCCGTCGCCGCCTTCGCCGTCGTCGTCGCAGATGCGCGCCAGCGTGGTCAGGGCGGTCCACTGAATCTCGAGCGGGACAGCCACGCCCGAGGCGCTGCCGCTGCCGCTGCTCCCCAAGGCGAGCCAACTGAGCGCGCGCGTGATGGCGGCGTTGCCTGCGACGGCCGCGAGCACCTCGTCGCGGGCCTCGACGAGCATGCCCACGAGGTCCAGGATGGCGGAGGCGATGCGCCAGGCGAAGTCGAGCTGGCCCTTGGTCAGCTTCTTGGCGTCGCCGCCGTCGCCGCCGCCGCCGGCCAGGGTCTCGACGACCTGCGCGAGGGCGTGCGCGGCGGGCGTCAGCACGTCGCAGCGGTACAGGTGGACGCAGAAGTCGGCCTCCTCGTGCTGGGCCAGCACGCGCAGCACGGCCCAGCCGGCGGCGCGGCCCTCGACGCTGGCGTCGGAGAGCGTCTCGCTGAGCACGAGGTGCACGACCTGCTCGCGCAGCAGCAGCTTGCGGCAGCGCGGGTCCTCGACGAGGTTGGCCACGGCACTGGCCGCCGCGGACCGCGTCGCCGGCTCGGCGCTGCGCAGGTCGCGCACGACCGGCAGGATGCGGTCGGCCCGCAGCGCCGCCAGCGCCGGGTCCGCCGGCTCCTTGACGGCCTTGCGCGGGCGGCTGCCGATGGGGTCGGGCCGCCGCGCCGCCGCACCCGACCGGTTCCGCCGGGGCTTGCCCATGGTGCGGGAGTCGTAGAATGTGAAATGGGCTGCAGCCAAGAATAAGAAAAACAAAGGGCGACGAAGAGAGCACAACGTTTTTTTGATGTTGGCGAGTGTGCTGTGCCTAGTTCGCGAGAGCAAGGAAGCTGGCGGCACAACAGAGGCAGGAGGAGCCAAGGGGGGTCCGCCGCAAACTCGGGAACCAAAAAGCAGCAGCAGGTCGTGCTGCGTGTTGTGGTCGGGCAGCCGTGAAACTGGAGGTCGTCTGGTGTAAATTTTTTGAAGATACTTCCGCCCCGCTACCTGCATATAGGTTGGGTACGTGTGTTAGTCGGTGCGGCACGGCGCAACCACGGTCTGCGATGGTCGTCTTTTTCGTGCCAGAGCTTCCCTCCTGAAAGAGATGTTGGAGAGGGTAAACAGAACGCATCTGAGGTCAAGTTTCTCCGGACTGGGCTGAGGGCAACACGACGATGCGCGTGGTGACCTGAACTATATCGATCAAAGCGGGCTTGTATTTTGCCTACGTGCATACCCAAGGCCCGGCCATGTGCTTAAGCATAAAATGCCTGCCGACGACGACCAGCCCTTGCTTCTTGCCACACACCCGGACCACGCCGCGCGCCGACCATGAGCGACGACGACGACTTTGACGTCGAAGAGCGCGGCTCGGACGACGAGGCGCTGCGGCAGTACCTGCCGTCGTCTTTTGGCAAGCAGACCAAGGAAATCGACTTTGCCGCACAAATCGAGCGCACCCGACGGCCAGCATGGACGGCCGCCAAGGAGGCGGCGGCGGCGGCGAAGAAGAACAAGAGCGGCGGCAGCCCGGGCGGCTCGAGCGACGGTGACAGCGACAGTGATAGCGACGACGACAGCGACGACGACGACGAACTGGACCGGTACCCGCTATCCCACGAGCTGGTGTTCCCGACGCACGACAAGGCGGTGACAAGCGTGTCGCTGGACCCCAACGGGTCGCGGATGGTGACGGGCTCGCGCGACTGCACAGTCAAGCTGTACGATTTCTCAGCGATGACGCCGACGACGCTGCGGGCGTTCAAGAGCGTGGATCCGTGGGTGCCAGCGACGGGGCCGGGCAGCGGCGGCGGCGGCGGCGGCGGCTCGACGACGGAGTCGCACCCGATCAACCACGTGGCGTTCCACCCGCAGGCGGCGAGCGTGATGCTGTGCGTGACGGCGCACCCGCAGGCCAAGATCCTGTCGCGCGACGGGGCGGTGCTGACCGAGTTCGTCAAGGGCGACATGTACCTGCGCGACATGCACAACACCAAGGGCCACGTGGGGGAGATCGCGACGGGGGCGTGGCACCCGACGGACCGCGAGGTGTGCGTGACGGCGGGGGCGGACAGCACGCTGCGGATCTGGGACGTGAACAACAAGCGCAGCCAGCGCGAGGTGCTGGTGTTCAAGTCGCGGGCGGCCGGGTCGGCGGGGCGCTCGCGCATGACGGCGGTGGCGTGGGGCGCGCCGGCGCAGGGCTCGGGCAGCGGGCGCAGCAGCGTGCTGGTGGCGGCGGCGCTGGACGGCACGCTGGTGCTGTACAGCGGCAACGACGGCGCGGGGGGCGCGTTTGGGCCGGCGGCGGGGGGGCGGCCGACAGCGGAGGTGCGCGGCGCGCACGAGCCGGGCACGTGGACGAGCGGGCTGGACATCAGCGCGGACGGGCGCATGGTGGTGACGCGCGGCGGCGACGGGCGCATCAAGCTGTGGGACACGCGCAAGTTCAGGCAGCCGCTGGTGACGGTGGCGCACGCGTCGACGGCGGACCGCTACCCCATGAGCAGCATCCGCTACGGCGGGCCGGGCGGCGCGCACCTGCTGACGGGGTCGGCGACGGGCGACCTGCACGTGCTCAACCCGGGCAACCTGCAGGCCGAGGTGGTGACGCCGGTGACGCCCGGCGTGCCGCTGGTCTGCGTCGAGTGGCACGCCGCCCTCAACCAGGTCGTGGCCGGCGCCGCCAACGGCGAGACCCACGTGCTCTACGACCCGGCGCGGTCGGTGCGCGGTGCCGCCGCCGTGGTGCGCCGCGCGCCCAAGACGCGCCACATTGACGACGACGCCGCCCTGACCATGGACCAGACCGCCGTCGCCGCCGAGAACATTGTGGCGCCGGCCGCCGCTGCCCGGCCGCCGCGGCGCCGCGCGGGCGTGTCGGGCACGGGCCGGCCCTACGACCCGCGCCGGCCGCACCTGCCCGCGGCGACGCCCTTCCAGGGCAGCGGCGCCGACGAGAAGCACATTGAGCAGAACATCCCGCTGAGCCGCATGCTGCACGAGGACCCGCGCGAGGCGCTGCTCAAGTACGCCGAGATCGCCGCCAAGGACCCCATCTTCACGGGCGCCTACAAGGCCAACGCGCCCGTCACCGAGTACGCCGAGCTGAGCGACGACGACGAGCCGGACAAGAAGCGGGCGAAGCGGTAGTCGGAGTCAGATGTATTTGTACAAGTACAACTACTTGTACACATATGCAGCTAAGCCATATGCACGTATGCGAGCGCGCGACGCGTTGTCCCACTGTTTGCCCCACAGATTCCGCGCCTCTGACTGGCCCGTTCTGCCTGCCTCAGGCAGCAGCGCCAAGAGCGTGCTGAAAACTACGGCGGGCGCCCCCTTCAAGCGGCCATTCCGCGCCCCCCAACCCTTCCACACGAAATCTTGCCAGTCGTGGTCTTTCACTTCGCACATCATCAACCGGGCGAACAGCGCGCATCGAACACACTCGCCAGACCCCCCCTCCGCATCTCCCCCATCAAAGTCCCATCGCCGCAGCCGCCGAGACATCTCGACACGCGATTTTTTTCGCGCGTCCGGCCTTTGACCACGCCGGCCGCCACGCCCACGGCTGCTTCGCCCGCTTTTTGTCTGCCTGTTTTTCTGCTTCCCTTTTTTTTTTGCGGCGCCCCTTGTTTTTATTTTGCCTGCCCGCGTTTTTCGCGACCCCGGCCGTCCGCTCGCTTTTTCCCATCACACCCCCATTATAATCCGCCACCGACCGGCCACCGCCGCATCCTCCCGCCGCCCACGCGTCCGTGTGCCGTGTCTGTTGTCCCGGCGCCCTCCCTTTTTTTCGCCACGGCCTCTCGCTTGCTAGGCGTTTCCCGACGCGTCTCGAGACCGCCGCGCGTTCTTGCTCCCCATCTCCGGCCGCCGTTCCTCGACCGGCGCACAGTCGCGCCGCCCGCTTCCCCCCCACGCGCCCGCCGACGTCCCGTTTCACCGTCTCTCCGTCCGCCGTCTCTCCGTGTTTGACGCGGACGCGGTCTCCCGCTATGCGCGATTCGTGACCGAGCCTCATCGCACCGACCGACTCTCGCCGATCGCACCCACGCTCTCTTCCCCCGTTCCCACGCGCCCGCCGCCATGGCTTCCGTCCAGCAGGCCTCGGCCGGCGCCATGCCGCTCGCGACCTCGGCGCCGCCCAGCGGCATCACGCCGCAGCAGGTCCAGGAGGTCATCACGGTAAGGCCTCCCTCCTCCCAATCCTTGGCTCCTCCCTCGGCATGCCTTCTAACAGACCAGCGCTTCCGCCAAATGAAAGAGCAGGGCGTGTCGCAGTCCGATCCCGACTTCATCAAGACCCAGCAGTTCCTGCTCAACGTCCAGCAGCAGCAGGCCTTTAAGCGCCAGATGCTGCAGCAGCAGCAGACCCAGCAAGCCGCCGCCCAGCAAGCCGCCGCCGCTGCCGCCAACGGCGCCCTCATCAACGGCGCCGCCAGCCGTGTGCCGCCGCCGCAGCCCTCGCAGGGCTACCCGGCACCGCAAATGGCAAGGCCCATGCCGCCGAGCGCCGGTGCGCCGGGCGGCAGCACCCCCGTCACCCCCGGCGCGCCGCCCGGCGCGTCCGGTGCTCTGGGTGGTCCCGTCGGCGCCGGCATGCCGACCGCGGCCGGCCACTTCTCGCCGCAGCAGCTCACCCTGCTCCGGCACCAGATCCAGGCGTTCAAGCACCTGACGCGCAACGCCGGCGTGCCCATGCAGACGCAGCAGGTCATCTTCAGCCAGCGCACGCGCCGGCAAGCCGCCCTCGTCGCCGACAAGGTCCCGCCCCAGCTGCCCGGCTCCGGCGCCAAGGCCACGCCGGCGCCGCCAACGCCTGGCTCCGCTGGCAAGACAGGTGCTGGCGCCGGCACCTCCGGCCCCGCCGCGTCGTCGGCCGAGCACGCGCTGGGTCCGGCCCTGAACGGCGTCGCCGCCCCGCTCCCGGGCGCTGCCGCCGACGCGTCCGCCGCCGGTGCGCCGGCGCGCAAGGTCAAGTCGTTCAAGACGGTGCAGTCGCCCTACGAGTCGGGCGCCGTGCGCAAGACCATCAGCTACTTTGACCACGGCCGCCGCATCAACCGCCCCGTCATCCCCGGCATCCTGCCCACGGGCATCGACTTTGACGCGCTGCGCACCGAGCGCGAGAAGATCGTCTTCAACCGCATGAGCGCGCGCTACGCCGAGCTCAAGTCGCTGCCGAGCAACCTCAGCAGCTGGGACACGGCCACCAACACGCTGACGCCCGACGACACGATCAAGCGCAAGGCCTACATCGAGATGAAGTGCCTCAGCCTCTACTCGCTGCAGCGCGCGCTGCGCGACAAGATCGGCCGCCAGATGATGCACTACGACAACCTGGCCATGACCACCAACCGCAGCAACTTCCGCCGCATGAAGAAGCAGAGCGTGCGCGAGGCCCGCATCACGGAAAAGCTCGAGAAGCAGCAGCGCGACGCCCGCGAGCACCGCGAGAAGAAGCGCCACACCGACTTCCTCGCCGCCGTCAACAAGCACCGCGCCGACCTGCAGGCCACCGCCGCCGCCCAGCGCGGCAAGATGCAGAAGCTCGGCCGCATCATGTACACGCAGCACTTCAACATCGAGAAGGAGGAGCAGAAGCGCATCGAGCGCACCGCCAAGCAGCGTCTGCAGGCCCTCAAGGCCAACGACGAGGAGGCCTACCTCAAGCTGCTCGACCAGGCCAAGGACACGCGCATCACCCACCTGCTGCGCCAGACCGACGGCTTCCTGCACCAGCTCGCCTCCTCCGTCAAGGCCCAGCAGCGCGAGGCCGCCGAGCGCTACGGCGACGAGCGCCTGCGCGTCGAGGACGACAGCGACTTCGACTCCGAGGACGAGGACCGCGCCCGCAAGATCGACTACTACGCCGTCGCCCACCGCGTCCGCGAAGAGGTCACCGAGCAGGCCAACATGCTCGTCGGCGGCCGCCTCAAGGAGTACCAGATCAAGGGCCTGCAGTGGATGATCTCGCTCTACAACAACAACCTCAACGGCATCCTCGCCGACGAGATGGGCCTGGGCAAGACCATCCAGACCATCAGCCTCATCACCTACCTCATCGAGCGCAAGCAGCAGCCGGGGCCCTACCTGGTCATTGTGCCCCTCAGCACCCTCACCAACTGGAACCTCGAGTTCGAAAAGTGGGCGCCCTCCATTGCCCGCATCGTCTACAAGGGCCCGCCCACCACGCGCAAGATGCAGCAGGACAAGATCCGCCAGGGCCGGTTCCAGGTGCTGCTCACGACGTACGAGTACGTCATCAAGGACCGCCCGCTGCTCAGCAAGATCAAGTGGTTCCACATGATTGTCGACGAGGGCCACCGCATGAAGAACAGCAATTCAAAGCTCAGCGCCACCATCTCGCAATACTACCACACGCGCTTCCGCCTGATCCTGACGGGCACGCCGCTCCAGAACAACCTCGGCGAGCTGTGGGCCATGCTCAACTTTGTGCTGCCCAACATCTTCAAGAGCGCCACCACCTTTGACGAGTGGTTCAACACGCCCTTTGCCAACACGGGCAGCCAGGACCGCATGGAGCTCAACGAGGAGGAGCAGATCCTCGTCATCCGCCGCCTGCACAAGGTGCTGCAGCCGTTCCTGCTGCGCCGCCTCAAAAAGGACGTCGAAAAGGACCTGCCCGACAAGACGGAAAAGGTCATCAAGTGCAAATTCTCGGCGCTGCAGGCGCGCCTGTACAAGGAGATGCTCACCAACAACAAGCTCATTGTCAGCGACGGCAAGGGCGGCAAGATGGGCGCGCGCGGCCTCAGCAACGTCATCATGCAGCTGCGCAAGCTGTGCAACCACCCGTTTGTCTTTGACGAGATCGAGACGGTCATGAACCCGCTCAACGTCAGCAACGACCTGCTGTGGCGCACGGCCGGCAAGTTCGAGCTGCTCGAGCGCATCCTGCCCAAGTACCAGGCCACGGGCCATCGCGTGCTCATGTTCTTCCAGATGACGGCTATCATGGACATCATGGAGGACTTTTTGCGCTACCGCGGCTTCCAGTACCTGCGCCTGGACGGCACGACCAAGGCGGACGAGCGCTCGGACCTGCTGCGCGACTTTAACCGCCCCGACTCGCCCTACTTTATGTTTCTGCTGTCGACGCGCGCCGGTGGCCTGGGTCTCAACCTGCAGACGGCCGACACGGTCATCATCTACGACTCGGACTGGAACCCGCACCAGGACCTGCAGGCGCAGGACCGCGCGCACCGCATCGGGCAGAAGAACGAGGTGCGCATCCTGCGGCTGATCACGTCCACGTCCATCGAGGAGAAGATCCTGGAGCGGGCGCGGTTCAAGCTGGACATGGACGGCAAGGTCATCCAGGCGGGCCGCTTCGACAACAAGTCGTCGGAGACGGACCGTGATGCCATGCTGCGGACGCTGCTGGAGTCGGCGGACATGGCGGAGACGGGCGACCAGGAGGAAATGGACGACGAGGAGCTCAACATGATTCTGGCGCGCAGCGACGAGGAGCTGGCGCAGTTCCAAAAGATCGACGAGGAGCGCACACACGACCCGGTGTACGGCACGGCCCCCGGATGCCAAGGCAAGCCGCGCCTGATGACGGACAGCGAGCTGCCGGACATTTACCTGGCGGACCCGACGCAGGTGGAGGAGGAGGTCGAGGTGGTGCTGGGCCGCGGCGCGCGCGAGCGCACCAAGGTGCGGTACGACGACGGCCTGACGGAGGAGCAGTGGCTGATGGCGGTGGACGACGATGACGACAGCCCGGAGGCGGCGGCGGCGCGCAAGCAGGCGCGCAAGGACAAGCGCGAGGCGAACCGGCTGAAGCGCCTCGCGGCGGGCGGCGGCAGCAGCGCAGCGGGCGCGTCCGACAACTCGCCAGCGGGGAGCCGAGGCAGCACAGAGGAGCCAGAGCACGAGACGCCGGTCAAGAAGCGCGGGCGCAAGCCGGGCAAGAACGAGAAGCGCAAGGCGGACGACGGCGAGGACGAGACGCCGCAGCCGCCGCCAGCCAAGAAGCGGCGCGGCCCCCAGGGCCGGCCCAAGGCGGTGGCGGGGCAGGCCAACGGAGCGGCGTCGTCGGCGTCGTCGGGCGACGGCGGAGCGACCACAGCGCAGGTGCGCGTCAAGCTTCAGGAGAGCTTGCGGCGACTGTACGACGGTCTGATGACGCTGGAGGTGGACGACCCGGAGCCGGAGGAGGGCGAGGACAAGAACGACGACGAAGAGGGGCCGGCGAAGCGGCTGATCATCGGGCCATTTGTCAAGCTGCCGTCCAAGCGCGACTACGGCGACTACTACGTGATCATCCAGCGGCCGGTGTGCATGAACCAAATCAACGCGCGCATCAAGAAGGGCGAGTACCGCAAGCTCAGCGACCTGCAGGCGGACATCCAGCTGCTGTGCTCCAACTGCCGCACCTACAACGACGACGGCAGCCTGCTGTACGCGGACGCCAACACCATCGAGGTAGGTCCTTGGATATCCCGGCATGCCGCCTTGTCCTGCGCGCGCCCGACTAACCAACGTTGCAGGAATTCTTCCAGGCCAAGTTCGAGGAGGAGTTGGCGGCGCATCCCGAGCTGCAGGCACTGGAGCCCTCGTACTCCAAGGCATCGTCAGAGGCGCCCGGGACGACCAGCAGCAGCACGCCGGCGCCGGCGACGGCAAACCCGCTACCCAAGATCAAGCTGGTGTCCAACGGCGTCAGCGTCAAGACGAACGGCGAGGCCTACGGCAGCAAGAACGAAGACGACTAGGATTATCTCTTCTGACGAGAGGTCGGTCGCGTCTTTGTTTTCTGTTCTTCTTTTCGACCTGGAACGGCATTCCTCCGGCCTCTTGTGTTTTCAGTAGCGGCGCATGGCAGATCTTCTGTTTTTTTGACACTTGCGGATCCTTTTTTTTCTTCTTCTCTCTGTTTTATAAAGAAAGGGATGGCTTTTGTTTTACGTGGAGGAAAAGAGGGCTTTTTTTGATTCCCAACGGTCGAAGCCCAAGGAAAGGTTGGGCTTCTGTCTTTGTCCGCCCCCGTTTCTGGGCGAGGGAGAGGGGAACCTGCCACAGGCAAGGGGAAGGAGTTACTTGTTCTCGTGTATCGTTTTACCGTATGTACAGTTTCACTGTGAAAGATATTTGTCTCAGGACACGAACCGACTTTGGACGGTGATGCAAAAAAAAGGAACTAGGACGGAACTGGCTTGACTTTTCTTGGCCTGCGGGACACCTTGTCTTGATAGGACCAACTATGGGCAAGGTTCTCTCAACAAGAGCAACGGGTTCCGTGGTCTAGTTGGTTACGACGTCTGCTTCACAAGCAGCGGTCCTGCCGCCGCAGAATCGCAGAAGGTCCTGGGTTCGAGCCCCAGCGGAGCCATTATTTTTGCTTTTTTTGTGGGCTCTGCACGCACGGCAATCTATCATTTTTGCTTTCTTTTTTTTCTTTTTTTCTGTCTTTCGTTGTATCTCTTTTTTCATGAATTGTTTCTTTCTTTTATAGAGAACACTGCGAAAACAGAGACGTGGGAGCGGTCTTCAGCGAGCACGTGCCCGTCGCACCTGCGTTTAGGGGGAGCTTACGCCTGGCGGGGTCCTTCCCGCCCAGGTCGTGGCGGAGCTTCCCTGTTGTGGTCGTCGCCGTTTCGCCCGCCGTTGGGGCCTGTTTGTCCTTTTTGTCCCTTTTGTCCTCTTCCGTCGTTTGCTGTCCCAACGCGCCTTTTCCTCTCCGCCGCCGCCATCCTCGCTGCTCTCCCCCGCCTTTCTCGACGGACGTCTCGTGTTCCTTTCCGGCCTCTTCGCTCTCGCCTCCGACCATCCACATCCTCTTGCCGACGCCGATCGCCTGCGCCGATCGATTGCCATCGCCGTCGTCTTCGTCTTCGTCTTCGCCTTCGCCTTCGCCTCGCCCCGACGCTTCGCATCGATCTCCTCCGCCGACCTTTTACCCCCGTCGATCCATCTCTGCTCCCTTCCCAATGGCCGGGCGGTTCGTGCGCGCGTCCAAGTACCGTATGTGGTGACTCGGTGGCCGGCGTGCGAGCCTTTGGAGGGACGACCTCGGAGGGAGGGGACATCCTGGAAAAGGACTGCGCTGACCTGCAGGCCATGTCTTTGGCAAGCCGACGCGCAAGGAGTTCTGCTACGACAACCTGCGCATCAGCCGCAATGCGTGGGACACGAACCTGGTCAAGGTACGTTGACGACGTGGGCGGTCGTGGACGGAGAAGCCGTGCTGACCCGGCGGCCTCCAGGCCAACCCCGAGTACCTCTCGGTCAACTGGGAGGCCAGCGGCGGCGGCGCGTTTGCCGTGATCCCGCTGGAGGAGCGCGGCAAGCTGCCGGACCAGATCCCGCTGTTCCGCGGGCACACGGCGGCCGTGCTGGACACCGACTGGCACCCCTTCAACGACCGCGTGCTGGCCTCGGCGTCGGACGACGGCCGCGTGTTTGTGTGGCAGGTCCCGGAGGGCTTTACGCTGCACACGGACGCCGAGGAGATTGTCGACGTGACGCCCGTGGGCCGCCTGCAGGGGCACTCAAGGTGGGTAGAGCCGGACTCTGTACCGGGGGGGAAAGCAAGGGGGGGGACGCACGTCGACTGACGACTGACGACCCTCCTCAGAAAAGTCGGCCAGGTCCTGTTCAACCCCGCGGCCGAGAACATCCTGGCGTCGGCGTCGGGCGACCTGACCATCAAGCTGTGGGACGTGACGGCGGGCCAGGCGGCGCTGACGCTCAAGCACCCGGACATTGTGCAGAGCCTGTCGTGGAACGCCAGCGGCTCGCTGCTGGTGACCACGTCGCGCGACAAGCGCCTGCGCGTCTGGGACGCCCGCCAGCAGGCGCCCGTGCACGAGGGCCCCGGGCACCCGGGCGCCAAGAACAGCCGCGTGGTGTGGCTGGGCGAGCACAACCGCTTCGCCACCACGGGCTTCTCGCGCATGAGCGAGCGCCAGATCGCGCTGTGGGAGCCGGGCCGCAACGAGCCCATTGGCGGCTTCACCACGCTCGACTCCATCTCGGGCGTGCTCATGCCCTTCTGGGGTACGTCGTCTCCTGCCGCCGTCGTGGTGGGCCCGGAGGAGGAAGGGCGGAGGACGTTTTGCTGACCTTTGCGCAGACGAGGGCTCCAACTGCCTGTACTTGGCCGGCAAGGGGTAGGCGTGCACTCTCCTTCTCTGCCTGTCTCGCGGACTGCTAACGAAACACCTCCCAGCGACGGCAACATCCGCTACTTTGAGTACGAAAACGACAAGTTCGAGTTCCTGTCCGAGTACAAGTCGGCCGACCCGCAGCGCGGCATCGCCTTTGTGCCGCGGCGCGGCGTCAACGTGCACGAGAACGAGATCATGCGCGCGTACAAGACGGTCAACGACCTGTACATCGAGCCCATCTCCTTTACCGTGCCGCGCCGGGCCGAGACCTTCCAGTCCGACATCTACCCGCCCGCCGTCGGCCTCAAGCCGGCCGTCTCGGCCAAGGACTGGCTGGCCGGCAAGACGGGCCTGCCCGCCAAGATCGACCTCGAGAGCGTCTACGACGGCGGCGCCCCCGTCGAGGTGCCCGCCGACTACAAGCCGACGCCCACGCCGACCGTCTCAGCGCCAGCGCCGGCGCCGGCGCCAGCCGCCGTGGCGGCCTCGCCCAAGAAGGAACCCGAGACGGCGCCTACGCCCACGCCCGCCGCCGCCGCCGCCACCCGTCCGGGCCCGCCGCCGAGCATGGGCGACCAGAAGCAGGCCATCTCGTCGCTGGCCAGCAAGTACCAGGACGAGGAGGAGGAGAGCAGCGACGACGACGACGCCGAGACGTCGAGCTTTGAGGATGTTGGCCGCCCGCAGCCGCGGCACACTCCGGCCGCCGCCGCCGCTGCTGCTCCTCCTGCTGCTGCTACCAAGCAGCCGCCCTCGCCGTTCAAGCCGCCGCAGCAAGCTGCGGCCAAGGCCTCGCCGCCGGCCGCGGCCAAGACGCCCACCTCTCCGGTGGCCGGTCGCGTGCCCACGTTGCCGTCGGAGCCAGCGGCGCCCGCGTCCTCTGTGCCGGCCGCTGATGTCGCCGACGCGCTGGCCAAGCTGACGACGCTCGTGCAGACGCAGAACAGCAAGATTGACAGCCTGACGTCCGAGGTCGAGGGCCTGAAGAAGCGGCTGCTGCTGTCATCGGACCAGAGCGAGCGCATCCGGCAGCTGGAGCTCGAGCTGGAGGAGGCACGGTCGTGAGGTCCATCCGTGAGCGGGAGGTGCCGAGCGGGAGTTGTCGAGCGGGAGTTGTCGAGCGGGGGTTGTTTTTGTTTTTGTTTTATTTTTTGTGTTTGATTTGTTTGCACGCGCGAGCCAAATAGGAAGGGGAAAACGGTTGATTCTGTTTGCTTCTGGTGGTTTGCTTTCGGGCCCGCTGTCTCCTTTCTTGCTTTGCCCTTTGTTGACGTCCCCTGATTTTAGGCGTACCGAAATGCAATCCCGACGCGTATGCCAGTGCATCTTTCGGCCGTTGTGCGACGTGTTTGCTGGCGAGGTGAACAAGGTGCTTTGTGCGTTGTTTGGGTTGCCCCTTTTTTTTCTATTGTCTTGTTCTTGGGCTCTTTGTTTCGCCGGCCGTCTGCGCTCACGACCACAGCCGCCCGGCTGCCGTGCTTTGTCTGTCCGCCCGTGAACAATCCGCCGCGGCTTGTCTGCCGTGCGTTCTTTGTTTGGGCAGACGACTTATATCAACACGATGGACAAGCTGTTTGGGTTGTTTTTGTTCGTTTTTTTTTTTTTTTTTTTTTTTTCTATTCTTGATTTTTTCTCCCGATTTCCGTCTCGTGTTGTTTCTCGTCACCTCACGGGCTTGATACCGGCCGCCATGGCGACCTTGCATGCCGAGATCCACGCGCTGCGCGAGCAGCTCGCCGCCTACTTCCCCGACGTCGCCGGCGACGCGCCGCCGCCCATCCTGGCCGCCAAGAGCAGCACCGCCGTCCGCGGCGGCCACAACAACGGCTACAGCGGCACCGCCCGCACCCGCTATGCCGGCTCCGACGAGCGCCGCGCGCTCCATCTAGAGACGTCTGTCTGGCCGGCGTTCCACGCCCTGGCGCGGTCGGGCACGGCGGCGTCGGGCAGCGGCAAGAATGACCGTAACAGCAACGACAACAGCGGCGACGGCGACAACGACGACGACGACGACAATGGCGACGCCGCCGCCCTCTTCGAGCGCACCATTGACCAGTTCCGCCTGCGTACCGCGACGGCGCACAGCCAGATCCTGGGCCAGTGGCGGCGTGCCTGGCACGACGTGCGGCGGCAGACGGCGGGCGGCGGCGGCGGCGATGGCGGCGGCGGCGGTGTTGTCCCGTCGTTCCACGTGCGCTACCTCGGCCCGCCTGCGAGCAAGGCGGACGCCGACAGCCCGCCGCCCGCGACGGTCCTGCGCCTGCCGCCGCTGCCGGCGCCGCTGCCGCCGTGTCTGCAGTGCGTCCTCGCCGGCGTGTGCTGCTCGCTGACGACCACGCCGCACGCGCAGGCGTTTGTCAACGACCGGGCGGGGGCACGAGGTGCGACATCGTCGTCGTCGTCGTGGCCGGCGGCCTACGCTCGGCTCGTCCGGGAGGTCGACGCGGACTGCGGCGACGACTGGGCCGCCTTCACGGCCACGCTGCCGCGCCGGCGCCAGCAGCTCGAGCAGCGCCTGCTGCGGCGCGCCGTCGTGCGCGGCGCCACCGACTCGCCGTTTCTGCCGCCGCCGCCGCCGCAGTGCGCGCGCTGCCTCCGCACGGGCGAGCGCGGCTGTCTCCAGCAGTCGCGCGACCTGACGACGACGACGTCACGCGAGACGGCCTGGTTCGCCAGCAGCGGGCCGCCGCCACTCTCGCTCCTGCGGCACCACGGCCGGCTGCTGCTGGACCAGATCCGCTTCGGGCCCAGCCTGGGGGAGGAAGAGGAGGAGGAGGAGGAGGAGGAGGAAAAGGGATACGCCAGCGGCGTGCACTACTTCCGCCGCCGCCGCCACCACCAGAAGCTGGCCGCGCCCCTGCGGCTCGAGGCCGTCTTCTGCCGCGACCCGGCCGCCCTGACGGCCGCCGAGGTTGCCGCCCAGGCGCAGAGGCTGCTCGCGCAGATCGCAGACAAGCCGCCCCGGTTCGGCCGCGGCGCAGGCAGCCGCCGCCTCGACACGACACAGCGCAGCAGCAGCCCGCCGCCCGCCTCGGCCGGCGGCCCGGACCCCGACGCAGGCCACAGCGCACTGCGGTTCCTGCGGGGCCCGCCGATCGCGACCCAGACGGCGTCCCGGGCCGGGCCCGTCGCGGACCGCACGCCGGTGGTGCGGCCGGCCACGGCGCGCGAGGTCGCCCGCCTGCTCCCGCGGCGCAGCCCGCTCAACGTGTACGCCGCGCGCGGCGTGGCCACCGTGGCCGCCGTCCGGGCCGCGGCGGCTGTGTCTGCCGATCTTCACGGTGATGGTGGCCACGGCAGCGGCGTGTCCGCCGTGCCGCCGGCGCTGCCTGCGTTGTCCTGCCATGCGCGGCTGACGGGCGTCGAGGCCGAGGCTAAGACCGGTACCGGCGCCGGAACCAAGCCGCCGCCGCCGCCGCAGTGGCAGGAGTACTTTCTGGACGTGGGCGAGGAGCGCGCCTTTCACAGGCTGCAGCGGGAGGCAGAGGGCCGGCCCAGACACCGCTGCCGCCCCGTGTTCCCGTCGCCGTCTTCCCTGCCTCCCGCCGCCGTCCCGGCCTCGCACACCCGAACCGGCTCTCCCGCGCCGGACAAGGACAACGCCGCACGCACGGAGCGCCTCTCACGCCTGGCGGCGGCCCTTGCGGATCGCCTGCGCGCCGGACGTCCGCCGGCGCTGACAGCAGCAGACGGCGGCAGCCCGCCGTCCCCAGAGCCGCTGCCGCTGCCGCTGCCCGCAACACCCGAGCAGGCCCGCATCTGGGCGGCACAGCACGGCGTCTCGCTGGAGCAGCTGGCCTGCCGGCGGCGACGGTCGCGTCCATAGTCATAGTTTGTGAAAAAGAAAAAAGAAAAAAAGAGAGAAACAACTGTCTCTTGTCTCACCCTGTCCTACTTGCGCCCCTCGACCATGATGATGTGGTAGCCAAAGCCGGTCTTGGCCTCGCCGACGACGGGCGCCGCCGTCGTGCTCGCCGGCAGCGCAAAGGCCACGGCCTCAAAGGCCGGGTCGAGGCTGCCGCGCAGCTTCCAGCCCAGCGCGCCGCCCTGGCGCGCCTTGTCCTCGGAAAAGGCCCGCGCGACCTCGTCGAAGCGCGCGCCCTCGCCGCGGATCTTGGCCAGCGCCTCCTCCTTCTTGGCGTGCTTCTCGCACTGTCGGAATGGGTCAGGGGTCAGCCGGCTCGCTCGCGGTTCGTGGACGGAACGACAGACTGGGGCTGGGCTGGGGGCCTCCGAGCAACGCACCAAAATGTGCCGCACGTTGATCTGCTGCGCGCCCTTGACGTCCTTGTCCTTGTCCCCCTTCTTGGCGTCGCCCTTTTTCGGGTCCGCCGCCTTCTTGTCTGCCTTGCCCTTGGCCATGGGTGCTGCGTGTCCGGGTCGCCGTCGCCGATGGTTGTGGTGGGCCGCTGGACGACTCGGACGACGTGGGGGGCGGATGAAAAGCGCCGTGGCCAGCTAGCCCCACTTTTCTTGACCGCCCGCGTTCCGCGCGGTCGGTGCCCGCGAAGCCCCGTTCCGGCGGCGGGCCGCTAGGCGAACGCGGGGATCAACGACAGCAGAAGATCAACTGATAACCAGGGTGTCTGTGGCAAGGAAGCAACAAACTGGAGACAACATCCAAAAATAAGCAGAGAAATAAACAAACTGGAGACATAATCCAAAACAAGCAACGAAACAACAAACTGGAGACAACATTCAAAAACAAGAAAAGAAAACGGAGAACAACCCAAAACAAACAGAAAACAAAATAACCTCCAAAACCAAGGCATGCACTCCCGAGGCTGAAATCCCAGTCCTACGCCGCAACCCGCGACAGGAGCAGCGCACACAGCAGGCCGAGCACCGCCACCGCGACCTTGTGCCACCCGTCGTGTGCGCTCGTCCGCGGTGCCACAGCCAGCGCCGCGCCTGCATCCTTCTGTGGTCCTGCCGCCTGCCCCTTGCCTGTGTCGGCGACACGGGGCGCGCCACCGTCTGCCGTCTCGTGTGCAGATGGCGTCTTCGTGCCTGCCGCGCGCCCAGACTCGCCCTCCATAGGCGTTGTCTGTCCCGTCTGTTCGGGCTCCTCTGCCTCTTCTCGCTTGTCCAGCTCATCCAGCTCATCCCCGTGCTTCTGGAGACACCCGACCCCCTTCTGCGCAAGCATGTCCAGAAGCTTGGCACTGTTGCCTGGTTTGTAGAAACGGACAATGTCGGCCAGGGATGCCGGCCCTTCAAACTCGTACACTGGACCAATGATGCGTTTCGAAATCAGAGAAATCCATCTTATGCGAAGGGGCACGTGGATTATCTCGGACGTGCCCACCTTCGCATCGGCGCACGGCGTGAGGGAAAACACCGGAAGGCAATCTGTGTGATTGAGGAGCTCCTCGAGAAACACCCAAGACACCCTCTGATCTGCGGGACGGAAACCGTGACCTTTCTTCTTTATGCTCCCGAACCAGTTGGCCCAGGTATCCAAGTCGCAGGGGATGCCGTGCTGCAGAATGTGGCGCAGAATAAGGGCGAAGTCTCTGTGGAGAATGCCGTTCCGGTGGAGTTCAGCGAACAATGTGTGAAGAGTCTTGGCCGAGCCACAATATGAGAGCGCAGGGTTGCGCGCAATCCACAAGGCAAGGCCGACGTTGTTCGCCCGAATGCACCATACCATAATCGAGTCGGGATCATGCGGGAGCGTAAAGCGGATCGCTGTAATCCGATAGTATTCGTACACCATCTCGTAGTATGAGTCGCTTTGCAGACGCAGCGGCTTGTCCCAACGCAACTCTGATTCGGTTCTTGACTGGTGAATGCGCCACACGGAACATGTGGCCACCTGGATGAAGGCGATGTTGGCATCGAAGTCGCGCACAGCGTCGCACCACTTGGGTGTCACATGCCCTGCCGCAAACTCGGGGACGGACCGATGGACAAAGAACACAGTGTCGTCCTTAACCTCGAGCAGCCCCTGACATTGGCTGTTGATCCAGTCTCGCATCCTCGCTTTCAGCTGCTCAAGCTGCTCTGGCGTGTAGTCGGGCCCGTTGTTTTCAACGAGGCGGACGGTTTCCCCATAGTATGCGGGGTCGTCGACTATGCGGTGCAGATGATAGTGCACCTGGAGCTGGCGCCCGTCGAAATGGCCTGTCTTCCTCTCTATTGCTTTTGTTTCCCTCATTTCAATGCAACGTAAGAGATGGCCTTTGTTTTCTTCGTAATTAGCAGTGTGCAGCAGTGTCGCGGCCACGCGGCGGCGCTCTTCCACGGGCACGCTGTCGAGGAGGGTCGTGAACAGGCTCTGCAGCTCGCTCGGCATCGCACGCACGGTGTCCATCAGGTGGTCGACGGGCTCCCCACGCCGCAGCCTCTTGCTGCTGATGTGCCTCAGGACCACATAGGTCCAGAGAAACATGCCGCTGGAACGCTCGACGATCTCGTCGCACAGAAGCGCAATGGACGAGTCAGAGAAGCAGTCCTGGTCTTCCGCCTGCTTCTGCAGGCGCTGGCTGACGTAGGCCTGAATGTCAAGCTCGTTGACATTCTGCATTCTGACCACGTGCCGCGCACGGAGGCGCGTCTCGAAGACGGCGTGCTCGCGGCTGCTGACGCAGAGCTTCAGGTTGTTGGATCCCGGCGCCGTCTCCTTGTCGCCGTGGCCGGCCTGGCTCCACTTGCACAGCAAGTCGACCAGGTCCATGTGCGTCTCGTGCGGGTCGTCGAACTCGTCGAGCCCGTCGATAAAGAGGCAGTAACGGTACGCGCTGTCAGGCGACGAGCTGCTCTCGACGAGAGCCTCAAACGCGTCCCGGATGTCGGCGACGCTCATCTGCGCTGGGCTTCGGTAAGTCCAAACATCAAAGTTGTTGGGGTCCCACAGGTGCGGGAACAGCTCGCAGATCATGGCGGGGGTTTGCCGAAGAATGTCGTGCAGGAGTGAGCGCATGAGCCCCGTCAAACTCTTCTGCTCCTCGGTGCCTGGCTTCCAGAAGAAGCACGACGCTAAGACGAGCTTCTTCTCCCCCGCCCACTCCTGCAGCAGCTCGCGTGTCTTTGGGTGGCCGACCAGGAGCTTCATCATTGTCGACTTGCCCGTGCCGAGCTTTCCTTTGATGTGAAAAATCCCGTCTTCGTCGACCAGCCAGCGGAGAAAGCGGCCCGCTGCATCCCGTCTGGCGTCCTTCTGGAAAGTTGCAGAGTCCCAGACGCCAGGCGTGAGCATCCACCGGAACGTGTCCTCCGCGGCCACGGCAATGGTATCGTGGCGTCGATTTATGCTCCCAAACGCAATGGCGTCGAGGATGCTTTGCTCGTTTGCCTTTTCGCGCAGCAGCTGCTGCTGCGCGTGGAATGCGTCGGCAGCTGTCTCCAGGCGCTCGAGCGACGCCGCGATTTGGTCACTAGGCCGGTGTGAGCGGTGGAACCAACAAAGGGCAGAGAGGCAGAGAGAGGAGGACAGTCGTACTTCTGGCCGGCCTGCACGGCAAAGTGCAGCTCGGTGCTGCACGTGTCCAGGTTCTTTTGCAGCTGGGCGAGCTCTTCGCGGGAGCAGATGGTGCGGATGGCGGCGACAAAAGCATGCCCGATGCGGCCCGGCTTCTTAGACTTGGTCTTGGCGACGCGCTCGAGGACCTTGGTGGCGACACGATGGCACTGCTGAGCCAGTCTCTGGACGGACGCCGCGCGGCTGTTGAGCGTGCCGGACGACGCCGGCTGCGCCAGCAGCTCGGCCGATGCGCGCTGCACCTCGGCGGCGACGGCCTCCACGGCGGAAAAGTCGCGCTCGTCCTCGTCTGTAGCCTTGACAATGTCGTACGTCAGACGCAGGAACTTGTAGGAGAACTCGACAAACGAGATGACAGCGCTGGCCGTGCCGATGGCGGTGGCTGGGTCCATCGCTGCTTCGGGGCGCCGCCGCGAGACCTCCTGGAAAAGGACAAGGTGAGAGCGAGGCCTTTCAAGCACAAGACACTGAGAGGAGGCGAAAAAATGAGGGAGACGGGCCGCTCTGTCGGGCAGGGGTTGAGGCTTAGACCCGGCGGTGGCCAGTCGGCCGCAGCAACCCCATCGTCCTATCACGTTCTGTAACGTGGTTGTGTTGTGTGGCTTCTTATACCCTACCAGCTGCGCTAGTAGGATAGATTCTCTTCTGCTAGCCAGTCGGTCTACGACAGGTTGCAACCCTTGGGAAAGCGCGTAGGCGGGGCACTCTCTTTCCTCTCCCCCAGCCGCCGGCCGCGGCCGCCTTCTTCTCCCGAGTCTGTCTGGCCGAACACTTTTGTGCGATGGTACTGCGTGAGCCGTATATTCTGGGGGGGGCTGGCCTTAGACTGTCAGGCGCTGTTAGTCTTGATTCAGCCTTGTCGTGCATACAAGTACCTCCGTACTTGTATAAGCATATGCTTACAACTACAGGTACAATTATGGTTGTACCGCAGCTCACCGCCTATCCCACATTTAGGCGGTCTAAGAAAGCAATCAATTTGAGCGGCAAAATGCACCAGCACGCAAAACAGGTAGGCACGACGGCCGATTTTTTCGAACCTGCCCCCCTCGTCTGCCTCGACGACCGCCTCTTGTCTTTTGCTCTGCGTTCCGTTTCCCTTCACTGTTTCTTCTTTTTTTTTCCTTGCTTGTCGTTCCCTCCAGACCACACCACGACCGGGCAATCTTTGTGTAAAGCCTGTCCCTCAGCGGCGTCTCGGCGTGCCAAGCCCATCGGCCCAATTGCGAGTCGGCGTCCTTTCCGAGTCTCACAAAACCGCCGACGTCTGGCCTTTTCTTCTGGCCTTTTCTGTCCTCAACTCTCGATCCTGCTCTCGATACTGCTCTCGCTCGTCCGTGGCAGCTCGCCGGCCTGCCTCTGCCCGACGCGACCCGGCCCATGGCCAACCTCACGGCGCTGCCGTCGGGCAACCACATGCCGGGCGTGAGGCTCGCCTCCGAGAAGAAGCTCGGCATCCTTCATTTCACCTCGGGCATCGACTTTGGCTGGCACGGCGACATTCGCAAGCGGTAAGATCCCCTTCTCCCTCCCAAGTGGCCGGGAATCTTCTCGCGGTCCTCCGCTCGCTGACGCCCGTCCAGCTACACCGACTTTATCGTCCACGAGGTCCGCAAAGATGGCACTGTGGTCTACCTCACCGACATGGGAATGGAGCCTGCGCCCCAAGAGAAGCAGCCAGTGCGTGGCCGTCAGCCCGAAGGCCAGCCCAAGGAAGAGGCACCCGTCCCCGAGAAGGCTGAGCCTGCCGCGGGCCCTCCGCCGCCGCCGCCCATTGACACCGAGGCCCTTGTGGCGCTCGTAGGGCCGGGCGTGGCCAAGCAGATGCAGGACGCCTACGCCGTTATTGTTGGCGGCGGCCCTCCGCCGTCCAGCTTCACCATTGCCGTCTGCGATGACCGGTCCAAGCGGGGCCATTACCATCAGGTAGGATGCTAGGATGCCCTGGTCCCCGTGCCCGTTCCCACTCCCAGTTGCTCATGCCACGGTCCAGGAGATCCGCCGCATCTTTTCCGGCCGGTTCGAGACCCGCGCCGACGGCGAGTCCGGTGCTATTGTTGCCATGCCCGCTGCCGGCAGCGGGCGGCCGCGGAACCCCGGCGCCCACGGTGCTCCGGCCCACGGCCCTGGCCAGCGGGGCCGGGACAACCGCAGCCGCAACGCCGGCCTGCCGGCGCAGGACCGGGGCAAGTACCTGCACTTTACCATGTATAAGGAGAACAAGGACACCATCGAGGCCATCGGCTTTCTCGGCCGCCTGCTCAAGATCAAGACGTCCAGCTTTGGCTTCTCCGGCACCAAGGACCGCCGCGCCGCCACCACGCAGCGCGTCAGCGTCTCGCACGTCGGCAACCGCGACATCGCCTGGATCAACGCCCGGAGCACCAGCGTCAAGGTCGGCGACTTTGCCCGCAGCAAGAACCCCATCCAGCTCGGCCAGCACGGCGGAAATGACTTTGTCATTGTCGTCAAGGGCGTTGAGCTGACCCGTGCCGCCGGCTGCTCGCTCAGCCAGCGCCTGCGCATGGCCGAGACCTGCGTCCAGGCTGCCCTCGACCACGTCTATCAGCACGGCTTCATCAACTACTTTGGACTCCAGCGCTTTGGCACCCACGCTATCGGCACCCAGGAGGTCGGCCAGAAGATCCTGAGCGAGGACTTTGAGGGCGCCTGCGACGCCATCATGCACGTCGAGCCGGCGCTGGCCGCCGCCCTGCAGCGAGAGAGCAGCAGCGCCAGCGGCGGTGCCACCTCCGCCGCCGCCGCCGCCGCCGCCTCCGCCGCCGGGTCGCCAGAGCTGGACGCCACCTACCACCGCGACGAGGTCAACCGGGCCCGCGCCATTCTGCTGTTTCGGTCGTCGGGCGACGTCCGTGCCGCCCTCGACATTCTGCCGCGGCGGTTCAGCGCCGAGTCCACCATCATCCAGCACCTCGGCCGCACCCCCAGCGCACGCCGCGACTTCTGCGGCGCCCTCTGCCGCATCAACCGCGGCCTGCGCAACCTGTACATCCACGCCTACCAGTCGCTCGTGTGGAACTGGGCCACCAGCCTGCGCTGGGCCCGGCACGGCGACCGCGTCATTGCCGGCGACCTGATCCTGGTCGAGTCCGAGGCAAACCCCAGCCGCCACCGCCAGGGCCACGACATGTCCGAGGACCTGAACCAGGAAGAGGAGCAGTTCTACCAGGAGGCGCGCGTCCTGAGCGCCGAAGAGGCCGCCAGCGGCCAGTACACCATCTTCGACATTGTCCTGCCCGTGCCCGGCTACGACGTGCTCTATCCGGACAACGACATTGGCGAGTTCTACACCGCGTTCATGGGCCGCCCCGAGAACGGCGGCCTCGACCCCTACCGCATGCGCCGGCCCCAGAAGGAGTTCAGCCTCAGCGGCCACTACCGCAAGGTCATGGCCCGCTTCTCGGCCGTGCCCCAATTTTTCGTGCGCCCCTACCGCGACGACGCCGAGCAGATGCACCCGACCGACCTCGACGACATTTTGGCGGCCCGAAGACGGTCGTCGCAAAACGCGGCTGCGGCTGTCTCTTCGTCGTCGTCGCCGCCCCACGTGGCCGATCCAGACGACCCGGCTCCCAGCCGCCGCCGCCGTCTGTCGCCGGGCCAGCAGCTGCAGGACAGCGGCGCACCGGTCGAGACAGAGCGCGTTAACGACGCGTGGATCGAGAAGACGGCGGTCGGCGGCAGCAGCAAGCGCGTCAAGATCGACCCGCAGGACGAGCGGCCGGAGCGCAGCGGCGAGCAGGGCCTGGCTGACCAGCCGCATCCTCCTGTCGCCGCCAGCAGCGGCGACACGCTGCCCACGGCCGAGGACGTTGCGCAGGTGTTCAACGAGGGCAGCAGCCCGCACGCCGGCAGCCCGCACAGCGGCGGCTCGATCATGGCGCTCGACGTGGAAACCGCCTTTGAGGCGTCGCCGGCCGTGCCCCTGGCGGTGCGCCAGCCGTCCCCTCCTGCGGCTACGGCTGCGGCTGCGGCTGCGGCTGCGGCTGTCCGCTCTGGCTCCCAGCTGCCGCCTGCTGGCCACCACTTGATGAAGAACCTCTTCAAGGAGCCCCTTCCTCCCGGCGAAGCCGGCAGCGCCGCCGGCGCAAGCTTCGGCTCCGACACGGCGTCGGCCCCGGCAGCAGACGCGGCCGACACGAGCCGCCGCCCGCGGGGCGCCATCAACCGCACGGCGGCGTGGCGGCGCAGCGCGCCCGGCTTTGCGGAGGCGGACGACATGGAGATCGCCGTGGTGCTCAACTTCCGCCTCAGCTCCAGCAACTACGCCACCATGTGTCTGCGCGAGATGATGAGCAGCGCGGCCGCCGGCAGCGGCGGCGGCGGCCGCAGCACCCAGGCCGGCCTCGGCGGCCTCGACGTGGCGTCGACCCCCGTCTGAATGGATGGATGAAGCCTTACCATCTACTCCTTTTATTTGACCTTCTTCTTTTTTTTTTAACTGGTATTCTTTATTTTCTTCTCTTCTCTTTTCTTTTTCTTCTCTTGGCCAACTACCTGGACAGGGAGAGTTTCTGTGTCCCAACCTAATGCGCGTATCAACGGCTCACGAATCTGTCTTGCAAAATGTTTTCATACAAGCACCTAGGGTCAACTGCATAAACCACAGGAGGGCATGGCTGCATATCGCCACAGGGGTCACTGGAAAGGGAAGGATGCGACGCTAGGAAAACGCAGCAGCACCTGGAAAAGCGCACGGCAGGGAAGGTCGGTCTTACAAGGATGATATATCTGTGTGCCATGCCATGTGATCGTCACAGATACCATGCGAAACGAAAAAGACATAACTAGCAGAGCTCATTGGCAGCTAGTAAGACAAAACGTGTTTACAATCCCAATTTGTGCGTTGGGTCGGGTGCCTTTGGCGGACACCGAATGACAAGGAGAGAACGAAAACCAAGGTATTTATATTTTTCGCGGCCATATCCAATATTCATAACTGTTTCGTCGGGCGACTTTGGATGCCGTCCTCATGTTGCTCAGTAACAAGGAGACAAAACAACCAAATAAACTACCCTCGCTCTCGATTTGCAGTCTGGTGTCGTCGGGGGGAGGTCGAATATATATCGTGCCACCGCAGTGGCCAGCAGAGTGCGTGAGCGGAACGCTGTGAGCGTATATACTGGCCTGTGCTCAGAAAACACAGGACCTGTTTTGGGCAAACAAAGACAGAGTCGAAACTCGTCCGTTGAGCCGGCAGTCGATGCCTTGACGGCCTAATAGGGCACCGCATTATAACGTGCCGCCAGCGAGCGGCCCGCCGAGCGTGCCGCCGTCGTTGGCCTGGCCCGGCGTCTCCTCGTCCCATCCCCACACCTTGGCCAAGAAGCGGGCCATGTTGACGCGCTTGGCGCTCATCTCCTTCATCCAGGGGTGGTCAAGCATGCGCCACGGCGTTGCCCTGCGGCCTGGCTCCTTTTCTAGGCTATATTGTGTCAGTCAGAACGTGCGGCATATAGAAGAGGTGCCGGAAGGAGGCGTACCAGCACTCGATAAAGTACTTGAAGTTGTCGCTCCAGAAAATGTTGTTTTCGGGTTCGTCCTTGAGCTTGGGGATCGGCTGGCGCACGATGTACGTGAGCAGGTCAATGAGACCAGCGCGCGGCTGCATCTCGGTGCCGTCGGCTGGGAAGGGAAAGCGGTGCTGGGCGACCTCGAGGAGGGTGACTCCGGTGGACCACACATCAGATGTGATGGTGTAGCTCTGGCCGGTGATGCGCTCAGGTGCCATGTAATAGCTGGTGCCGATGAAGGTGTTGGCCTCGCCCTTGGTGCCGAAGTCGCCGGACACGCCAAAGTCGCACAGCTTCACCTCACCGTTGCGGCAGAGCAGGATGTTGGAGGGCTTGATGTCGCGGTGGATGATCTTCTTGGAGTGCAGGTAGGTCAGGCCGTGCAGCACGCCCTCGGCAACCTTGCCCAGGACTTTCTCGCCGGTGCGCCCGCCCAGCCGCTTGACCTCGCGGTAGATGCTGTCGAGCGAGCCGCCCTCTGCGCACTCCATGGCAATGGAGATGGTGGCCGTGGACGGGTCGACAAATGCGCCGTAATAGCGGCAGATATGTTCGGACGCGCATTCCTTGTTGAACCCCAGCTCGCGCACAATCTGCTTTTTCACATCGGGGTCGGGGTTGGTCGTGATGACCTTGAGGGCAAAGATGGTCTTGCCGCCCTTGAGCTTGGCACGCGTGACGGCACCGCCGGCACCCTCGCCGAGGCTGCCCAGCTCGATGATTCTCTTCTCCATGCTGGCAATGCGCCAGCCCTCGTCGTCGAGGTCCTCCACGTCGAGCGTGCGCGCCTTCTCCAAGGTCAGCTGGTCGAAGGCCTCTAGGCCGGACAGGCTGCCTTCGCGCTCCATGCCCACGCCGCCCTCGCTGAGCTCCGAGTAGAGCGAGCCAACAGCCGAGACGGGGTCGGGCGTGCCATGCGGGCGTGTGGAGCCGATGCCGTACTGGCTGGCAAAGGAGAGCGCGGAGTACTGGGAGCCTGCGGAGGTGGGGTTGCTAGCACGGCCGTCGAGGGGTCCGAAACTGCCGGACCGGCTGTGGGCGGCACTGCTCTCGCTGCCGCCAGAGGCGCTCTGGAGCGCGGACTGGCCGCGCCCGGGTGGTTGTTCGTGGGGGATGCCCTGGCTGCCCATCGGGGTGGCCAGATGCAGCACGGGCAGGGGCGCCCGGCCGACGGGTTGGTGCTGCGGGACGGGTGCGCCGACAGGCTTCACATTGTTGGAGGCGGGGATGGCGAGGCCGAGGCGGGGGGCGCGCGAGGCGCTGTTGGCACGAGCGCCGGGGATGGCAGGGCGGAGGAGTGGCACATTGTTGGGCATCATCGGGGCCGGGGAGGCGGGGAGGGACTGAATGGGGTGGATGGCGGCCGAGGACGGGTCGAGCGAAGTCGTCGAGGATGGGTACTGTCGCGCGTGTCAGCAGATATCGAGGGGTGGTATCGGGAAGGCAGATCAGCGACGGGCTAGAAAAAAAGAGGTTTCGTACATGAGGAGGTGCCTCCAAAGAGGCGCCGCTGCTGTCGTGGTCCGGCATTGCGCTTTTTGTAGGGTGCAAGGAGGTGTCCGTGCCCTCTCCAGGCGTCACGCGTTCCGTTCTGCGGCTGAAGCCAACTCAGCTCCGGAGCAAGGCAGCCGAAGCACAGCCGTCTGGCTCTCCACTGCGGACCCGTCTGCTGAGACTCCGCAAAGCCGAGAGCATCCGCTGTGCGTTGGACACACGGACGGAATCAAACGGTTGGCAGGCGGCTGACGACAGAGAAGACAAAGAAACAATGCTTTAGCAGCGCTCCGCGGCACGCCGGGCAGACGAGAGAGGGGGTGGTGCTGTGGCCGCCTGGTGACTGCGGGGATCGAAGCAGTCGGGCCGGCGCCAGAGGAGCGGGGGAGACGCTGGTCGAGGAAAGGTGCAACGTCGGACGGGGGGGTATAGCGAGCAGAGCAAGAGAGAACAGGGTGACAGCCGGCGGCGAACAGCGAAAGAGACGGCCACGAACCAAAAAAGGGCGACGAAACGAGAACGAAAACGAGGACGCTCAAGGAAACGAAGTCGGGGAATCGAAATTCGAGAACGAAGGGCAAGCACGCACTAGAAACGAGGGGTGAAAAATGAAAGAAAAAAAAAGCCGGGTACGGCGTGCTGGCGGTGTGTCGAGAGAGGAGAGCGAGAGACGATGGGAGACGAGAAAAGAAGAGGAGAAGAGGGCAGAGGGCAGAAGACGAGAGGACGAGAGGATGAGGAAGAAAAAGGTCGAGGTGGACGGATGCGCCAGCGAGGGCAGGCGCGCGCAGCAGAGAGGGGCACGGAGACAGGAGACGGAAGGAGGGACCAGGGCGGGCGATGGATGCCCAGAAAAAGCGGATCCGTCAGGCGCGAAGCAGTATGGCGCAGGGCCGCTGAGGGTGGAGAACGGGGGCTTGGGGGACGGGTGCGCGTAGGGCGGGAGAGGGAAGGCACCACCCAGGAGGACCGCGGGCGAAACAGCAGCAGCAGCAGACGAGAGGATGGGAAGGTGCGGGTAGGGGGCAGGGGCACACGGGGGGGGGGTTGTGCTCGTAATCAAAGGGCTGCTGGCGTCTCGTGGGACTGGCGGAAATGGGCAGGAGCGTTGGCGTGGCCAGCCCCAGATGGGCGATGGCGAGTGCGATTGGTGGAGGGCTGCGCCTGGCGGTTGGACGAACAGCGCCCCAAAAGGGGCACTCTGACGGGTGATACTACGAAACATAGGAGTGATACTCCATACACAGAACAGTAATACGGAGTACAACTACTCCGTATAACGGACGAGTTTGATATCACCTCATTCTAACATGCCGCCTCGTAACATACAACTACGGTGCACTGCCGCCAGGCCCGCTGCCGCTCTCAGTCTGATGACGCCAGCTCTGAGCAAGCTGCTGGACACAGGCAAGGCACAGGCCGGAGCATTGCTGTAAGCATAAGCCATGCTCATACTCCGTAGCCGTGTAATCTCATTAACAGGCCCGCTGCAACGTCGCCGTCCGGCGGCTAACGTGACCGCCGCCTGGATACTGGATGGCATCTGCCCCGAGATGGCCACGAAACAGGGATCCAGTCCCGCAGAGCGTGTGCTGGCGGAGCCAATCAGCTCACGCACTTGGTACGTTTGGCCGGCTTGTGTGCTTACAATACAGGGCTCAGACTGCTTATTTGTTCATGGGAGTTGCCCGGGCCTTCGAAGGGTGTGAAGTACTCTCTTCTTCCCCAGGCTGCCGTGCAGTGCACAAGCACGGGGCAGCTCGGTACTGACTGGAGAGTACAGCAACTGGATCAGCCCACGATCGCCACGTCCCGTGCTACGCGCTGCCGCAGACCGGGCCAGGCCATCCAGGGGCCGATCGTCCCTCTGCTGTCACGCCAGCTGCCGCTTCGGCGCCACCCAGACGAAGTGCTGTACGCTTAATGACGGTATACTCAGCGCAACCCAGGGGCTATTGTCACGCTATGCTCTGCTTCACGAGCATTCTGTACGGAGGATGCAGCGTATGGGGCACCCATATCCCTAGCAATATCGACGAAGCGCGCGCTTCCTGAAGCTGTCAACGGCGATCGTGGTGCCTTAGTGCGCTTCCCGTTCTTTAGCCTCTGTCTGGCCGGGGCCCTCCCCGCTCCCGGCGAGGCCCACTGTTTTCCTCCTTCTTGCACGTGCCTTCTCACCGCCCGGTTTCACCGCCCCACCGCGTTTTTTTCAGGCGGCAGAAAAAGAAAATCTCCCAGGCTAGGATCGCCAAATGGAGGCAGACGGACGAGAGAGGCCAACCACGCACGCTGGACAACCAAGACACGATGCCTGCAACAACGGCACCCAAGATTTCGGGGAGGGTAGTTCGGAGGAAGGACCTCCGAGGCGAAAGCCCGGCGGCGGGCACGGACGACGAGGCATCGGACTCGCTCGACAGCGACGAGCCGCGGAAAAAGCGCCGCGTTGGCGCCGAGGAGGACGAAGACAGCAAAGGCAGCGACAGTGGCGACAGCGAGGACAGCGAGGACAGCGACAGTTTAGGTGCCAGCAGTGACGATGACGACGACGACGACGACGATGACGACAACGAAGACGGCGACGAGCTACCCGCACGACGGCCCGACCTGCCCAAGGCTCCGCCCATCTCGATCTCGGTCAGCGCCCCGTCGCGCGTGCGGCCGCGCGGACACGGGCCGGAGAAGCCCAATCCAGCGGCCGCCGCTGCGGCCAAAGGCAACGGTGCTGCTGCTGCTGCTGCTGCTGCTGCTGCTGCTGCCGCCGCCGCCACGCCGGCTGACGCTCCGGCCACCACCGCTCTGGCCGCGCCGACGGACCCCAGCACGACCTTTGACGCCGTGGGCGTGCGGCCGTGGCTGGTGCAGTCGCTCGCCAACATGGCGATCCGGCGGCCGACGGCCATCCAAAAGGGCTGCATCCCCGCCATCCTGCGCGGCCACGACTGCATCGGCGGCAGCCGCACCGGCTCCGGCAAGACGGTCGCCTTTGCCGTGCCCATCCTGCAGGCGTGGGCGGCCGACCCGGCCGCCATCTTTGCCCTGGTGCTGACGCCGACGCGCGAGCTCGCCCTCCAGATCTACGAGCAGTTCATGGCCATCTCCGCGCCGCAGCCCCTCAAGGCCGTCCTCGTCACCGGCGGCGCCGACATGCGCGCCCAGGCCATCGCCCTCGCCCGCCGCCCCCACATTGTCATTGCCACCCCGGGCCGCCTCGCCGACCACATCCGCACCTCGGGCGACGATACCGTCGGCGGCCTGCGCCGCGTGCGCTTTGTCGTGCTGGACGAGGCTGACCGCCTGCTGTCGGCGGGCGGCGCCGCCGACAGCACCGGATCCGGCTCCGGCCCCGGCTCCAGCTCTGGCGCCGGCGTCGCCAAAGGCAGCATGCTGCCCGACGTGGAGACGTGCCTGGGGGCGCTTCCGCCGCCGGCGCAGCGGCAGACGCTGCTGTTCACGGCGACGGTGACGCCCGAGGTGCGCGCGCTCAAGGCGATGCCGCGCGGGGCGGACCGGCTGCCGGTGTTTGTGTGCGAGGTGGAGACGCATGCGCCGGCGGTGCCGGCGACGCTGCGGCAGACGCACCTGGCGGTGCCGGTGACGCACCGCGAGCACTACCTGCACGCGTTCCTCAGCACGGAGCACAACGCGGCGCTGCCGGCCGTGATCGTGTTTGTCAACCGCAGCGCCACGGCGGCCTACCTGCACCACCTGCTGCGGCTGCTGGGCCACCGCGTGACGGCGCTGCACGCGCAGCTGCCGCAGCGCCAGCGCACCGACAACCTGGGCCGGTTCCGGGCGGCGGCGGCGCGGATCCTGGTAGCCACGGACGTGGCGGCGCGCGGCCTCGACATCCCCGAGGTCGCGCTCGTGGTCAACTACGACGTGCCCCGCCACCCTGACGACTACATCCACCGCGTCGGCCGCACGGCGCGCGCCGGCCGCCACGGCGAGGCCGTCACCCTGGTCGGCCAGCGCGACGTCGACCTGGTGCTGGCCATCGAGGCCCGCGTCGGCCGCCCGCTCGAGGCCTGGGCCGAGGAGGGCGTCAACCTCGAGACCCGCGTCACCAAGGAGGCCCTCAAGCTCGTCGGCGAGAAGAAGCGCGAGGCGCTGCTCGACATCGAGGAGAACCGCGAGGTCACCGGCAAGCGCAAGCGAGGCATGCAGAAGCTGCGGGCCGCGGCCTGAGCAGCTGGAGCCGGGGGGAGAGGTGGGGGGGGCGGGGGGGGGGGGGGGGGGGAGGGGGCCCCAAAAAGCAAGCGAGATAGGCAATATATTTTTTTTTTTTGTTCACCCAAAAACGGTGCCCCGATTGCATCGCAGCACAAACGTGCTCTGCCCAGCGGAGATTTTGCTCAGACGGGCTATGGGTCACGGAATCGTACGACGGAAAGACGGTTGGGATGAGCGAGCGGATTCTCAGCATCTTCACAATTTCCACAAAACAGAAATGCTCTTGTCCTCAACTTTGCTCGAATCGCAGCAACGAGTTTTGCTATCGCCTTCTCCCTTGCAAGGTCGTACGATCCTCGTACCGTTGACTCGGCACACTCATCAACGGCGGTTGTGGAGAAGAAGGCGGACCGCTTGGCCCGGCTAGTGTTTTGACCAGTATGAGAGAAAATAGATGGATGGTGTGATTGTATCTTGAGATATCGGCCCGGCCACGACTTCACGAAGATTGCACTGGTCCGTTTCCAGCTCGGGTGGCCTCACAAATGCCTCACAGATCTGGGCAGTCCTGGTCGCCCGTGGCTCCGGGAGCATGGTGGTTGTTCTAGACACGCCTTTCGCCATGTTGGAGTAACGACAAGTAGAAGAAAGCCTCCAAAGGTTTGTCCCGAAAGACCGCACAACCCGGCCGAGCATACGGAGTGCAACGACGAAATCATACTCCGTAGACGGGCAGCCATGCTTGTGCCCTTGATGAGTGGCGCCCTGTCTCGGTTCTAGGACTTCACCGCTGAGGCATATCTGTTCTCTGTTCTTTGTTGTCACCGATTGGCCGGGGTCCAGACCAGCCTTACTCCGTGCGCCTTGATATTGCTCCATATTTGGCCGAGTCGTAAGCCTATGGAGTAGATGGGCTGCAGCCTGGCTGAGTGACTGGGGCCCGCACACTATTTACTCCGTACTCGTACCCCCTCCAACCATGTCTCCCAGCCGACCCCTTTTGTCCCCAGCTGGGCGCAGCTGTTCTCAGACGCACCCCGTACCCGTAAGATGAACAGCACAGCCCCTGCCCCTTTTTTATTGTTGGGAGCCAGACACGTTGCATCGGCGACCCAATACTCGGTAGAGCAAATCAGACAGCTGGCGAGCTGCGGACTGAGACAGGACTCATCTCGTGGAAAGCTTGGTGTATATTTACAAGTACTTGTATACCTGTACGGATACAAGCTGATACGATCAACTCCACTGCTTGGCGACAGGCCCAGCTGGCTGGAACGGTGTGGACCAGCAAAGACAAGAAACGGAGCTTGTGAGTAATACGGTCGCGCGCACAAAGACGGTCGCCCCTGACGGTGGACTGGGCGGACAGCCTATCTGTCACGGCAGATTGGTCCCTTTGGGCTCGATCGTCGAGAGAACGCATTCCGCACCCGCGGAACCTCAGCTGGCCATGCGAGGGACAAAAAGAAAAGGGCGGCAAAAGAGCGGGACCTTGCCGTATTCTCGGCGGCCGTGTATCCTTTGTGCGGCCAAGACGTGATGTCAACGACCGCGACGACCTCGCCTCCCGTAAGCATTTTTTGTCAGCTGGAGAACGGAGAAATTGGTTATCATCGGACTTTTACTTCGTACGGTAAAGCCCGGGTGACTAATGGCTCGAGAAGCCTCGGTCGACGGTGCTCGGAGAAACCGATCATGCCGCGCGCTGCTGATGCCAGCGATCCGCACCAAGTGGGCGCGGATCGACGCATAGCGCTGCAGCGACGCGTCTGTCCAGACAGACACTGCCAAATACACGGGATTGATTGCATGGCAAGATAGCACACAAGAGGATTTGAGTCATCGTGGCTGCGTTCCCTATTGTCAGCGCTGGCGCCATCGCGGAGCGCGTCTTTTGCCTCTTTGGGCAGGATCGAGCGAAACGGTGCGAGGGCGCATTTGTAACCGCCCATGGTAGCGGCCGGCCGGCCACAGCCACGGCGCAGGGGGCAGGGCGTGGCCTTAGCGGTGGTTGGCCCAGCCTTGCATGGGACAACTGTAGGCCGGGCGACCATACCGCTTACTGCGGCATCGTACGGGGGGTATGGAGTACGTATACTTTGCACAAGTATAGTTGTACAACTACGCCGGCAGCCAACGGAGTCGGAGGTCGGGGCAACCGGGCGGGCAACCGGGCGAACTCGAGGCGCGTCCATCCGGCCGCGCAAGGCTGGTGTTGGTCTGCCTGCGGCTGCCTGCGTCTGGCTGCGCATCTCGCATTCCTGCCAGGCAGCAGGCAGCAGGCGGACGGACGGACGGCCAAGCAGCCAGAACCGCCCAACACGGAGAGATGTTCCGCTCGCTTACGCTTACGGGGCATAAGCATACGTGTATCCCAGCCTCGCTAGGTATACAATGCTCCGTACTTGGAGTCATAGCTGCTCATGGCTGATGCTCGGGGCTTGGTGCTCGGCCGAGGAGGATGGGCGCGGCGGGGCACTTCGCTTACATACGAGACGGAATTACGGCTGCGCTGCTCCGCCAGGCACCGGTCTCCCAAGGCGCCGAGCCACCGTTTCGAGCCGGCGCAACCATACAGGTTCACAAATATATTTATGCCGTCGTATGGCTGCCAGGAAAGCAGAATCGACCGACGATGAAGATGGGGACACGGCAGGCGGGGGTGGCCGTTCATTCCATCGTGCTCCCAGGTTTCACGATTAGTAAATATCGTGAATGCAGTGCTGCTGGGGATATGATTAGAAAGTGATGGGCGCTGGTGGAAGCGAACCGAGGCCGGGCGCTCGGGGCTCCGTTTCAGCGCCAGAGGGACGGGATGACTTGTCAGCTGGGCCGGAGAAGAGCGTGTTTAACTCCTAAGCATATTGCTGATTTCCAATGCTGGCGTCACGCGGGGTTGCAGCGGGCGGACGGATAATACGAGTACTCCGTACCGTACTTTTGCTTGGCTTGGGAGGCACCGTTTTCACCGCCTACTGCATACGAGTCAGGCAGCTGCGCCGCAGCCAGCGCACGCGGCAGGCGACCGGCGGCAGGCGAACAAGTGCTGACGGGGCGTTGTTGCTGGGCGGTGTGGCGGTAACGGAGGTAGTTGTAGAGGCGGTGTGGAGCGGAACGGAGCACGGAAAACGGAGGCTAGCAGGGCCTCGGCATCTTTTTGTCAGCGCGCTCGCGCCTTTCTCGCTGACCGATCCTTGCTTTGGAATACAAAACTGCGCTGGTCGGGCCGTGCTTGGGTCAGCCGCACGCCCTGCCTCGCTACGCCCACGCCCTGCCGCCCAGGCCCGCTTGACAAGGAACGGAGAAGCCTCGCTCGTTACTTCCGTCCTGGGTCAGTAAACCCCGGCCGACGGAGGTGGAACGGGGCCCTCCAAGGGCGCGCGCGCCTCGCATTTGTCTCCGCGGACGCCGCGCCAGCAGGAGAAGAAAGAAACAGAAACGTCGGCGCCTTGCATCGAGTCCGTGGTTAAGAATGACCCGACCCCCCCGACCTCCCGCTCCTCTTTCCTTCCCGTCTTTCATCTCCTCTTCCCCATCCCTCGAGCAAAGCCCAGCCTGAGCCTGTGTTTCCTCTCATCCTCTTGCTCCTTTCACCGAAACAAAGACCTTTTACATACTCGAGAGTTCCCCAGTGCCTTTTCTACTTTCCCCTCTTACCTAATATTTGCTGCCTGCCAGTCGCCTTCTTCCTCGGTCGCCTGCCCAGAAAAAAAAAAAAAAAAAACTCCCTGGAGCTCCACCAGAAGAAGGCCGAAGAAAGCCGACCCACCGCAGCAAAGCCGGTCCGCAATCGGGTCTCTGGCTTTCATCATTTTGCTGCCGCGCCTTTGAGTCACACACCTCCGGTCCGGACGGCGGCCCATACATATTCTAGGCCACGCCTATTTTCTCGATATTTTTTTCCCCCTTTCCTCTCTTCTCTTTCACAATGTCTACAACAACAGCAACCTCCATTGCCTTTGCCTCTCCCTTTTCGACTCCCCAGCGCAAGACCATGAGCATCACCCAGACCTACTTTCTGGCCCACAAGGCCCGGGCCAAGCTGTCCACGCAGGCGGCGCGCCCCGACCACGACCTGCGTCTGCTGGTGGGCCACGCCAACCTGCTGGACACGCTGATGCTGGAGCTGGCCGACGCCGAGCGCGAGCAGGAGTCGTGGTTCAACCAGTCGGTGCGCGGTGCGTCTGAAAAGCAGCAGCAGCAGCAGCAGCAGCAGCAGCAGGCACAACAACAACAAGACAAGGCCGACCGCCACGTGCAGTGGGCCGAGACCGTCATTGAGGAGCCCGAGGAGGACTGGCAGGCCGAGGACGCCGACGACGACTCGGACGCCAGCTCCGACCTCAGCAGCGACTACGACGAGGAGGACGACGACAACGAGGACGACTTCCTGGACGAGGACTCGGCCTCGTCACTGGAGGAGGACGACGACGGCGACATCCGCATGGCCGACGCCGCACCCCTGCGCCGGATCGCCTCCAGCAGCAAGTTCGCACAGTCGCAGCAGCAGCAGCAGCAGCAGCCGGCGCCGTCCGCAGAAGCCGACGACGCCGCCGACTACTCGACGGACGAGGAGGAGGACGACGAGGCCACCGACGGCCATCTGTCTCTCACCCGCTCCCCATCCTACTCTCGACCCTCCTTTGCCCCGTCTCCTGCCGCCACCGCCACCACCACCTCCACCTCCACCTTCACCTCCGCTTCTTCCTCTACACAACACATGTCCTCACCACCCGAGCTGGTGATTGAGGAGGACTCGGACCTCTCCGACGACGACGCGATGCCGCCCTCGCCGCCCGTCGTGGCCCTGCCCTCCTTTGGCCTGGATGCGAAGCAGGCCGCATCCACATCACCAGCCACCAAGGCCGCGGCTGCGTCCCTGCAGGCCGCCGCACCACCAGAACAAGAGGTCGACGACGACGAAGACGACGCTGCCGCCTTTGACGACGGCACCGCCGCGTACTACCTGCCGCCGCGCAACCCCGCAAGGTTGATCCCGGCGCTGTCGGTGTACTGAGGGCGCGGTCTCGTTCTCACGTCTCACGTCTCCTCTTGCATAGCGGGTTTTTTTTTCTTCTTCGTTTCATGATGTGTTCGCTTTTACGTCTTGGATGGGAGATACCACATTTCGGCTTTTGCTTGCTGCATTGCAAAAACGGGAATCAGGACGGAAGCCAACGAAAAAAAGCGGGATTTTGTTTGGTCGGATACTTTAGAAGACTTGTGTCACCACTCCCCCATTAATGAAGCTCACAGATACGAGCAAATCAATAAAATACTCTCATACTCTCATACTCTCATATCCACCGTTGCCCGCGTGCCCGACGTGACAGCGAATCATATGGACCGTGCCTGGTCTCGGTCCCATGCAAGGTGTCGGCCCAGACGTGTACGTGGCAAGTGTGTCTCAGCTGCCACCCAGTCACAGGCCCCCATTGCCCTGCCGGCCTTCTCACCGACTTTCCGCCCTTGCATTGGCTAGGCAGCGAGACGGGACGGCAGGCGACGTAGGCGTCTTCGTGTATACTCCGTAAGCACAACAAAGAATGCCATCACAGGCTGGGCACGCGGATGGCGACAGCCGATGGATCGTCCGCGCACCAAGCAGGTGATTGGGGGGGAGGCGGCTGGCGCGATCGCGACGAAGAGGCATGCTCAGCGTCGGCCGATTGCGAGATGCGTGGCCGATAAGATACCATAGCGGGCAAGATAACGGGACGCGGAACATAAAAAAAGGTGGTGGTGATGGGCGATAGCGGCCAGTTATCAGAGGACCCGCTTTTTTCGCGGCTGATCGATGGCCTCGACCGCCGAGACTCGGTGGGGGCGTGGGACAGGCAGTCACGGGCGCAGTGTGGGGCGGGCGGGCGGACAGACCGGGGCGGTGTCAAGCCGAGTTCCGCGTCGCCGCGCTGTGCGCGCGCCCGCGCCTGTCAAAAAAAAATATTGATCTAAGCATATTAATGCGGCCCATTCCAAGACACGCAAACGTGGTCCGCCCGTGCGCCCGACCGCCCTTTCTTCTTTGCCAATTTGGCTGACTGCCTCCCTCGGTTCTTTGTCGGCTCGGCCGCGCCTTTGCATCGGGGGGGGCTCTTTGCTTTTTCTGAATACGTCTTTGTTCTTTTTCTGTCTGCTTGTCTTACTCTGTCGGCCCCTGGTCCAGCTGAAAGGCCGACGCCGCCCGCCGCCCCCTGCATGCACTTTCGGCCCCGAGCTCAAAGCACAAGGGGGCCCCCTTTTTTTTCCTTGGAAATGCACATGTGCTTTGTGTGCGGCTGCTCGACACGAGGCAGAGCCCACTTTGTATGACTCCCTTGCGAATGGATCAGAGTGGACACGACGAGATGGATTTTTTTTTCGAATTTTTTTTTATAGTCCAGCGCGACAGCCGCGGCGGCCAATCACAGGCCGAGAGCCGACGGAGCAAAACGGAGGAGGACGGACCGTAAACGGAACCCGCCCACGCAACCGCAAAAACTTGCCCAATCAGGCCACCGTTCTTTTACTGTGCTCATACGGAGCACCCCGTTTTTGCTTGCGTTCCTGGCCCGAGTCATAACTTTTATACGCAGTAGTTGTACTCCGTACGTTGGAAGATCGCGACGAGTGGGCGACGGAGGAGACGGCATGTTCGGGTCGTCGGGCTTCTCACTGCCGCCCGACACAGTCTCAGGTCCAGCGCGGCTACTGGGGCCTGCCGCCACCCCATATATTTAGATGGTCACGTATCCAAGTTGGGCGTCCACGACTCTGGACGACAAACGCGGGTGGACCACAAGGCAAGGTCACCGGGGCGGCGGGGGGGGGTGTATACTCCGTACTTTGGCGGGATGGAGCAGCCAAGTCGTTCGTGCACCTAAGCCTATATCCGTGGCGTCATGGTTCAAGACGCACATGATGCTGTTTTGTGGCCTCGAGCCGGGGCCAGCAGCAGCGCCGCGCTTTGGGTTTGTGGCGAGCAGCGCGCGGAGAAAACTCCGTGCGACGGCGCTCCGCCTGTTCCGTGTAGACGGAGTGGATGGCCGGCTGGCTTGCCATGGTGCATATGCTTACGCGGGTGGGCGAGCATCCGCGCTGGCCCTCGGGTTCTGGCGGCTACCCCCCCCCCCCCCCCTCCTTCTCCCCCCCCCTCTCCTCCTCTGCTAGGGCGCTAAGATGCCGCTACGCCGGCTGTCCAGGAACCGCCCGTCGTACGAGCAGCCGGCGCAGCCCTTTGTGCAGCAAACTACGCCCATGAGTTGCTGTGATACCTGCCGCACGACTCCAGCACGTACGAGGCGTCGTACGGATCGGACAAGCATGGGCCCATGTGGGCGCCTGGGGAAACCTCGTACGTTGTCCGTCCACGGCGCATGTCGTCACCGCAGAGACGAGAACGGCGAGCCGAGAGCTCCGGAGCCGTCGCATTCCGCTCGCGGCCCTGCTGTCGTGCCGATGCCGCACGTCCGGTCGTCAGCCTGCCTCGCCGGGGCCCGGCAGCGGCGGAAGAGAATAACAAGGGCGGGACGGGATGCAACGGCTGGCGGGAGGTCACAAGGCTCAGTCTTCTCCACGGCAGGGTGGCGAGGGGGAGGGGTGCGAAAGTGCATGCTTCCAACGGCCGGCCATCGGAGGCCAGCAACCCCGAAGGACCGAGACTCTCCGACACCGCCCCGTCCGCGCTAGAAGGTTCGAAGTTGCGCTAGAACACGAGAAGCTCTACGACTGCAAAGCATGTTTATGCTTCCTGTGCGGGATTCGGTGTTCTTCAGCTGCTTTTGTGTATGCTTAGATGCGACTCGATGCTATGGAGCATTCTCCGTAGATCCTGGCTGGCCACCGTTCTGGCTTCCGAGTCAGACCGTTTCGTGCCATGGATAGTCTCGACCCGCGACGCCCAGGCCACTGCGCGGTGCACGCGTCTCTCGACCGTCTCACAACCGTCTTGGCCCGAGCTTGCCGTGCACGTCCTCTGTCCTCCTAGCCATGGCCGTACAACTACTCCGTATACTGCGTATCCTCGCCTAGCTGGCCGAAAGAATCTCGGCCGCATCGGGCGGCGCGCTCTGGTCGGGGAAACGGTGCGCCTCGGCCTCGCGGGCCTCCTGAGCGATGCGCTCGGCCTCCTTCTTCTTCTCGTGGCTCAGGTAGCTCGCGTACCGTAGCGTGCCCAGCGTCAGGATGGCCATGAAGATGATGCCCAGTGCCGACCGCTGGATCAGCACCCAGCGCAGGCCCTCGATCTCGGAGCGCATCTCGCTGTTGAGCATAATGGTGATTTTGTAGTTGAGCTGCTGGATCTGAGGACCGTGTTAGCAGAGCACCCCAACGAGAGGGCGCGGATCACGGCGCACGACGCGCAGGCCCAGAACTTACCAGGCTCTCCATCGCCTTTTGCTCCTCGCGGACCGCCATCTTGCGGTCGTTGAACAGGCCCTTGATCACGTCCGCGAGCGTCACCAGCTCCTGGTTGACTGTCTGTCCGGCAATGTCGACCTCGTGCTGCAGCAGCGTGCGCTGTTGTCGCACGTGCTCGTCGGTGCGCCGCCGGTTGTTGCGCACCTCGATGCTCAGCTCTGCGCACGCCGCCTTGAACAGGTACGCCTCGTTCTCCACGTCGCTTTTGCTGACCAGGTTCGCCTGGGCCACGTCCAGGTTCTGCGCCAGCAGCGACCGCACCGCCTTCATCGCCGTGATCGCCTGTGCGCGGGTGTACCCGCCCTGCTCCAGCTGCCTCACCAGCGAGTAGCTGTCAAAATGGTGCACGTACGGCGGTGGCGCCATGTGCGACGGCGTTGGCGGTTTCGGCGCCAGCGGCTGGCCCAGCATGGGCGACAGCATGTTGCCGCCTGCGACGCTCCCCGTGCTCTGTCCTTGGCCCGGGCTCTGTTCTTGACTCTCTGCCTGCTTCTCAGTCGCTCCGGTGGTCGTCTCGGGTGGTGGCGGTGCGCCCAGCGCGATGACGGTCGCCGTATCCTGGGACGGAGGCTCCGCGGGCGTGGCCGCCGCAGCAACCGCCGCAGCGGTAGCACCATCTCCTGTTACCGGCTCGAATGCGTTTGCGTCGATTTCCTTTTCTGGCTTCGCCGGCATTGCCGCAGACGAGGGGAGTCCTGTGTCGTCCGCCGAGGTAGAGGGTGCCACGCTGGCCTTTGCCCGCTGGCTCGTTTTCGTCGCAGCCCGTTGCTCACGCAGCTCCCGCGCCTCTGTAAATTCTGATGCGGCCTGTGGTGCTTCTTGTACTTGTATTGATGCGTCTGATACTGCGGCCGCTGTCGCTGCAGCCGGTGCTGCGGGGGTCTTCTCGTCAGGAACCGGCTGCGGCTCGACCGCCTTGCCGTGCCGCGGGAAGGCCACCTGCTTCGGCAAGGTCGCAATGCCAAACCAGGCCGTGTGCTGTGGCTGCTGCTGCCGTGTCCGTCTTGCGCTGCTGCTCGTCGACGCGACCGCGGCTGGGCGTCGCGTCCGGTTGTGGACATCGTGGCCGAGCGGCGTCGACGCCGAAGCAGCGGCTCGCGACGATGCGCACCGACACCAGCCCAGCGGCACCACTGACCGCGGCCTCGGCGGCAGGCCCTTGCGGCCGCGGTCGGACGCCATGCCGCCGCCGCCGGCGCTGCTGGCGCTGCGCAGGAGCTGCAGCGGCGGCGGCGGCGGCGGTGGCGGGGCGAACGCGAGCAGCCGGACCGCAGGCATGGGCAAGATCTGCGGACCGCTGGGGAGCCGTCACGAAGAGGACAGAGGGCTTCGTTGTGTTGTCGAGAGGGTCGCAGGCGTGGCGCTGTCGGCAGGACGGATTTCTCTGGCTGTTGTCTTTGGACACGGTTTCGTTGTTAACGCATTTCGCGCAGCTGCCAATTTCGTTCTCAACCTCGCCGGCGCTCGGCGGGGCGGATGCGTTTTCCCGTTTCGGCGTAGTCTCGCGGTTTCCCGCAAGAAGCTCAGTTGCGTGCACTGGGCGGGGCCCTACGGGCCTAGAGCAGCATATTCCAGCCAATGGTAGCACAGATACCAGAACGCGGAGGCGGAAGGAACAGCCTTTCAACTCGGATCGCTCTTTCTCAGCACACCTGCTTAGTACCTCGTACTCCGTACTTGTCGAGCCGTGCTACGGAGCACGAACAGCAAAGCACATACGACGCTCCTTCCTGCCACGGGCAACCTTTCACGTGCCGGCGACGTGGACGTCTGCTCCTCCCCCCTGCGTCACCGCACAGCTGCCGCCTGTACGCCTCGCCGGCATCGATTATCGTCGACAGTTGTCGCGTGTTTTGGGCTTCATTCTTGCGTTGCTTTTTATCTCCTTTTGCTTCCCACCGCCATCGGCTTTCCACGCACACGCGTCTCGCTCGCCACCGATTCTCTCGACTCTCGTGTCTCCTTCGCTTCGGTGTCTCATTCCGTCCCGCATCATGATCGCCATCTACGGCCGTTCTCGTCAATAACGAGCTATCGAGCTTCCCCTTTTCCTTGCCTTCTTTTCGCTTCTCCCACTTCGTCCCTTTCTGGACATGTGACGGCACGGAGCGTACCTTTCCCCGCCGCGACGACACCCTTTGACTCTGAAGCGCGAACACCACCCCCTATATGGCCGACAGCCCTCCCGAGGCCGGCCGCCAGCTGCAACCCCCGGCGACGACGCAGCCCTCGTTCTGGACAAGGGAGGACGTCCTGGCCGGCAGCAGCGGCAGCGTGGCCTCGGGCTCGGGCTCCGGAGCGCGGGACGGCACCGAGGCCCGCAGCGTGTCCTCGGACGGCTCGCCACTGCGGCCACCACGACGGCGTGACCGCGGCGCCGCTCGTCTGGCCATGTCACCCTCGTCCTCCCACATCGACGATGCGCCCGCACCCTCGACACCATCTGCACCACACGGAGCGCACCACAGCGCCCACGCGACCCGGTCCGGAAGCCACCGCACATCCCATCGACACAACCGATCAAGCGGCGCGTTTTTGCTAGCCGATGCGCTCCGGCCGGGAGCGCCGGCGCACGACACCGGTGGCAGCCATGGCAGCCACGGCAGCAGACACACCCACGCGCGCTCCAGCAGCCACCGCGAGCCCGTGGATGCCCAGCAGCACGACAGAAGCCAGGCGCAGAGTGGGCGTGGTCGGGGAGGCAGCGCACGGGCGATGTCGGAGACGGTGCCACCGGTTGGGGCTGACCCTGAAGATGCCCCGGGCAGCGGACACCACCGCAGCCGCGGTCCCTCGGCGACTGGCACAGCGTCATCATCTGCATCCACGTCTGCGTCCGCGTCGGGCTCGGCCCTCGATCTAGACTCCGCCCAGATTGTGAACATGGCTCTCAACTTGAGCGAGTCTCGGCGGCTCGCTGCCCGCCGGACCACCTCCCAGCAGCTGCCACCGCGCTTGGCGCCCCTACCAGACAGCGCCGTTGGCGGCAGCCTGCTGCGGCAACTGCAACAGCAGCGGAGGATTTCTCGCAACATGTCTCCCCGCCCTGAACGGCCAGCTGGGAGCCGTGCCGCGTCTGGTCAACTCCCTCCTTCTCAAAGCCCACGGACCAGCACCAGCGGCTTGCAACCTGCGTTTGAGCCACTGGGCGACAGCGGCGGCCACGCCGCATACCGCTACAACTTCTCGCGGGATACGCTTGCCCGAGCGCAGAAGGCCAAAGAATACCTGGAGCTGCAGGCCCAGCAGAGGCGGCTGCTCGAGCTCATCCCACCCCTCGACCCCGGGTCGTCTGCGCCTCGAAGTCGCGCCACCAGCTTGGGCGCACTGCCTGTTCCACCAGCACAGCAATCGACCTCGCCTTCGCAGCCGTCTTTGGGCACCGCCGCCGGCAGTACCGAGCTGCTGCCACCCGGGACCGTCCGCCGTGGCCGAGCTTACAACCCCTTGCAGTACATTCGCAATCGCAAGGTGCGCGTGCGCGAGCGGAAGACCATTGACGGCCAGGAGCAGGGGTTTGGCGACGTCGCCCGCACCACAGACTGGGTTGATGAGGTGGCCCGATGGGCGGCCACAGGGCAGGACCGCGTGCCGGGTGCCTCAACACTGCCCGCGTTTCCTGCCGCCGATGCGGTCACAGCTGCTCTCCAGAGCTCGCCACCGCCGGCGTCGCGAACCGCCGCGCAAGGCGTAGGAGCCAAGCCCACGCGGCCCCGCATCGACTGGGTCGTCGATCCGGCAGACATGATTGCCGACGTGTACTGGTTGGAGCAGGGCGACAACAAGAAGCTGGTCGAGGACCACTACTGGCGCCGCGTCTTTCCCCAGGATGCCAGCCTATACCGGACGCACACGCAGCGGACAGACGATGGCGCGGCCGCCAACAAGCCCGGCTCCGGAAACGATGGCCTGCCCGCCTCTATTCCAACGCTGACGGCGGATATTGACGCGCCGCCCATTCCGAGCATCCAGCCTCTGCCTCTCACGTACTCTTCCGAGCACGGTCCCGAGCATGAGCATGGCTCAACAAGACGGCGGGCACGCCAGAAGCTCAACGAGTTGCGGACCTTCCACCACCGCCACAACAGCTCCCTCCACAGCCAGGACATTATGCGGCTGCGGCGGAGCTCGTTCTCGGACACATCCGACTCGGACAGTGACAGGAGACGGTTTCGTCACCGGCTCCGAGCCGACTCGGGAACGACCAGTGGGCCGGATGCGGCCAACAAGAACAAGGTGGCTATGTTGGCGAGGGAAACCAAAGAGCGCGAAGACCGGGACGCTGCCTCCGGCAGCAACAGCAAGCAGGTCCCTGCACCCGCGGCCGCCGCTGAAACGTCCACCGCCTCGCAGTATCCGCCTGCCCCAGCGTCCTCGGTTGACTCGCCGCGGCGGGGAGGCCGTAGCAGCCTGGACATTCCCACCGTCGGCCGCCGCTTGTCGGTTGACTACGATTCGTCTATGCCGACGTCGCCGGAGCTGCGGCCGGAGGCCACAGAGGGCGTGGGCATTGTGCCCCCGCTTGGGGGTGACCTGTCTCTGCCGCCGAGTCGTGCAGCCTCGCCCCCGCGGCATCGCTTCAGCAAAGTCAAGAGCATGTTCCGCGACCACAGCCGCGAGCACAGCCATGACTACGACCGGGAGCGGGAACGGGAGAAAGATGCACGCGCCAATCACTCTGTTCAGGATAACGGCATGCAGGAGATGGACGATGCCGGGGAGCTGCAGCACCAGCAGCACCTGCACCCGCAACAGTCATCTTCACCTCCGCAAGAATGGGTTGAGAGCCTTTCTGCTCCGTTGACGGCAACGACAACCGCAGACGACGTGAAGTTCGTATCCAGCCACGAGGGCAAGGGCTCACACAGCCCTGTCCGCAAAGCCGCGTCTCGCATGCACGCCGGCACCATGGACAGCCACAAAACTCAGGGCAGCATCGCGAGCATGGCCAGCCTCAAACATCATGCATCCCACCAACGCAGCGAAGATGGTGGCGGCAGCAGTTCCGCCGCTCCAGCCTCGAGCTCGGGCTTCCGAGGATTCCTCAAAAGCGGAGGCCCCCGCATCGACAGCATGCTTCGAAGCGGCGTGTCCAAGGTCGGCGACCTGTTTTGGCGTCGCGAGGCCAGCGAACCGCTTCCTGCTGGTTCCGCTGAGGCCAACGCCTCGAGTTCGTCGGACGAAGACGATTCTGATGCCGATGTTTCTGCGCGGGGCAGGGGACGGAAGTCTGCCCTTCCATCGCGGTCCCCTTCCGTGCAAGCGGGCCTGCGTGGTGAAAAGACGGCGTCTCAGTCCAGCGCGCCAAAGACGGGCGAAAGGCACTACCTCGATGTCATGCCCGTTTTTGGCCGTGGCGATGCGAACCAGCGCGGACAGTCGCACCTTTCGGTCTCTCCCGACCCAGTGCCCCGGCCGCTGAGCCGCCAGTCTACCCGCTTTGAGCGGCTCAAGCCGCCTCGGATCGATGTACGGGAAGCGTCGCCGTCGGGCATCGGCGCCGGAGTTGGCGGTGCGGAAGACAGGCAAGGGACGTCGCGGCCGCCGTCGCTGCAGCCGGTTGGTCGCCTACCGCAGCCAAGCGCACACGATTCGGAGATGTCGGAGAGCGACACGCGGTCTCGCCGCAGCAGCCGGGTCAGCGGCGCGCCACCGTCGGTCGTGGGAAGCGTGGCGGGAGGCGAGGGCAGAGGCGGCACCGGGAACCGTCTAGCGGCGACGGATGCGCTGGCCACAGGCACGCGGCCACGCCAGTTTGGTTCCACATCCACGGCTGCCACCGGGAGGTCCGGCAGCGACCGGCCACGCTGGTCGACCTCGCAGCGGGGCTACAGCCGGAGCGCCCTCTCCCGGCGCGACCTTGCACGGCTGCGCGCGTCCATGTACAGCTCGGCCGTTCTCGCCAAGGAGCTTGCGCGGCGTGCCAACGAACCCCGCATCTTTGCCAAGAGCAGTGCTCGGGTGGGGGAGGAGAAGGAGGACCGTGGCACCGACGCGGACGACGAGCACGACGCCCACGACGAGGACGGCGAGGACGGCGGGGACGGCGGGGACGGCGGGGACGGCGAGGATGCCGACCACGGCTGTGTGGTTGTCCGCAGCAAAGGCGACCGCGTGTTGGCCCGCGACAGCAACGGCAACACGCTGACATGGCCAGACATTGCGGCGTACGCACCGAACCCGGCGGAGCTGGTGCGGCGGCCGATCAAGCCGGTCGAGCTGTATCCGCTGGCGGCACAGGTGCTGGGCGGCGCGATCCAGCGGTCGGGCCAGTCGTGGCAGGCGTCGGTGGAGACGTTTGCGGGGACGACGGTGCCGCGGCTGCGGGAGCAGATCGACGGCGTGCGGACGCGCGTGGCGGTGGAGCTGTCTGGGCTGGCGCGACATGCGGCGGACGAGGCGGACGAGGTGAGCCGCGACCTGGTGGTGGTGCAGCGGCTGCAGGTGAAGCGGGTGGAGGACCGGATCGAGAAGATGCTGCGGCGGCGGCGGCGGCGGTTCCGGTGGGTGCGGCGGGCGGGCTGGCTGACGGTCGAGTGGCTGCTGGTGGGCTTCATGTGGTACGTGTGGTTTGTCGTGATGCTGGCGCGCGTTGTGCTGGGCCTCGGCGGCGGCATCTACCGGGGGGTGCGCTGGCTGCTGTGGCTGTGAGTGCGCGGATTTGGTATGTTTCTGGTTTTTTTTTTCTTTTCTTTTGTGTACACGCATAGCATGGAGCACCAGCATGGAGTCTTTTTGATTTTCATTTGTTCTCGGAGAGCATATAAACGAGGGTACATATCGGGTGTCTTGCATTAGCTACTTTATAATATCAAGCTGCTTGAAACGAGGTCTTTATCAAGGCTAGACTGGGAAGAGAACAAGGACGGTACATCGCACAGCCGCCGCGCTACTCGATCCTCTTCTTGCCCTCCTCGGCGCTGAGGTAGCGCGCGGTGCTGAGGCCGCGCTCGTGCCGGGCCACAAAGGGTCCGAGCAGCTTGTCCTTGCGCGCCTTGTTCATGGCCTCGTTGTAGTCGTCGACGGAGGCGGGGCGGGGGATGAGCTTGGGCCAGTTGACCTGGCGTCGTCAGCAAGGGAAGGGGGGGGAGGAGAAGGCGGAGGAGACATACGTAGAGCTCGCCGCTGCGCAGGATGAAGCGGGCGCTGTAGACGGCGACGGCGGACCAGAAGAGGAGGAAGAGGCGCATGGGCAGGACGGCGGCGTCGGGGACGCGGCGGGAGAAGAGGCCGAGCAGCAGCAGCAGGACGGCAAAGGCGAGGACGTAGGGCACGGCCTGGACGAGGGCGGGGCGGCGGTCGGCAAAGACGAGCTGGGTGGCGGCGAGGGCGGCGTCGGCGGGGGCGTAGGCGCCGAGGAAGAGGTCAAAGGCGTCCTGGCGGGGGCCGTCGAGGAAGTTGTTGCGGCAGTAGCGGGTGACGGCGATCTGGCCGTCGCGCAGGGCGCCGAGCTTGGTGCGGCGGCCGAGGCGGGTCATGTCCGTCTTCATGGCGCCGGTGCCGGCGTAGCTGAGGGCGACGCGGTCGGCGTTGTCGGCCCAGAGGTTGCGGAAGAGCAGCTCAAAGGCCGGGTCCTGGTCGGGCAGCTTGCCGCCGCGCGGCATGAGGCCGAGGTCGGCAAACATGCGCTCGAGCGTCCAGCGCGCCAGCATGCTCTGCACCACGTTGGTGCGGTCGAGGCAGTCCATGCAGTTGGTGCGCACGACCGACGTCTGCCAGCTGCGGGCCTCGAGGCGGTCGCCGCCGCGGGCGGCGCCGACGCGCCCGACGCCGCCGGCGCCGGCGCCCACGTCGGCGGCGCGGAAGTACTGCTGGGCGACGAGGGCGTCGTGCATCTGGTCGAGCAGCAGCTGCGCGCGGTCGAGGCGCATGCCCTTGGTCTCGCTGTGGAAGTCAAAGTAGATGTAGTGCACGCGGTCGGCCAGCTTGCCGGCGTCGGCCGCGCCCGGGCCGGCGACGTGGCGCACGGCGCTCTCGTAGGCGTCCTTGACGCGGCGCTCGCGGCCCTTTTGGTTGACGAGGTTGACGAGGTAGTTGTCGCCGTAGATGCGCACCTGCTCGGCCAGGTGGGCGCGCGTGGCCGGCAGCACGGCCTCGATGCCGCGGGGGTCGTCGCGCACGACCAGGCGCGGCGTGTACTTGAGGTTGTTGATCTCGCTCCAGTAGACGGGCACGCTGCCGCGCGTCTGCACGTAGGACAGGATCTGCGTCTCCTGGTCGGCGGTGCCGCCGCCGCCGCCGCCGCCGCCGACGAGCTGGCGGCCGCTCTGGATGTCGCCGGAGCCCGAGTAGCCGCCGAGGCTGCTGCGGCCCGAGTCGTTGAGCACGACAATCTGCTCCGTCTCGTTGAAGTTGGCCACGTGGCCGTCCTCGTCGATGCCGCGCGAGAAGAAGCGCGTGCCGCCGCGGAAGCGGGCGCGGCGGGTGACGAGGGCCAGGGTCAGGGGGCGGCCGCGGAAGGCGGTGGCGTGGATCTCGAGCATGCCGAAGATGACGGGCAGGATGTAGGGGTCGACGGCGGGCTGGGCGCCCGGCTGGGCGCGGGTGCCGCGCTGGCGGAAGTCGATGAGGTCGGACTGCACGAAGCGGTTCCAGAAGAAGCGGTCGTCGGCGCGCATCCACAGCGGCGGGTCGGCCACGCCGGCGGCGGCGGCGGCGTCCTGCTGGGCGGCCTGGCGCTGGAAGCTGTTGGTGAGGTCGAGCGTGTAGGAAAAGTACATGGGGCCGGACTTGAGGAAGCTGCGCAGCAGCGCCAGGAAGCGGTCCTCGTCGGGGTCGCGGATCTGGCGCTCGCGCACGGGCAGCAGGTCGACCTCGAGGATGCGGTGGATCGTGTGGCCCTTGAGGCGGCCAACCTGCTCGTCTTTTGTAATGACAATGACATATTTGTCTGCGCGGTTAGAGGAAGCCAGGCCGCTGTTGACCTTTTAGGACGGACGCACCGAGACGCAGCTGGATCAGGCCGAGGATGCCCTTGATGCTGAAGACGCGGGCCACGCGCTTGCCGGCGAGCAGGGCGGCGTCGCTGAGGCGGACCTCGCCCGTGGGCCGGTCAATGGTCAGGGCCGGGGCATCGGGCGTGGACGGCGACTTGAAGATGTAGCAGTCGGAGGCGACCTGGACGTTGACGTCGCGGAAGGGGAGCGCCATGGCGACGAGGCCGGGGCGGGCGCGGCCGGAGAGACGAGAAGCCGGCCGAGACTGCTGATAGACGGATCTTTGTTGCGAAAACAAAAAAGGGAACCGAAGAGATGCAACGCCGCGTCGTGGTCGGTGAGGTGGTGTTGATGCGGGAGGTTGAACGACAGCCCGTGATAGCAACACGTCGGCCGCAGCAAGTGCGCGGCTTCGATTGGCTGGTGCTGGGGCAGCTGGACCCACCAGCAGCTTCCAGCTTCGCCGGCGGCGGCGCCATCACGTGCCGCCGACGGGGGGTGGGGAGAACCGGTGCGGTGTCAGCTGACTCAGGACGCCAGCATGACGAGGCAAGGCGCTAAGCAAGGACGCCGCCCGCAGGTGGTGGGCAGCCGCAGCAGGCGGCAGCAGCGGGCAGCGCCAGCCCAGCCACGGGGGCCCGCTGCTGCCGTTTCCGTTTCGTCAAGGCATCAACGCAATCTGGCTGGCGCTTGATCGTGCCTTCCCTTCCCTCTCCCTCTCCCTCTCCCTTCCCCCCCTCCCCCCCCCATCGCCAACCCCAACGGTTCGCCACCCATCTTTCTCTCTCGCTCCTGCCGGCCAGCTGGCATTCCGACGCCGCTCGCCAACGCACGTGCATCCAACGTTGTGCGCTCGCGATCGCCTCCTTTCGGCCTCATTCTTGTTGCCCGCGTCCGCCGACCGCGCCCCCATCGCGATCGACATCGGACGGCCGTCCTCCGACAGGCTCCCCCTCCTCTTTTCTTCTTTTTTTTTCTCTATTTTCGCCACCATGGCTGCCCGCGGCCCCCCCGGCGCCCGCGGCCTCAGCAACCGCTTCGCGCAGTTCAAGCTGGTGCTCCTCGGCGAGTCGGCCGTGGGAAAGGTAGGTGCAGCGAGGATGGGGAGGAGGGGAAGAGGGGAGGAGGACAGTGCCCACAGGCCCAGAGCCCAGACAAGACGCTGACCGCCGCCCAGAGCTCGATTGTGCTGCGGTTCGTCAAGGACCAGTTCGACTCGTACCGGGAATCGACGATCGGCGCGGCGTTTCTGACGCAGACCATCTCGCTCGACGAGGCGACGACGGTCAAGTTTGAGATCTGGGACACGGCCGGCCAGGAGCGGTACAAGTCGCTGGCGCCCATGTACTACCGGAATGCCAACTGCGCCGTGGTGGTCTACGACATTACGCAGGCGGTGGGTTCCGCGACCTCTCTCCCGTCCGTGTCCGTCGTCGTCCGCTAACCCCCCAGTCGTCCCTGGACAAGGCCAAGGCCTGGGTCAAGGAGCTGCAGCGCCAGGCCAACGAGAACATCATCATCGCGCTGGCGGGCAACAAGCTGGACCTGGTGACGGAGCAGCCGGACAAGCGGGCCATTGCCACGGCGGACGCCGAGGCGTACGCGCGCGAGGCGGGCCTGCTCTTCTTCGAGACGTCGGCCAAGACGGCCGAGAACGTGCGCGAGCTGTTCACCGCGATAGCCCGGAAGCTGCCCCACGACCAGCCCGGCGGCCGCGCCCGGCCCGGCCAGCGGCCAGGCGTCAGCCTCGCCGCCGAGGGCGCCAACACGCAGGCCGCCGGCCAGTGCGCCTGCTAGGCGGCGGGCGGTCTTGAAGACGGTGGTCGACCAGCGGTGGCGGCAGAGCATCGGGCCGACGAGATGGTCGACGAGATGGTCGCCAGCTTGCGTCCGGCCGCCGAGACCCCCGGTGCCGCTGCGGCCGCGCGGAGCAGGGGAGACGCACGATAGACGGGCGCGCCCCGCGCAGGGGGATTCCGGGGCTCTAATTCTCTTCCCATTGGTGGTTCTGCTTTGTGCTCTCGTCTGCTTTTTCCTTCTCACCCTCTCTCCCTCTCTCCTTTCTGTTTGCAGTCTGCTTTCTGTACCTGTCCGGCCGGCCGTCCGTCCGAGACGCTGTTTTCATACTTGCTGTCCTTGTCCTTGTTTCCATATGTAGAATGCTTGCGCCCATGTTGCCGTCTTGCGTCTTGCCGTCTTGCTGGCCTTGGTCGTGGTCGCTGTCCTATCGAAGTCGAGTCGGGTCGTGCGTACGAATTTTGCATTTGTTTTGCGAATTAATTTAATTCCGAATTGCCGAGCTTTATCCCTCATCCGTCGATTTTTCGAGACACCCGAAAACACGCCAGCACACGACCATCACCCACCACGCGTCCGCATCGGCCCTCGCACCCCCGTCGCTCGTTTTGTCGGATTGCCGCATCGTCGCATCGTCGGATTGCCGTCTCTTGCTCCTCGTTGCCCACCATGCTGCGGTCTTCGCTGCGCTCGGCGCGTGCTCTCGGCGGCCGCCGGCCGATGGCTGCGGCAGCTCCGTCGGCCGCGATGGCGCGCTCGTGGCGCGCCGGCAGCGCCAGCCAGGTGCGTTGCGGCTGTGATGGGGCACGTGGCACGGTGCAGTAGGACAGCAGGACTGACTGACTCTTGTGCAGAGATTCTACGCCGACGCCCCGACGCCGCCGGTGCTCCCGGCCTCGGCGACGACGACGGCCGCCGGCAGTGCGCCGCCGACGCCGACGACGACCGCGACGATCGCGCCCCAGAACGTGCCATTGACGCCGCCGCCGCCGCCGCCGGCAGCTTCCGGGGTGCCGCCGCCATCGTCATCGCCGCCGCCGCCGCCGCGCCGGGGCGGCTTCGTGCGGCGGCTGCGCAACTACGTGCTGACGCTCTCGCTGCTGGGCGCCGTGGTGTTTGGCGGCGGCGTGTGGTACTCGCGCATCAACGACAACTTCCACGACTTCTTCACCGAGTACGTGCCCTTTGGCGAGCAGGCCGTGCTGTACCTGGAGGAGCTCGACTTCCGCCAGCGCTTCCCCGGCGGCGCCAACCGCGTGACCAAGCCGCGCGACACGGGCGCCGACGTCCGCGTGCCCGCGCAGAGCGGCGCCTCGTGGCGCGTGGCCGAGATCGAGACGAGCCGCCAGAAGGCCGCCGTGGCGGCGTCCGACAAGGCGGCCACCAAGGCGGCGGCGGTGGCCGAGAAGACGGAGAAGACGGAGACGAAGGTTGCCGAGAAGAAGGTTGCCGACAAGAAGGCTGCTGCTGCCAAGGCCGCGCCCGCGGCGACCGCGGCCGAGGCCGCCGTTCTCGACAACACGACGGCCGCGGCCCCGGCCCCGGCCCCGGCAGCGGCGGCGGCGTTCCGGGCGCCCGAGGTGGACGAGCCGTCGCGGTGGCCGCCGGCGTCGCCCATCGACCCGCTGGCGGTGCCGGACGCGACGGAGCCGGTGGTGCAGGACGTGGTGCGGCTGCTCAACGACATCATCACGGTGATCAACGCGGACCAGGCGGCGGACAAGTACGGGGCGACGATTGGCAAGGCCAAGGCGGAGGTGGCCAAGGTGGGCGGCAAGGTGCGGGCGATCCGGGCGGCGGCGGAGGCGGCGGCGGCGCAGCAGCTGGCGGCGCGCACGGCCAGCTTCGACGCGGCGGCGCAGGACCTGCTGGCGCGCGTGGAGGCGGCCATGGCGGCGCAGGAGGCGCAGTGGCGGCAGCAGTACGACGAGGAGCTGGCGCGCGTGCGCAGCAGCTACGACGCGCGGCTGCAGCTGGCGACGGAGCGCGAGCGGCAGCTGAGCGAGGAGAAGCTGCAGAACCGGCTGCTGGAGCAGGCCGTGCAGATGACGCAGCAGTTTGCCGACGAGGTGCGCGCCCGCGTCGAGGCCGAGCGCGACGGCCGCCTCAGCCAGCTGTCCGCGCTGTCGGCCGCCGTCGCCGACCTCGAGCGCCTGACGGCCGGCTGGTCGGGCGTCATCGACGCCAGCCAGCGCGCCCAGCAGCTGCACGTGGCCATTGACGCCGTGCGCGCGCGCCTGGCCGAGGGCGAGGAGGCGGCCGCCACGGGCGACGCTGTTTCCGCGCCCCTGCTGCGCCCCTTTGTCAAGGAGCTGGTGGCCGTCAAGGAGATCGCCGCGGCCGACCCCGTCGTGGACGCGGCCATCGCGTCCATCCCGCCGGCGGCCTACCAGCGCGGCATCGCGTCGACGCCCGAGCTCATCGACCGCTTCCGGCGCGTGGCCGGCGAGGTGCGCAAGGCCTCGCTGCTGCCCGAGGACGCCGGCGTCGCCAGCCACGCCTCGAGCTACCTGCTGAGCAAGGTGCTCTTCCGCAAGCAGCCGTCGGCCGACGCCGGCGCCGCCAGCAGCGGCGACGACGCCACCGTCGAGGGCATCCTCACGCGCACGCAGGCCTTCCTCGAGGAGGGCAACCTCGACGGCGCCGCCCGCGAGATGAACGGGCTCAAGGGCTGGGCCAAGACGCTGAGCCGCGACTGGCTCGGCGAGGTCCGCAAGGTCCTCGAAGTGCAGCAGGCCCTGGATGTGCGTTCCGTCCCCTTTGTTCGCCCTTCTTGTTTTTTTCTCTCTTCTGACAAACAGGTCATCACCGCCGAGGCCCGGTTGCGCAGCCTGCAGCTGGAGAAGAGCCGGTAGACGTTGTTGAGCACGGGGCTCTTTCGTTTCCTTGTCTTCTCTTTTGTTCTTCTACTGTACACTTGGTGCGGCCGATCTGTACGAGAGACACAGTGTATCAACGCATAATCTACTACATAGAAAAAAAAGACTGTCACGCGCTGCCGGGCCCGTGGGTCGTCGCCACGTGCCGCCGCAGGTTGAACACCCGGTTGAAGCCGCGCGTCGCCCGCTCGCAGTTCTCGTAGGGGCAGTAGACGATCTGCGCCGGCTTGGGCGGCGTCTTGGGCGGCTTGGGCGCCGCCGCCGCCGCTGGCTCCGGCGTGTCCGCGGACGCCGAGGACGACTCGGTGTCGGCGTCGTCCTGGGAGTCCTCGTCCGCATCCGCATCGCCGCCACCGTCGCCGTCGTCTGCTGGCCGCCGCCGCCCGCGTGCGAGGACGGCCTGCCGGCGGGCTCGCCGCGCGCGCAGCTGCGTCTGGGCCTCCCGCACCTCGGCCACGACGTCGCGCGTGGAGGTGGTGGTGGTGGTGGTGGTGGGCAGCGCATCCTCCGCGTCCAGCGGCGCATACCGCTGGCCTGGCGGCCGGGGCGCGTAGACCGTGCGCGCCGCCGTTGCCGGACCATCTGGACCACCCGGGCCGTCCGTGTCCAGCACCAGGCGCTGGCCAAACAGGTCGGCGCACCGCTGCGCCGTGCGCGCCAGCACGCCCGCGTCGAAGCCGCACAGCGCCGCCGCGCCCACCACGTCGCCCCAGTCGCGCAGGGCCCAGCGGGACATGGTGCGGCGCCCCGGCTGCCGCGCCTTGTGCGCCCGCTTCTCCTCCCGCCCCTCCTCCTTGCCGGCAAACGAGACGCGGCGGCTGCGCGTGCCGTTGTCGGTGTCCTCCTTGGCGGCGCTGTCCACTTCCATGGCCTCGCCCACGGCGGCGCTGTCCCCCTTCTCGCCCGCCTTTGCTGCCGCCGCCGCCTTTGCTGCCGCCACGGCCTCCTTTTCCAGCCACTCGGGGATCCGCCGGTGCTGCGCGCGCGCGATGCGCATGTGGAACTGCGCCTCCGTCTCGCCGGGCAGCCGCTCGCGCACCTTGCGCGGCCGCCCGCCCTTGTTCTTGGCCGGGCTGTCGCTGCCGCCGCCGGTAGCACTTGGTTGCGGCCGCCGCTTCTTGCTCGGCGGCGGCAGCGGCTTCAGCGCCCGCCTGACTGCCGCCGCCGCCGCCGCCGCTGCTGCTGCTGCTGCCTCGTCTGCCGACCCGGCCTCGTCGCCCGACGCTTCCTCGCCGACCGCCGTGATGGCCACGCGCGCGTTGTGCAGCACCGCCAGCACCCGGTCCAGCTGGCCCATCAGGTGCCGCACGCTGGGCCGCAGCAGGTGCGCCGACAGCTCGTCGTCGGCCGACACGGCGGCCGCCAGGATGGCTCGCGCCTGTTTGTCGCCTGCCTCTGCTCCCGCTCCCGATACCTCTGCTCCCGCACCTGTCCCCCCCTCTGCTGCCTCTGCTCCCGCCTCTGCTCCCGCCTCAGCCTCCGCTCCCTCCCCCGCCGCCACCACCTCCGCTGCCACCGCCCGCCGCCGCAGAAACCGCTCCTTGGCCTCCCGCAGAATCCCCGCAACCAGAAGCTCCTCGAGCGGTGCGCTCGGCAAGTTTGCGGCGACAGCGACGACGGGGGGCTGCTCCTGGATCCCGCCCCTGCCGCCTTCGCCGTCGCCGCCGTCGCCGCCGTCGCCGCCGTCGCCGCCGTCGTCGTCCAGCATGTTGCTGAAGCCCTCCCCGTCAAACACGGGCGGCACTTCGTGCACCCGCAGCGGCCACGCCGTCCACCACGACCGCGGGGCCCACGCCCCGGCCGCCTGCTGCTGCTGCTGCTGCTGCTGCTGCTTGAGCACAAACACGTTGTACAGGTGCGCGGCCAGGTCCCGCCCGCGCGTGCGCTGCATGGCCGTCACCACGGCGCGGTCCTGCTCCGTCAGGTACCGCCAGGTCCGCCGGTTGCCGCGCCACCGGTTCGGCCGCTGCGCCGCCAGCTTGTCCGAGTCGCGCGACGCGATGCTCGCCGTGTCGGGGTCGGACCAGGCGGCGGCGCTGCCGTGGCGGCCGCTCGCCGACAGCCCGCCGACCGCCTCGTCTTCGTCTGTGCCGCTGTCGCTGGGCCGTCGCCGCTTCGTGGCTGGATCCATGAGAGGAGGCTCTGGTGCAAAGTGGACGACACGCGCAGTCAAGTTTGCTCAAGTTATATTTAATGCTTAAACTTATTGTGGGGCATTACAGGCCTATAAGCATAAGGCTACCTAGTACCGGGTTACCCGTTTGGTGAATTGTTCCCAGGTGACCGCACGGCTCTCGGTGCGAAGGCGAGCCAGCATGTTTGTCCCTAACTGGCTCATGTCGTAATGGGCCACCAGGTAGGGCTTCCACCGATCTGCGATGGAAGCGAGAGACGTGTTGCGTTCTTGGGCCGTCTTTGTACGGTACCCAAAAGCAATCCACTTGTCCACGTCGTCTAAGTCGTCGTCCTTGAACTCGTCGCGATTCCGACGTTAGAATGCGAGCACGTTTGTCCCGGTAAATGGCGCTGCATTGTTTGAAGGCCGTGTCATAAGCCAAGGTTTGTTGGAGACGCTCGTAGTCCTCGCGCAAAATCTCATCCCGGAAACGGACGACGATATCGTACGACGATATCGTACTTTTCTTGTTCCGACGTCGCTTTTCGATCAGGCTGGGGCACAGGGCTCGACAGCCAGTTCTCCGGGAGCGGCGTTTCGTAAAACGAGGGCGTCCATTCGGTGCTGCGTGATGGTGGTCCTACGTGTCTGAGATTGTAGGACGGAGGAGATGCTGGTGATCGTGCGCATCCAAGACGAGGTGAGGGTCGTGGGTGATCATAGTGATCGTGTTTGAAAGGGGGATCGGAGGAGAGTGATTGTTGACGATGCCGACGGTACGTGGGATGGAGAAGAAGAGGTGGTTGACGAAGGCGATCGTGCGTGTTGAGGATTTTTAGATCACAAGCTTCAGCAAACGACACGAAATAGCTTCAAACGCAGCTCAAACACGCTTTTGATTCCGATGACTAAGCATACAGGCCGGCCGCCCGCCTCGCGCCTCGCGCCTCACGCCTCACGCCTTGCCCGCCTGCCCCTTGGCCTGCTGCCGCTCCAGCTTCCGCCGCTTGGCCCGCAGCTTCTCGTCCGCGGCGCTCTGCTTCGTGTTGGTGTACATCATCTGCTCGTAGAGGCGGCGCTTCTTCTTGGGCAGCATGCCCTTGGCGCGCTCCAGCTCCTCCTTCTCGCGCTGCGCCTTCTTGGCCAGCGCCCGCCGCGCCGCCTCCTTGGCCCGGGCCACGCGGTCGCCCGACTTGACCAGCCGGTTGTCCGGCGCGCTGCGCACCATCTTGCCCCCCAGCTCCGCCTCCAGCTCCAGCTGCCGCTGCAGCGCCGCCGACGCCTCGCCCTCGCTGTCGGACCCGTCGTCGGCCTCGTCGGCCTCGTCTGCCTGGGCCTCGGCCTGGGCCTTGGCCTTGGCCTTGGTCTTGGTCTTCGTCGTGGCCGTGTCCTCGTCGCTCGCGTCGTCGTCCTCCGAGTCCGCCACGTCCATGCCGTGCTCGCTGTCGGACGCCTCCTCGTCGCGGGCCGCCAGCTTTGCCAGCGCGGCCTTGCTGCGGGCCGCCTTGCCCTCGCCGGCAGCCTCGTCCTCGTCTGCATCCTCGTCCGGGTCCTCCTCCTCCTCGTCCGACTCGTCCGACGCCAGCGCCTCCGCCTCGGTCTGCTGCTGGTCCAGCGGCAGCGACGGGTCGTACTGGCCCTGCACCGTCTTGACAAAGGGGCTCAGGTGCGGCGGCAGCTGCGCGCCCGGCGCGTACAGGTCGGGCCGCTGCAGCTCCTCGGCGTTGACGCTGTCCCACACCCACTGCGGCTGCACGTACACGCGCCCCGGCACGCGCCGGTTCGCCGCCAGCCGCTGCGCCGTCTGGTTGTCCTCGCCGTCGCCGTGCTCCGCGTCCACCGTCACCTGCACCGGCGGCCGGTCCACAATCTGGTGCGTGATGCGCGGGTCCAGCTCGTCCGTCGTGTACGCCCCCGCGCCCAGCACCGCGTCCCAGCCCACGCGCTTGCAGCCAAACGAGCGCAGCAAAAACTCGAGCGCCGCCCGCGGCGTCTCCCGCGACAGGTACACCGTGCACCGCGAAAACAGCGCCCCCGCGCTGCTCCCGCCGTACGACGGCTGCGGCAGCACGTCGCCGCCGGGGCCCGCCGGCTCAAACTTGTCAATGGCGTCCGACGGCGGCTCGTCGGCCGTGTCGGCTGTGTCTGCGTCCGCGGGCTCGGCCGTCTCGGTGGCCTCTGCGCCGGCCCCCTCCTCCTCCTCCTTGAGCGCCCGCACCAGCTTGTTGACCTCGGCCTGGACGGCCGGGTCGGGGCCGTGGGCTGCCGCGGCGGCCGCCGCGTTGCTGTCGTCGGCCGCGGCCGGGGCGCCCACCTTGTGGGCGTCCTCGAGCGTAAAGGCGGCCAGCTCGGCGGCGCCGTCGTCCTTGGCCTGGTCGAACTTGGGCGGGTACTTGAGGCCGACGGCGGTGTAGAGGCGGAAGTTGACAAAGCCGAGCAGGGTCATGTAGAACTCGACAAAGGTGCCCATGATGCGGAAGTCAATGTCGCCGACGACGCGCTGGTTGAACTTGTAGGGCACCAGCCAGGTGACGTCCTCGCCCTGCAGCGAGGCCTGGTAGTAGATGCCCTTGACGGACAAGAAGGACTTGCGCAGGCTGTGCGACACGATCAGGTAGTGCTGGAACTCGAGGCACAGCCGCTCGCAGCGCGCCACCATCTTGGCCGGCACGGCCGCCGTCGACGGCAGGTTGGCAAACAGGAACAGCATCGACAGGCAGTCGTCCAGGTCGCGCAGCGCGTCCACAAACGTCGGGTAGCGCTCGCGCACCACGTGGTCCAGCGTGTACCGCGGCCGCCCCGTCTTGTCCGGCCGCGCCGCGTTGCGCTCCAGCCGCTTGGCGTCCGACACGTCGCCGCGGCCCAGCGCCCGCGCAATCTTCTTCTCCAGCACCTTTTGCTCGCGGAAGCGGTTGACCAGCGGCTCGTGCAGCAGGTACTGGATGTCCTTGGCGTAGTAGAACGTCGTCGACGCCGTCGCCGACCGCGACGCCTTCTTGCGGCTGCGCGGCTCCCGCGGGTAGATGCCCTTCCAGATGCACAGCTGCCGGAAGTCGGGCAGGCTCAGCTGCAGCTTGCGCACCGCCTGGTTGCGCGTGATGTAGTTGCGCGCCGCGCCGGCCTCGCCCTTCTTCTTGGAGCGGGCCATGATGTGATTGGAAGGGGGGGGTTGGAGGAAAAGAAAAAGAGAGAAAGCAAGAACGTGGCCGTGGCAGATGCCAGAATCCCACGATGGCGAGGTGAGGTAAAGGGCTGGGGTTGGAGAATTTTCAAAGGCGGTGGGAAACTTTTTTCAGAGCGGCATAATTTTTTTTTCTGCCGCCTTTTGGTGGTCCTTCTCACCGCTTTCCAGCCACGCCGCCCGCGCCACACATGGCGCGCCCATAGGCACAAGCGCGTCGCCGGAATGCCAGGTAGGTCGCTTCTAAGCGAAACCACACGCATCTCGACCGCACCGCTGCTGCTCCTCGGCCCCCCCCTCCCCCCTCACCACCCCTTTCCCGGCGATGAATGGCGGACGGCCCATGAATGCGGGGCGGAAGGCGGCGGCGCTGTTTGCGGCCGCCGTGGCCGTGCGGCTGGCCCTCTTCACCCTGTTCCCGGGCCTCCCCGACCTGCTGACGGGGCGCGTCGAGGTCTCGACGCCCGTCACCAGCTTCAAGCGCCTGCAGGAGGGCCTGTTCCTCTACAACCACAACGTGTCGCCCTACGACGGCGGCGTCTACCACCAGGCGCCGCTGCTGCTGCCGCTGTTCGCGCTGCTGCCCAGCGGCCGCGGCGGGCCCCTCCCCCTCTTCGTCGACCTGCTCTACGTCGCCGTCGACCTGCTGAGCGCCCAGGCGCTGCGCCAGATTGCCGACGCCGGCGAGGCCGGCGCCTCGGCGCTGTTTGCGTCGCCGCGCCGCCACAAGCGCTGGAGCGGCCTGGCCGTCGCCGGCCTGTACCTCTTCAACCCCTTTACCATCGCCACCTGCGTCGGCCGCTCCACCGCCGTCTTCACCACCTGCGCCGTCCTGCACGCCATCGCCCGCGCCGTCGCCGGCCGCCCGCTCGGCGCCATGGTCGCGCTCTCCTTTGCCGCCTACCTGTCCATGTACCCGCTGCTGCTGCTGCCGCCGCTCGTGCTGCTGGCCTTTGACCGGCGGCGGCGGCGGCACAACACGACGACGGCGCAGCCGGGCGGCGACTCGGCGCTCGCGTTTGCCGCGGTGCACGTGCTGTTTGCGGCGGGCTGCGTGCTGGCGCTGCTGGGCCTGTCGTGGGCGCTGACGGGCGGCTCGTGGGAGTTTCTGCGGTCGACGTACGGCGTGCAGCTGACGCTGTCGGACCTGACGCCCAACGTGGGCCTGTGGTGGTACTTTTTCATTGAGATGTTCGACTCGTTCCGCGCCTTTTTCGTGGCCGTCTTCTGGCTGCACCTGTCGAGCTACGTGGGCGGCCTGACGATCCGCATCCGGCGGCAGCCGCTGGTGGTGCTGACGCTGCTGACGGGCATCTTTGCCATCTTCAAGCCGTACCCGAGCGTCGGCGACACGGCGCTGTTCCTGGGCCTGGTGCCGCTGTTCCGCCACGTCTTCCCCCTCATGCGCTACACCTTTGTCGTCGCCGCCACCATCCTCTACGCCACCTTTCTCGGCCCGGCCTTTTACCACCTCTGGATCTACGCCGGCAGCGGCAACGCCAACTTCTTCTACGCCATCACCCTCGTCTGGAGCCTCGGCCAGAGCCTGCTCGTCTCCGACCTGACCTTTGCCGTCCTGCGCGACGAGTGGGAGGTCGAGCGGCCCGAGATGGTGGGCAAGGAGATCCGCCAGATATGAGGCGGTGTTTTTGTGTCGTCGGAGTTTGTCCACGAGTCTGTCCACTTTGTTTCTTGTCGGGTAGCGGTGCATCATCTTGCCATAAATAGGGTTCAGCCAAAAGCATAGGCATAGGTTACGGGTCATGGGAATTTACGGTCCAGTCCACGCCGGCCGGTCTACAGCGGCACGGGCTATATAACCACGGGCAGAGAGTGTCCCTCCACGTACGGCCATAGATACTGGAAAGCACGGGATCCCGTCCGCTCTCCCCTAGTTAAACCAGTAATCGGCGGATTAGTAGTTGGGTCGGTGACGACCAGCGAATACCCGCTGCTGTACGTTTTTTTGTCTTTTTTTGTTTTTGTTTTTTTTTTGCCGGGTCCTTTGCGTAAGCGGAGACCATGTCAGAGTTGCATCCGGGCTCCGCTGCGCTTCCAATATCACCGTCTCGTCGGCGTCGTCGAGTCGGAGCGGATCGGGGCTGCGTCCCGGGCACAGAGGATCAGCATCTATATGCTTATTCGTTGCAGCCAGTCCCGGCGAGCGTTCGGTCGTGGCAGACAGACGTGCAGAAAGTGGATCCGATCGCGGAGACATCCAGGTCACATGTACTGAGTAGCAACGGCCCGCTATATACTCCGTGAGGCCAGGTCACGGCGGTCCGTGGCCAGCCAGGCCATGCGTTTGGCGGCGCTGGTTGTTCAGGTTGACTGGGACACGATGCTGGAAAGGCCCTCGTTCACTCCATGACGTGTTCGTGGTACTCCACGGTGGTCCCGTTCTGCTCACAGAAAAAAAGGGGGAGCAAACCGTCCGCCGGGCAAAGGTCCTGCGCACTTGTTCTGACAGCGGGACAAACACCATGCCGCGCACACGTACCCATTGTGCTGGTGCGCGTGTTCCTGAGGACAGACCGTGCATGCTGGCTTGACGATAGGGGTTTGTGTGTTTTACGCGATTTGGAAAGCAATGGAGTTGAAACAATCAAAGAGGCAGGACGTGGATATTCGTATATAAAGCGAGACCGATCCAGCATCTCTATAACTCCTATAAGAGTACGACCATCTCTATAACTCCTAAAAGAGTACGAGACCGATCCAGTATCTCTATAACTCCCATAAGCAGCATGTAGCGCGAGACAGCAGCGTTTTACACCAACCCGCCGAGCCCTCTTCACAACTCCCAACCCGTTGCAACCAGAAGGGGCTTATCTACAGCCAAAGCGATGGACAAGAGACAGACTTGCCCACTACCGGCTAAGGGCCAGCCTGGCTCAGGACCCGTGATCCGGCGAGTGCTCTGGTGAACAGTACGAAGATTTTTTTTTTCCCCGGAGCGTCTGTCCTACAAAGTGGTCGGCCTTGAGAACGACCGCCTTTCGTGTTGTGTACATGCGCCGCGCACGGGATACCCCGTCAGCTCCGCCCACGTGGATGTTTATAGAGTGTGGTATCTACCCGAGAACGCCTGCAATGCAAACCATGTGTCTCTTCGTTTTTATGCGCGTCTGGCCTCCGGTACGCTCCCTTCAGAGCAGACCAAGCAGGGCCCCGGCAGCGCCGAGCCCGCTGCCGCCGCCCAGCGCGCGCGGCGGCCGGCGGTAGACGACCACGGGCGCGCCAAAGGGCGGCAGGCGGCGGTAGGCGAGCCCGAGGCCGACGAGCAGTGCGGCGCCCGCTGCCGTGGCCGACACCGCCGCCAGCTGCTGCTGCCGCCGCTGCCGCCGCCGCCGCCGCCGCCGGCTGGCAGCCCGGCCGGTGCGGGTGTTGTCGTCTTCGTCGGCGCCATCGTCGGCATCGTCGGCATCGTCGGCATCGTCGCCGCGCACCTGCCACCACAGCCAGGCCAGCCATGCGCCGCCGAGGCCCGGCACGCTGCGCACGAGGCCGTCCAGGGTGCGCAGCCACAGGGGGTGGAGGGCACGCGGGGCAGGGCCAACGGCGACAACAGTGGCGGCGGCGGCGGTGGCGGTGGTAGCAGGCATATCGTCCGCCGCGCCGAAGCACGCGCGCCGCATGTCGGCGACGAAGACGGCCAGGGCCGGGTGGTGCCGGCGCAGGGCGTCGCGCAAAAAGGGGCGCGGCACGTCGGGCACGAGCATCAGCGCGAGGTAGCCAAAGGCCAGGCAGTCGAGCGACGTCGGCGCGTCGGCGCGCAGGAAGCCGCCGCCGCCCCGGTTCTTCTGCGCCTGCGCCTGCGCCTGCGCCAGGACAGAGAGGCAGGTGTTGGCGGCCGCGTCGAGGCGGATCTGCGCGTGGGCCTCGGGGGTGCGGGCGAGGGCCTGGGAGACGCGCGAGGCGACGGACGTGGTGAAGCTCGCCGCCGGCTCCGGATGTGCCTCCTCGTCCGCCGTGTCCGTGTCGAGGCTGGAGAAGCCGAGGTGGGCGGCGGCGGCGAGGTGGGCGGCGCGCACGGCCGGCGGCTCGATCCAGGCGAGCGGGAACGGCAGGATGCGGCTGTAGGCCGGGCGCGTGGTGGCGGCCCAGTTGGCCGAGGACACGTAGAGGGACAGGGCAAGCAGGGGCGCGGCCTCGGCGCGCAGGAACGCGGCGTAGGCGGTGGCGTCGGCGGTCTGGGCCGGGGTCCGGCCGGCGTCGAGGTCGACAAAGCGGTCGGAGGGGTCGGAGGGGTCGGCGGTGTCGGCAGCGTCGGCCACACCGGCAGCTGCCCGGGCGCGCACATAGGCCACGACCGACTCAAAGCCGGAGGCCACCCAGCGGCCCGTGCCAGCGTCTCGCAAGGCCGGCAGCGCATCTTTCAACAGGAGTCAGGAGTCAGCCGCCTGTGTTGCCCGATCTCTTGGCCATAAGGGGACCCACGAGAGACAGCCGACGGGCTGGTGGCCACGAGGGACCAGGCGCGGCGGGGCGCGGCGCGGGCCAGGTAGGCGGCGGCGGCCAGACATTCGGGGTCAATGGACGGCAGGCCAAAGGCCGGCCCCCAAACGTGGAGCTGGAGGGACATGGGCGGCGGGCGGGCGTGGTGCGGAACGGGGAGGACGGCGGGCCAGGTCCCAGGCGTGCGCGGGGAGGAAGCCTTGGAAGAGGGGAGGTTCTTTTTTGCACTGCCGCTTATCGCTTATCATCACGTGATGTGTAAGACTTGCTCAGAAGTACAGATTCTTTGTACTCCACACTCCGTGCTTGGAGTATCTGTTCTGATACGGACTCAGATCTACGATGGGACAGAGTAGCAGAATGGAATGGATTGGGCACAGCTCGCTCTGGCCGGTGGCAGCAGACGCGAGGGCAAGAAATATCGACGGCAGGGTATCGGCAACGACGGGGAAACGCGAAACAAGGGGACGAAAAACAGAAAAGACAACGATTCTTTGCGAGGACGCCGAACCCATGCTATTCGTACATTGTGCTCGAAAGCAGGACAGAAGACGGAAAGCAGAAAAGCAAATAGAACGATGCTCCCGCCAAGCAGGCAGCGAAGAAGAGCAAAAAGCAAAAAAGGTGATCGGTGAGGTCGTTGATTAAAAGGATCGTATGTTGGTGGAACGAGCGGTGGTCGTACAGGCAAAAAAGCAGGTGTCGGTCGAGAAGGAGAAGCGAAGAGTGGACGAGTCCGCAGACGGCGCGCGCCGTCTCGCCCCCCGAGTGCGGGCGGCGGCGGCGGCGACACGCGTCCCAGGCGAGCCGGCTCGAGAGGGACGGGGGAGGGGAGCCTGTGCCGAACGGTGCGATGCGAAGAGGCGAAGAGCGGGGGCAGCCGCAGGAGCAGCAGGAGCAGCGGGAGCAGCGAGAGCAGCGGGAGCAGCGAGGGAGCGAGTGCGTGTGCGCGCGCGGTGGCAGGCAGGACAGACAGGTGGCGCGGTCGCGGTTTGGTGGCGGCAGGCCTTGGGTGTGTCGTGCCAGGCGCGGCGGCGTGCCTCAGAAGGAGGCGGGGCGGCTGGCCAGGTGTTCAGCAGGGTGTGTCGAGCGCCGATGGTTTGTTGTTTGTGCGATGCGTCGATGCGTCGAGAGGGCATCGTGAGACAGCCGCAGTCGGTCTTGTCTACCCACGTTTGGGCAGCGGCGGCAGCGGGCGACTTGGCGGCGGGCCCGGGCAGGGCGGCAGCTGGGACGGGCGCTGCTCGAGCGAGGCAAACTGTGTGGACGCCATTGCGGTGGTGTGGTGTGTTGTGGTGGTGTGGTGAGGTGTGTGGTGGGTTGGTGGTGTGGTAGGTGGTAGTGGTCGAGTAGTGTGACCAAGTTCAAGAGGCGACAAGATCAAGAGAGAAAGTCAAGTGTGAGTTCGTAAAGGTCGATGGAGGAAGGAACGGACGCCAGGGAAGGGGGCGGGTTATAAATATATGGACAGATGTCGGGCTGGGGGACTGGGAAGGCTTCTGGGACCACGAAAACGCCGGGCACAGCGAGGCAACTCCGTAATGTGCTGACAATTTCGTGCGCCTGGTCATTCCTTCCCGGGGGGTGAGGAAGAATGGAAGGGGAGAAAGAAGGGGGTGAGCCCCCGGAAGGGGGGGGGGGTGTGCGTGCGGACGTGGACGAGCGCTAAGATCGGCCGTTTCGAGATGATGGGACGGGAGTTGATTAGCTGGCAGGCAGGCGGGCAGCAGCAGGCAGGCAGGCAGGCAGGCAGGCAAGTGGGCAAGCGGGCAAGCAAGGCAGTCCAGCGCCCGCAGCCCAAAAAAAGCCCACATGGAGAGGACTCGGCTGCCTGGGAAGGAAGAAAGGGAGACGCCACGCCGGACGCCGGACAGGGGTGTGTGTGGAGTGAGGAAGGAGCAGGGGACAGGGTTGGTTGCGCCGCGGGCGTCCGGCCTCACCGCCTCGCTGGAGTACGGAGTAGTTGTACCTTTTTACAAATACTCCGTATGCTTATTGTTGTAAGCATTATTTACGGAGGACTCCGTACAACTGCACGAGGCTCGTATTTTTGCTCCGTATTGGTCCTCCGTCTTGCTGCTCTGCGAGTGTAGTTGCCTGTTTAGGCAGGCGCCGGGCGGCCGGCCGACCGGCCGACCGTTTCTGCTCGCTCCTCGTTGCGTTCCCGCGTCTGCCGCCCGCTTTGCCCGCTTTGCCCGGCCGCCTGGGCCGCCGTTCTGGCCGCAGCTGAACAACGCACAACCGCCTACGTGGCGCATGCAAAACATCTCCCGACACGGCGCGCGCGCGCCCTCTCAGCCGCCCAAGCCGCGCACGCCACACGCCACAGGGCGAGACTGCCGGACGGGCGGGCGCGGGCGCGGGCGCCTCCTCGGCCCTTCTTCACCGCTGCTCGCAAAATGCTCGCTGTTTCTCGGGACGCTGCGGCTGCGGCTGCGGCTGCCTGCCTGCCTGCCTGCCTCCCTGCCTGCCTGCCTTTCCCAACAAACAGCAGCGCACACTCCTTGTCCGCCAGGGGTGTGCGCCGGGCCCAATTTGGGGGGGAGGCGCAGGGCCAATTTCCGCCCAATTTCGTCCTCGCGGCGCCGGCCCTCTTCTCGGCTAGCCCCAGTGGCTCTGTAAATTCTAGGGGGCCGGTCGCTGGAAATTGCTGAGACAGGCCTGGTGACGTCTTTATGCGGCGGTGTCCGTTGTACCAATCTACCGCCTACATCCCCGTCTCTGGCCTCTTCCCGTCGTTCTCGCAACCTTCTAGCGTGCGCAATACGAAACGTGGGGCGCATGGACGGACACGAGCCCGTATTGAGATATTTTTATCCTGCACGGAGCCGACCACAGCATCAGACACCTGCCACGTTGTCTCTGCGAGATGGCGCACAGCAGGGAGCAACATGGCCTGACGCCGAGCCTGCATGCGCGCCGGCTGCCGTGTGTCCTCTCCGCAGCCGCCTCGGGGGCCGTCGTACGATGGATGCCGGAAAGACGAGCCAAGGGCGACGGCGCCCGCTCGATGGCGCTCGCTGAATGTGTGCTCCTCCTCCAGCAGCAATCAGACCGCGGAGGAATCACGGACCGACCACCTGGATCGCCTCGGGTCACGGCCAGCCGTCTGACGGCGCTAGCCATGCGTGATGCGGTCATCTGGGCCGCTCGCTCGTATACCTTCGCCGGTCCGTCCTGGGCCAAGTAGAAGAATGGGCGCGCAGGGCGTGTCACGGGGGCTCTCAGGTCCACCGTCCACCAACCCCCGGCGGCAGACGGCCAAAACGGACCCCAAGAAACGGTGCCGACAGGATCAGGATGCCAGTGCAACCCTCTTTCCGGCCATGACTCACACGACTAGGACAAACCGGGCGTCCTGGGCGACGGTGAGGAGGACCGGCGCCGCTGGTGGCTGGCTGGCCGTCTGTCTGCGGCGCGTCCGCTGGCTGCCGGCCAGGCACTGCGCAAGGCTGCGGCGGACAGTCCGCTGCGCTACGTAAGCAGGAGCAGTAAGCATTACTCAAGTATTGTACTCCGTACTCCGTAAGCATACTCCGTACTGAATGCATGCGCCTTGTATAGTTGTAGCGGCGCAGCGACTGGCGGCGCAGCGGCTGGCGCCACGCGGACGGCACCTCGCTCCTGGGCCAATGGGGGCCGCACACGACGGCTGCCGCGCGATAACGGACGGCCTGGTGCCAGGCCAGCCAGCCGCGCGCAGCCGTGGTGGCTTGGACGCCGCCGCCGCCCGAGGCGCTTTTCTCCGCTGCGTCTGTCTGTCCATCCCAGCTGGCTGGGCGCTGGCTGGGCGCTGGCTGGGCGGCGCGCAAAACGCCGAGCCAGGCCGACACCTGAGCCACAATAAGAGCATACAGAGTATTCCAAGAACGTCTTCGCCTCGCTTGCGGCTCGCCACCGGCCAATCCAAGAGCCCCCTAGCGCATCCCTGCTGCCGTGCCTCGCCAGCTGAAAAGGCGTTCCCGAGAGGCAGCCTATGCTGAAAGGGAGGACCGACAACGTCTGCTAGGTACCCATCCGACGTTGTATAGTTGTACGGAGTACAACTAGTTGTACTTGTCGCTCTGGAGGCGCCCGCCGGAGTCGAGGTCCGCGCGGCCGCCCGTCGCCCGCCAGCCGCCCGCCGCCAGCCGCCCGCCGCCCGAGCCCAAGCGCCAAGCGGCGGCGGCGCGTCGCCCATGCCGAGACATGTGTCTTGAACGATGCCGTGCTGTCTCCCCTGACTTTTGTTTCGTTTCACGCCAGCCTGCTTCCTGCTTTGCTTTCCCTTTCTTTCCTTTGTTCTTTTCTTTTTCGCCCATTCCTGTCTGCCGCCCCTGCCGCCCCTGGTGAAATTGGGATCCTGTTTTCTGATGCAGAAATCAAAGAAATCAAAAACAAGGAGCCCGCTTGCTTGGTCCCCCTGCCTGCCTCACCGCATGTCGCACACAAATTACTGATATTAAACACGGGGGGGGGGGGGGGGGCGGGGGCGGGGGGGGGGCGGGGGGGGGGGGGGGGGGGGGGGCGGGGGGGGGGGGGGGGGGGGGGGTGGTGGGG